>BSBK01002698.1:0-387500 GCA_027943335.1 Chamaecyparis obtusa
TATACATATACATATATATATATACATATATATATCTATATATACATATATATGTATATATATAGTTATATGTATATGTATGTATGTATGTATGTATGTATATATATGTATATATACATATATATATATATATATATATATATATATATATATATATATATATATGCATATATACATATATACATATATATATATACATACATATATACATATATATATAACATATATACATACATAGATACATATATACATATATACATATATATATATACATATATATATATATATGTATATAGTAATTATTATGTATATATGTATATATGTATATATGTATCTATTATGTATATATGTATATATGTATATAGTATATATATATATAGTATATATGTATATTGATATATGTATATATGTATGTATGTATATATATATATGTATATATGTATATGTATATATATATGTATATGTATATATATATGTATATGTATATATATATACATATATACATACATATATACCATATATACATACATAATATACATATATACATATATACATATATATATACATACATACATATATACATACATACATATATACATACATACATATATACATACATACATATATACATACATACATACATATAATATATATATATATATACATACATATATATATACATATACATATATATATATATATACATACATATATATATATATATATACATATATATATATACATATATATATATAATATATATATATGTATATATATATATATATATAGGACACACACACACCACACACAGACAGATATATATATAGTACAAGGGTGCGCCAAGTGCATATGATACAAAAAATAAGCTTCAATGAGCTATCTGGTACAAAACAATCAGAATGTCAAAAATGAGGAACACAATATATTAGCTGTCAGCTTGGTCCTCGACATTAGGCGTCTCCTCCTCCTCCTACTGGTGCATCAGGTGGTGGCTCAGCATGTGGCACTCTAGCTCCCTTAGATGCTAATATATATTGAGAGTATGATGTAACTCTCTGTCCAGTGGCACGACAAAAAAAATATGCAAAAATGTAATATGTAGCCCGTCCCATCTAATGGATCACCTTGGCCTGCAATCACCTGACCTCCCGCATCTCGCTCCCTCAGCTGCCTATCACGCTCTCACAATTGGACCTCTAGAGATAGGCTATGGGATCTCTTGTCCCTGAGCTAGTTTCGTATCCGCCTGATAATATCTGAGGTGTCTGCCTCAGCCCAGGATCTGCCTCCGCCGCTACCTCAGCCTCCTCCACAATCTCATCGACACCACCATCTGTATCACTCTAACGCCTTATGGAGTCAAACCTCAGCTCCTAAATCAAAATCTAGTGCCTCATGTGCCTCATCCATGGGTGTGTCCTGATGCACACCCAGTACCTGCTCAACAGCTACTGTACTACCTATACCACCTAGAGTACCACCCTTGCCTCTGCTATACCAATGCTGCAAAATTGTCGGTGTAACCAATGGAACTGCACGTGGTCTAGGGGAAAGCCTGAAATTTCTTGTGGGGCGCGGTGGTAAATCTACTGCTCTCGGCCTAAGAGGAATAGGTTGTGCCATCGGGATCTGCACCTCCCTACGTCTCTGTCCTCTACCCATAGGGGCACCTGTAATGTACTTCACCTCCTCCATCATGGGAATGAGCTTGGTTGGATCAGAAAACCACCTGATAGGATGCTCTGTAATATATGTTGTGTAGGCATCAATCACTACATCTGCTACCTGATCTTGGTAATCCCAGTCCCTTCTCTGTAACCCCTCTATACTCCAGGCTACACATTGCAAATGATAATCTCGCGGACCATCCTAGTCCAATCTCTTGCACCTGTCGTGCGTATGCTACGAACTCCTGGGGCTCATCCTAGATCAAGCCATACTACCTCCATACTCCTATAATAAAAAATCACTCAAGGACGTTGGTAGAGCGCTGTATCAAAATTTGGCTCTGGCAGAAGTAGTCAAACTGAGCCCATCACCGTTAGCCATGCCTCTATCTGTAAGTATGGCCTCTAGACCACAACTGTCATGTCATTAAGGAAATGCCTCCAGTACTCTATGAGGCCCATCTTCACCTATGTAATGAGCCCTTAGTACTTGTAAATAAGTGGCTCTTGGTCCTGCCTCTCGTCCCTCACAAATGGGCAGTGTAGATGGGAATGTGCTCCCATACCCAGATCTAAAGTACTATGGCTCCAGAAGTGAATGTCTTGCCCGCATGGTAGATAATCTCATGCATCTTTGCGAACATGTGAACCAACAAACATTAACCCCATCAAAACTCTATCGGCTGTGCCATCAATCATTGAACCATCGGTGCCTGACCTATTAGTAGACTGTTCTATTGATGGTTAGACATGATGATCCCTCCAATAAGCTTGGTGATAATGCACTCAAGTGTATGTGTCTTCCCATAGCGCTGCAAGAGAACCTCCTAAGAAATCTATTGAGCAATATGCTCATCTTCTCCAAATAATTGTATGGAACGCCTGTAAACCTATATTACCGGCACTAAGATAGTCCGGGCAAGGACCATGAAACATAATCTGAAGAATCTGATAGACATCCTCAGGTGTAACTGTAATCTCCCCTATTGGGAGATGGAATGTCTATGTCTCAGAATAAAAATGCTCTATGAGCATGGTGATCAAACTATGGTTTATATATATATATATATATATATATATATATATATATATATATATATATATATATATATATATATATATATATTATATATAATATATATATATATATATATATATATATATATATATATTATATATATATATATTATATATATATATATTATATATATATATATATATATATATATATATATAATATATATATATATAGTACACAAGGGGTGCACCAAGTGCATATGATACAAAAAATAAGCTTCAATGAGCTATCTAGTACAAATAATCATAATGTCAAAAATGAGGAACACAATATATTAGTTGTTAGCTTGGTCCTCGACATCAGGGGCTCCTCCTCCTGCTAGTGCATCAGGTGGTGGCTTTGCACATGGCACTCTAGCTCCCTTAGATGGTAACATATACTGAGAGTATGACGTAACTCTCTGTCCAAGTGGCACGATAGAAAAATATGCAAAAATGTAATACGCAGCCTATCCCATCTATTGGATCACCTTGGCCTACAATCACTTGACCTCCACATCTCGCTCCCTTAGCTTCTTGTCATGCTCTCACAATTAGACCTCTAGAGATAGGCTATGGGATCTCTAGTCCCTGAGCTAGTGTCGTATCTGCCTGATAATATCCTGAGGTGTCTACCTCAGCCCAGGATTTGCTTCCGCCCGCTACCTCAGCCTCCTCCATGCTCTCATCGGCACCACCACCTATCTCAGTCTACGCCTTATGGTGTCAAACCTCAGCTCCTAAATCAAAATCTGGTGCCTCCTATGTCTCATCCATGGGTGCGTCCTGATGCGCACCCAATACCTCCTTGATAGCTACTGTACTACCTATACCACCTAGAGTACCACTCTCACCTCTGCTATACCAATGCTGCAAAATTGTCGGTGTAACCAATGGAACTGCACGTGGTCTAGGGGCAAGCCTGACATCTCTTATGGGGTGCGGTGGTAAATCTGCTGCTCTCAGCCTAAGAGGAATAGGTTGTGCCATCGAGATTTGTGCTTCCTTACATCTCTGTCCTCTACCCATAGGGGCACCTGTAATGTACTTCACCTCCTCCATCATGGGAATGAGCTTGGTTGGATCAGAAAATCACCTGATAGGATGCTCTATAATATATGTCATGTAGGCATTAGTCACTGCATCTACTACCCGATCTCGGTAGTCCCAGTCCCTTCTTTGTAACCCTCTATACTCTAGGCTACACACTGCAAATGATAATCTCGCGAACCATCCTAGTCCAATCTCTCGCACCTGTCGTGTGTATGCTGCGAACTCCTGGGGCTCATCCTGGATCAAGCCATACTGCCTCCATACTCCCATAATAAAAAATCATTCAAGGATGTTGGTAAAGCATCGTATCAAAATTCAGCTTTGGCAGAAGTAGTCGAACTGAGCCCTCACCGTTAGCCACGCCTCTATTCGTAAGTATGGCCTCTAGACCACAACTGTCATGTCATCGAGGAAATGCCTCTAGTACTCTGTGAGGCCCATCCTCACCTGTGTAATGAACCCATAGTACCTGTAAATAAGTGGCTCCTGGTCCTGCCTCTCGTCCCCCCGCAAATGGGCCTGTAGATGGGAATGTGCTCCCATGCCCAGATCTGAAGTACTATGGCTCTAGAAGTGAATGTCTTACCCTCATGGTAGATAATCTCATGCATCTCTGTGAACATGTGAGCCAACAAACACTGACCCCATCAAAACTCTATCGGCTGTGCCATCAATCGTTGAACCATCGGTGCCTGACCTATTAGTAGACTGTTCTGTTGACGGTTAGACATGATGATCCCGCCAATAAGCCCAGTGATAATGCACTCAAGCCTATGCATCTTCTTGTAGCGCTGCAAGAGAACCTCCCAAGAAATCTATTGAGCAATATGCTCATCTTCTCCAAATAATGTATGGAACACCTGTAAACCTGTATTACCGACACTAAGATAGTCCAAGCAAGGACCATGAAATGTAATTCAAAGAATCCGATAGACATCCTCAGGTGTAACTGTAATCTCCCCTATTGGGAGATGGAATGTCTATGTCTCAGAATGAAAATGCTCTACGAGCGTGGTGATCAAACTGTGGTTTACCTGAATGTTAGGTAAACTAATCAAGTACATCGAACCTACAAGTAGCAAGGTGAACCCTCATAGGATCAGAAAGTGCCAAGCATAGTCTCTGAGTAGTAGGATGTGAAATACGGACATGAACATCGGGGTACCTAACCTACAAAGCATAGAAAATAGGATGAACATCAGTAATTCACTAAAAAATAAGGATACATGCATGTAAAATGAGATAATGAGCATATCAAAAGGTGCATTGAAGTTTATGGAATTCAGCTAGACAATCAAAAATTTTGAAAATTTTGCCTAAGGACCTAAAAAATGCTCACTATTTTCCATACGACATTTCAAAAAATTAAAAACTAGTGCCAATTGTCGTACAACACTATATAGCTACACATATGACATTTGATGGATATACGACATTATACATGATCCCACGCGATAATTGAGGGACCCAATGAAATTTCGTACAAGAGATGGGTGTCTCCCATACAACACTATACAAGCACATACACGACACTTGAAATGCACTTGAAATGTTGTACGATTGCCCACAGATTGTCGTATGACATCCTGTGAACCAAAAGTTAAAAATTGAAAAAAAAAATGTGCTAAAAATCCTAAAAAGCAATAAAAACATGTCAAAATTGAATTCACAGAGAGGCATAGAGGTCCACTTACTGGATTCCTGTACTGTCTGGGTCTCTAGTACCGCCTAGAGCACTCAAAATGATGCGAAGACACTAGAACTTGCATTTTTCTCTCAGAGGGCTCCACAAGGTTTCTAAAGTCAACTGTTTGAAATGAATTGAAAATGACCCTTTTTGGCCTTATATAGGTTTTGACCTAATTTTTCAAGTGCTTCATTTTGTGTTAAAATTGCACCCTTGGCTAATTTAGACATTTTGAACCCATTTTTGGGGTCAAAATCAAAATTTGAGATCATTTACATTGTCAAAAATGCAATTTAAAATTTTTGGACCCTAGACAACCAACTACTTGCATAATCGACCTTAATTACATCACATAAATCCAGTATTCATCTTAACTGATTATCTAACAACAAACTCTTGAAATTTCAACTTGGTCAATCATGGTCAACTCATGGTCAAACCTAGTCAAATTTTGGTCAAATGGACCCCTAAACGATGCAGAACGCATCCTTGGACGTGTACAACCATTTCTACAATCGATTACATTACTTCTAATCATTTAACATTGGCTTTCTTGCCTGATTTCAATTTTCATCCCGAAGGGGGCATGGTATTACACATAATTAATCAAATCTGTCAATCAAATTTTATTCAACAATGAAGACAACAACCACATTTAGTTGCTGACTCATCGAAGTCCTCATCGCTTGGGGCACATCACTTGGGACATATTAGATTCATTGAAATTCATATCAATTCGGTATTCTTTTAATCTTGTAAACTATATCAGCTTTTCATAACCATCGGTTCATTAGTGTTATTTCCTTGATTCTTCATAACTGAAGGGTTCAGACTTGCAATCCTTTCGATTCCTTTGGACAATCAGGTCTGGAGTCAGGACAATCACTTCCTCGTAATCATAGGTTCAGAATCAGGCATTTTATCACTTCTTCGTAATCACTAGTTCATTGTTGCTACCATTAACATTATTTCAATTTTTGGTCAATCAAGACCCAGATTAACATCTTCAAATCTTTCAATCGATTTCTATCTCAGAATTGGTTAATCTTTCAAGATCAATTTCTCCACCACATAACTGAGTCTGGATCTCATCAAACATAGATTAATCTTTGAACCACTGCGCTTCGCATAGTAATTCAAAGAGTGGCAAAATGTAATACCCCAAAAAAGGGCTTCAGTACCATTGACTTCCCACATCGATAAATTAATCAAAATTGACTATAAAGTCCTAACCTAAGGCACATATGCACATCAAATTATCAAAACCCTAATTGATCCTATTTTGATTCTGCATCAAGGAATATTCCTAATTTATCCTAATTATCTCTGATTAAATAATATTTGGTGATAAATGATTTTATTTATCCTAAAGTCAATTAATTGAATATATTGAATATTTAATTAATTAAACTTAATTCTACCACTTAATTAATTTAATTCAAACTCTTGTATTTTCAAATGTTTCAAAGGGTATGATATCTCTGAAATCGATTAATTGAATTTATTCCTAATTAATATTGTTTCTATTTGACAATAAATCACAATTCCTAAAAATAATTGATTAAATCAAATTGTCAGATTTAATAATTTAATTTCAAATAAAATTTGATTAAAATAATTGATTAACCCATAAATCAGTTATTTAATTGTTCAAATCAGTTAAGTTGAGAATAAAACACATGGAAATTAAATATACTCATAATTATCTATGCACAAATCAGAAAAGCAGTTAAACTCAAAATCAACTATTAAATTTAATTTATTAACTTTTTAAACTCAACATGTGATTGTGAGTTGAAAAGCATATTGGAGTGATCTGAACTTCTAATTTGAGTTAAAAAGTTGATTTTGCATGATTTTGCGAGATAACTATTTCTAATTTCTTGATAACTCAACAATCAATCTAAGTTGATCAGGGAGAGATTTTTGGCTTTCCATGAGTTTTGAAAACCCTGGATTTCTATATAAACAGGCCTCAGTCCTTTACAAACGACTGCGAATTTGGAGAATCTTTGCACATGCAATTTGGAGAATTTGGAGATTATGCAATTTTTGAGATTCTTTGCTAACCATTATTTTCTTAATTTCATAGCATTCATAGCTTAGATTTCAATTCATCTTTCATCCAATTTTAGATTATTTTTACATAGTTTTCATCATTATTGCATAGAAAATCCAAAAACATAGATTAAATCCGCATTCATTTTCATAGCTTTCATTATTCAAATCCTTCATTTAGGTGTTGCATTCTTACTGATCTTGGTCAATTTCTGAGAATACCATACTCACATCTACTAGAAGGTAGTAAATCATCTGGTTAATGATACACTTGTTTATTGCATATTTTCTAATTATTAACCAATAATGTTTTACTAAAGTGTTGTGTCCATAAATAGGGACAATTTTCATACTCACAATGTGATGTGAGCATCCACTATCAATGACCCGCTCATTTCTTTTATCAACATGTGAAACTAAAGCTTTGTCTTCTTTAGGATTATCTTCTTTAGTAATAATAAACACAATCTCTTCTTCATCATTAGATTCATCGTCAGTCACACCCTCTTCAGCATAAAAACTTTTATGACCCTTAGGATGAAATTTTGAGATTTGCACTTAGGTTCCTTAGAAGCTTTTTTTAGGACATCTAGATGCAATGCAACCAATCTTATTATAGATAAAACATTTCAAAGGTAATTTTCCTTCATACTTACTAGAGCCCTTAGGTAGTCTTTTTGCAATCAAGGCTTCAAGTTCATCAATCTTCATTTCCTCTTCCATGATCTCTTCCCATTGCTTAGCATAATGGTTGAAGTTGTCTTTATAGGAGCTCTCTTCCTTTTCATACTTAGTCACATTGGATTTGAATGCAGTTTCAACCTTCAGAAGTTCCTTGCTAAGAGTAGTCATCTCATAGGCACAAAGTCTACCAGTCAAATCTTCTCTTGAAATGTCTCTAATATTTCTCAATTCCTTAATGATTGCAACCTTCTCATTGTAATACACAGGTAAATATCTCAGATTTTTTTTATAACTTCATCATCACTCAAGGTACGATCAACACATCTAATTTCACAAAGTAGATCATTTACTCTCTGCATGTAGGCTGAGATAGATTCGCTTTCACTCATTTTCATATCTTCAAATTTTCCTTTAAAACCATGCAATTTAGCTTGCTTAACATACTTGTCACCTTCATAAATAGTTTCTAATTTAGTCCATACCTCATGCACTATTCTTAATCCATAGATGTGTGAATAATCCATGTCTGATAAGGCACTAATCAAAGCTTCCATTACTAACACGTTCTCCTTGAATTTCTTTTTTATCAATAATATCTCGAGACAAGTCATTAGGAATGGTGTAAGGATTCTCTGTGATATCCCAATATTCATCTCCCATACATATTAGATAAGTAGTTATATGATCCTTCCATATCAAGTAATTACTTCCATCAAACTTAGGGATTTCTTTCCTTATGCTTGCGATGCCAGATCACCTTCAAGAAATTAAGCTTCTTCAAAAGGACTTAGCTCTGATACCAATTGTTAGATCCAAAAGGAGGCAAGCACAACTGAGGGAGGGGGGTGCATTAGTTGTGCACCAAGAATTAAAACTTAAATCCACTTAAACCAATTTATCATTTTAAAGATAAACAATGAAGCAAGATCCACAACACATAACATAGAATACCAAATTATTGTTCTCCAGGAAACCTGATTAAGGGAAAATCCCAGTGGGGATGATACCCACTAGATAGATGTAGTTTGTTAAAAGTAATACCCATTTAAGAGAAAATGAAAAGAACAAAAGGGGAATGCACATGCATTCACAAGCTCACTGCCTAGAGCTCAATGCTTACAATACAATGATCTGGCCCTTAGTTCCAGGTTCACTGATCAATCTCTTCTTACAATTCACAGGGGTGGACAAACTATCCAGAATAAGAGAACTAACTTACAACATCTATTATGCCAATACAGTTCTAATGAAGTATAATTTTTGCCTTAGTTGCAGAATACAAACATCCTCTTCTCTTCTCAATAGATACCCATACATCACAATGAAAAAATGGTTGCCCATTTATATATATTACAATACAACAAGGTTAGCTAAGACCTATACACATAAAATATACAACATTATGCTCAAATCACAAAGTGATCCAAATAAAGTCAGTCAAGACTTAGATAGGGTCCAAAACATTATCCTTGAACATGCTACAACTTTGCTAAATCATCTCCAAGAATCACAACACACTACTTCACCAACTCAACTAGGACCTAAATGAAGAAGTGTCAACACACTAGCAAAATACCACACGCGATCACCTCGATCAATGTGATCCAACAAGGAGGTCATAACATGATCCAAGAATACTAGCAAGCAACATGAATAACTTCTCGAACCTTCTCATCATCTTGAACTCAAAATTTAAACTCATCCCTGCAATGTATACCAATAATATTGAACACTAGAATCTGTCACAACAAAAAGATAACTTGCTAAACTCTAAATCATGAACAGTACTAGCTGGGGACACAACAACGAGATCCAAACACACCACAAGGTTCACAACATCTGAATCAACCATATTGACCCTCACCGAAATAATAACTCAACCTCTGTCATAACAAGAACACTGAAATAATGTCACTTGATAAATCAATCATATCTTCCTCAAACTATCACCCAAACTTCTGGGAACCTCTATAGACCAACTACTTACATATCTAAACCATACATTACGATCACAACATGAGATCTTCAATGTAGCATCTAAACAATCAAAATATTCTTCACTAGACATACTGAACACATTGTTTGCAACAATAATTTGTATGTTGATATTAATGACAAAACATTAATGTTAGCACACACAAACACCAAACCCTGACATGCTCAACAATCTTCCAACAGTATCCATGCCAAACTTTGTTAGTATTGAGTAGTGACCCTGTGTACCATGAGTGCTTCTTAGTATTCACTTTGGATCTTGGTCCACATGTTGAGTGTTCTCCATGTGTATTAGTAGTCCATATTCGTGTATTGCATTGGATCACATGTTGAGTGTTCTCCATGTATGATTGCATTCTATACTTATTTTTTATATTGCACCTTTGTGATGTCCTATGAGATTATGCATTTGATTGACGTGTGTTAGAGTCATTCCTTTCTTGTGTGTATGCCTTGTGTTTGTGGTCAGGTTACTATCTTCACGAGCACAGTGGGGTGGGCCTAAGGGTTCCACGTGGTAGGGTGGCGATGCACATTACCACTGCTAGGGACTGGCATACAAGGATGAGCTTCCTCCAACTACAAAGACTTGGAGCTTGATAGATCACTCCATTTTATAACATTATTATATATTTATGCATTGATTTATGCACATGATGTTCTTGGTTATCCTAGTTTCATTCATGCTCTTTGTTTATGCTTTATAGATGTAATTGAGTGACTATGGCCTCGATATGTTTTATTTTGGTACTCCTCGGTGTGGAGCTAGACATTAACCAACCATACATTGGTGTCAGCTTAGGTTGGACATGTTATTTTATGCATTTTGAGCCAAGTTCCCAGATCGATGTCTACGTCTTCTCACTGACGTTTGCATATATTGGTGTCTCCAACTATTGAATGTCATCTCCACCTCTCTTGACTAAGACTTTTGGTCTCAGAAGGTTTATTAATCATGTATCAACATCTATGTGGATTGACATCTTCATGGACTAACATCTCCGTTTGTTGTTTGGTGTCCTCGACCTCACTGGTTTGAGACTTTTTGTTCTTAGAAGTTCACTAGTCGAGAATCAACATCTGCGTAGATCAATGTTTGCACAGTGAGAATTAATGTCTCTACCTACCTTCAACGTCTCCGCCTAGTTTGGAATTACAATAAGTTTTGTGATCTAGGTGTTGTGTGTGTGCTTTTGGGTTGGATTCTTGAGGGTTCTTATTTTCTGTGTGGACCTTGCTTATGATCATTTGAGGATCATAGGTCATGTTATATCTATGTGTATGGTTAGAAAGGAAATGAGCATGCATGGTTAATCATAGTAGGGATATCTATTTGGGCTTAAAAAGAACATTTGTGTTCGGGAATTAAACTTGGTTATTGTCTCCCTTTTGTTAACCATGGATGCTTGCTGGCTTAGCCTCTTGTGATTTTTGGATGTTGTCTGGATCCTTGTAGGGAAATCTTAGGAATGTGTGTTCTCTATTCCAAGTGTATGTTTGAGTTATCTTGGAACCTTTAGAAGTGTTGTGAAGTGTTTCGCTTGTGTATGATCTTGTGGTGATCAAGATTTACTCTATTGCGTATCTTTATCTTACATATATTATGGTTATGTGATGCACATTGTTACATGATGTATCTTCCACATTAATTTTTTTTAAAGTGTATATTTAACACTTTATTCCAAGGGTTCCTTGGTGGGGCATTACATGCATATAGATGGTCCCCAACTAGGAACAATTACATAGGAGGAGCCATTTTGGCTAAATCAAAATGGTTATTGTTTCCACTTACAATAACAAACCTATGCTATGCTAAAGGAAAGCAAAAATGCTTATGGAAACTTGCAACTCCTCAAGGCTTCAAAGAAAAAAACCTTTTTCAAAGTTGATATGAGATACAACTGATTCTAAAAGGGAATTTCTTCCTTTTGACTTTCATCATACCTATCTCAGAGTGGAGAGAGATAATATAATTTTGATTTATGACTGTAAGGGAATTCTTTCCCTCTACAACATCTTGAATTTGATTGACTGCCTCATCTTTGATAACCACATCATCCTTGGTGTCACTATTTGTAGAATGGGAATGCGAATAATTATTGTTCTTCCTAAAAAGTGTAATATTTTATGAAGAATTTATAGCTTAAAAGGTAGCAAAGAAGTATCCTTCGGTGAAGATTGCACGTTGCACTTAATCTGCCCCAAAGAGTCTTGTAGGGATGAAACCATATTATCCTTAAGCAAGTCAAGTTCCTTCCCATGACTATTAGTGTAATACCCCAAAATTGGCACCTATTTAATTTCATCAATTTTGGTGCATTATCTTGATTTTACATCACCAAAGTCCTAGTTCCCTAGGTAATTTTCTCTCTCCTACCTGACTTAATTTGACTTGATGTCAATTGCAAAGACCATAAATTGCAATAATCAAATATTAATATTAATTCCTAAAGTCCTTGACTTTAATTAGCTAAATTACCTCTATGATAATTTAATTTAGTTCTAAAGTCCTAAGCACTTTGAATTAAATTAAAATCTACCCCTTTGGCTAATTACCCTTAAAAAGGAATTAATAAATATTTAGTTAATTGAATGGACACCTCTTTATTTGAATTTAATAATTCAAATTACTCGAAAGGTCACTCCCCACATGTGGCAAATTTCATTCTTTTAATTAAATAATTCATACCTTTTTGTCTCAAAGGGGAATGAAGAGTCAGGAGTTTCAAATCAAGAAACTCTTCATTCCTCTCCGGGCTTCTCTATTTAATGAACCTCTTTTTCTCATTCAAGGGAGAGCAATTTTTGAGAGCATCTACACTATAGACATTTTTTAGTCTCATTTGATTCATTGTTTTCAAAGCTTTTTATTGCATTTATTAGATTAATATCTCATTATTAGTATAATCTTTGCATCACATTTTAGACTAAATATGCTTATTTGTTCTTAGTTTAATATCATATTTGTTTCAAGTTCTTAGATTAAGTTGCATCTCATCTTTATTTTCAAGCTCTTAGATTAATTGCATCCTTATTCTTAGATTAAATTGCACTTCATCTTAGATTAATTTCATCTTGCTCATCATTATTGCTTCTTGGAAATTCTCCATTGTTGAATTGGTCTCCCAGCTGTTGGCTCTCGTTCTGAGAGTATTCAAACACCCCATTCACATAGGAGGCAACAGGTCGCCTCACCATGGAATTTGGACTGAGTTCTTCATACTCTCTCCCGAATTCTATCAAGTGAATAATGACCATGTTGTGTTGTGCTTGATTTAGAGGTCACATTCAGTCACATACATTTTGGCGCCCACCGTGGGGCAGAAAAGATCAATTTTTGGCCTCATTCTTGATTGGTTTTTTAATTTTAGTGTTGGTTCCAGGCCTTGTACGACCATGTACAACCTTAAAAAATTGTAATATAGTAATGGATGGATATAATGATGAATCATATTTCTCATGCTTTTGGTTTGGTTCATTTTTATAAAGAAATGAATAAGTTATGATCATTTTGGTGAAAGTGGGTATTTGCAGATTTGAAATTCTCTGAATATAGTCAGATTGAAACGTCTGGTACGGAAAAATTATGAAGATTCAGGATCTCTAATAATATTCATTGGAAAGATACGTGGATTAGCTTTCATTTCTTTTTGGTTTGAGTCATTGTTATGCAGATTTGTGAAAGTTATGGGCATTTGAGTGAAAATTGGTTTTTAACAATCTGCATTGGAGTTGGAGGCAATGATTTGCTCTTAGAAAATGATTTATGAATGGAAAAAATAAATGGCTTACATATTTGAAAATTAGATTCATTAATAGTTACTGTGAAATTGGTTTGGTTTCATTTGGATTCTTTTTGAGAAAGATATGTGATTCCCTAGGCAAGGCTTGGTGTTTTAAATCTGATTTATGACAGAAAAATTGCAGTCTGAAAAGGTTATTGGTTGAGGAACCAAATGGAATCATAAGACCTTGTAATTTTGGGAAATGGTAGTTCTTGATGTTGGCTAAAAACTTCATTATTTCTAAAAATTTTAATATTGCGATTTTATGGGTCAAATAAATCAATCTTTAAAGACTGTCTTGAAGACAATAATGTTACATATCTTATGGTTTGCCATTGATTTGTCTTGATTCTGTACTTTCAGATATGTGCTAAATGCTGGATTGCAGATCTTTGGACCTAAGGTGAGTTCTTAAAATCTCTATAACATTTGGACTTTGGGATTAAAATTAAACCTCTCATGTGTTTGGCTTGAGTGTTTACATGCTTTCATAGAACACATTTTAATTGATGCTCTTAATGGGAAATGAATGAACATAGATTTTCTTTCATACAAGTTTATATAAGTGAATGCTTGTGTTTAAATCTTAAGTAATTCTTGATTCTAATATCAAATATCTCATTGAGTGATTGAGGGCATGGATTTATTCCTTGTTTACATGAAGAGTTAAATGCACCACTTTGTGGACTCACTTCATGTTTACTTGGAAAGTTAAATATTCCATGATTCAAACCCTTTTGCACTTATGAATAGTATTGATTAGCAATCTTAGATTACTTGTGATTGATCTAGATTGCTATCTTGGGTTATTGGACTCGCTCATTTGCTGGCCCCTCATTTCACCCCGTGGTTGCAAGATCAATGCCACATTAAAGGGGAGGAGTCTACATAGAAAGAAGCGTTAATTGTTCCACCAGGCAACCCTTTTGTGCTTTTTAGAACTCATTAGTTTTCTAAGGTGTGGACTCACTTTGATTTTGTGTGAAGAGTTAAATATTTCACTTTTGGACTCACTTTGAGTTTGTGTGAGGAGTTAAATGTTCCACTTTTGGACTCACTTTGAGTTTGTGTGAGGAGTTAAATGTTCCACCTTGTGGACTCACTTCACATTCACTTGAAGAGTTAAATGTTCCACTTTTGGACTCACTTCACATTCACTTGAAGAGTTAAATGTTCCACTTTTGGAATCACTTCACATTTACTTGAAGAGTTAAGTGTTCCACCTTTAGTGCTTTAAATACTTTTGATAGAGAATTACTTACTTTTTCATTTCTAGAAGGCCTACTTGGGGATTTCATCACCTCAAGGTATGACCTTAACTCCCGTGTTCCGACGGAGTATAAATATCAGGAGGTGAATCCAAAGACACCTCTCTTGGGAATGAGTTAGATTTCACTCTTGGCTAAGCCTCAAAGAACTTTATACCTTTGAGAAGTGAAGGAGGAGATTTGGGTTACCGTCTCCCCCCGACTGTGTGATTTCAAATTCTTCTCATCTACGGATTCGTGCCTCACATACCTTGCATATATCGAGGACTTCCTTTTAGAAAATCCATGTATATCCTTGTAGACAACTTGCTAGGATGTTGTTGTGTTTTAAGTGCCTGCTAAAACATTCTCAAGAACATACACAAGTAGAGTCCTTAGGGAGTAGAAATACTAAGTCACTATTCCTGTTAATGCGCAAGGTTGCTTTGTCCCTTGCCCATTGCTTGAAGACTGTTTGCTTGAACTCCTTGATTGTTGTCTTACATGCTTGATCAATGACATAAATTTGATCTGCCTTCTGTCCGTGATCTATTTTTCTATTTTCCTGTCGTTCACCGTCAGAAACTGGTTGTCTTGAGTTAGGAATCGATCGATCTTTGCTTTGACTCATATTGTCTCTCATTAGTCTACCTTATCTCGTTGTGCTCTTGTACCTTGCGTTGTGATTGTCTTATCTTAGCTGTTCTAGCCATCTCTTTTTGACAATTCATATTAGGTTCATATTGCATCTTGGCTGTTCTAGCCATTTATCTCCTTTTCGTTATCTTAGAGATAGAGTCTAGCTTTATCCTGAATCTTTGCTCGTTACATCTTCGTCTATGACTATCACGACTTGAAGTGGCAAGACTTATCCCATTCCAAACGTTGATCAAGATCAAAGTAAACCTTGTAATCGAGACATAGGTCATCCTGAATTTGTTATGAAATCTAAACTTTGTGAGAGATCCTCACATTCCTCCTCATTCCAAGAGTATTACAATCCATTGTTTTAGATACAGTTTGACTTATTATTTCAAGAATATTATAACCCATTGTTTGGAGACCAACAAGACTCTGAAGGGTCACTTTCTAAAATTGAACCTATTGATTCTTTTGAACCTATCGACTCTTTCACGATCTCTCAGAATACTACCAACAATATGGGAGATCCATTCCCCTTCCCAAGGGTAGATAAATTCAGCGCTAGTCATAAGCAATCTCCAAACGACCAAGGTCATGGTCAGTCTCAAAATGACAAGAGTTATGATCAATCCCATAATATTCAATATTAGGTCAACATCTGAGACCTTCGCAATTTGAAACAACGACAAGGGGAGCCTCTCCTAACATTTCTCCAGAGATGGAGACAACTATTCACGAAGTATCCACATGAATTACCTGAGTCTGAAAAGCTCGACATCTTCTTGGACAGTCTTGTCCCAAATTTTGGATACCAAGTACGATTACAAGGTCCCCTCACTTTTGACAATATGATTAGGTGGGCTGTGAGGATAAAAGCGTTTATGGTTAAGAAGGGAGAATTGACTTTGAACAAAGACAACAAGAAAGGACCTTCTCCCTCAAACAAGGATAAGTATAAGATTGTCAACAAAAACATAGATGTTATGAATGATAGGGTTGTTGACAATGTGATGCCAAAACCCTCAAAGTCTATCTTTAATCTTAGCTCTAGCATGCAAATAGTCAATGCCACTGAGAAGGCTACAACAGAAGCTCAATCGCCTTCCAGATTTGCTAGAAACAAACCTTGGATCTCTCACTGTGACATGATCATTGCTCCAGGGAGCGAGGATACTCCTAAACCCAAAACTCCCTTTGTCTTGCGAGGCCCCGCGTCTCCCTCTTATAAATCCACATAGTCTCCAGCTTGTGTGAATGCTATCACTCGATCTTGTGTGAAGATTGTTCTCAAAGGTCCTGAACCTTCGACATCTAGACCAAAAGTATCTATGGATAAAGTCCTCACTGAGGCAAATGTCCCCAAAGATCTCAATCTCGACCAGTTTCAATCTATGGTGGGTCACTTGACTTCACCTCATTATTTATCCTTCTCTGAAGAAGATGATCACTTGCTGAGCCACCTGTATAATGCTCTCCTGCACACTAAAGTTATGATAGGCCCCAAGAGTATCCCTCGCGTCCTCATTGACAATAGTGCCAGCCAAAATACTTGCTCTGCTAAGATGCTTACCCAAATGACAGACAACTTTGTTCCCTCCAATAGAGAATCCACTGAGTTCTATGATGCCAAGCTAAAAGAAATAGAAAAGACCCTAAAGATAAAAGATATTGGCATGGGGGAATATCAAATTGAATCTGTCTTGTCCTTGACATCTCTCCCTCCATCTCCACGTTCTTGTGAGGAACCTTCTGAAGATAGATTTGGTATTGGCTATCAGAGCTATGAGCTTGACCAACCTAGCTACAGCTTGCACTCACATGCAGATTTAGATGATGAAGAAACACAGATTCAACCTATGACACATGAGAGACCCTTGAATGATCAAAATTCTGATTCAGACTACCAGAAAGAGTCTTATCTACCTTCTCAAGTGCTTCAAGAACATGATCTTGGTCCTCACCAGGAGGATTATATACACTCTACTGAACATATTTCTACTACTACAGCTACTACTGAATATGTCATTGCCTCCAATGGCACACATACTGATTGGGAGCAACTATTGGACACTTCCCTCCTCTTGGGTATGCCTCAAGGTATGCCTATTCTAGATTACTTTGTTGCTTCTACTACTGAACAAGATCCTACTGTTAAAGAAACACTTCCTATGTTAGATGACAACAATGAAGAAAGTCTGCCTCCGACTATGTCTCTAGCTGAATGGGACTCTATATTAGATGCTACTACGAAAATACCAGTTAATGCTATGCACCTATATGCTAGTCTTAACAACTTAGAAAGAGGAGAAAGTTATGATCCTCTAGATCAAGCTATTGATGATGATCCTTTCCACACTCCTGTGGAGATCATTCCTATGGCTCCTAGGCCATCTACTCCAAGCTATACTCCTACTGCTCCAGCAAATCATGGGTATGTAAGACCCCATTTTGTTACAGCTTTATGGAATATTGGAAGATTCAAAATTGAAATGGTTCCTATTCGTGCACTCTTACCACCTGAAAGGGGACCTAACTCTTGGAATAGACCATCTTGGTTAGGCTCACATAATCTTCCTCCAAACTTATCTGACTCTTCTAAGATGACTCACAATCAACAACACTCTATGGAAGATTACTTTCTTGATCTACCTGATGCATTCATGAATGATGAGGATGATACTAATATATTTGCACTTGAGCCCATCCCATCAATTTCTCTTCCCTCTTCATCTCCCAGAAAAGTGGCCCGTCCACTTCCATTTCCACCTCTCCACCTGAACCAGTCATATAAGCCTCTTTCATCCATCATTCCCGAGTCTTTTGGAAGTAACTTGGATGTGCAACATAAAATTAAAAATAATAAGAATCCACTTATATCTCAAGGTCACCATGTCCCATCTAATCGACATGTGACTACGAAGAAAGGAAAGCAAGAGGGGTGTTCAAAAGACCACAAAGGCCCTCAAAAAGAAGAAGACAATCAAAAGCCAAAAAATAAAATAAAAAATGGATCTCGAAATCCATTCTATACGCATTGTCATCAAAAGCACCTCAAAGTAAAGAAGAAAAAATTCAAAAGCTATGTGGATTCCAAAGAAAGAAAAAATCAAAGTTGTCATTCGAGCTTCCAAAATTCTCATGTTTCCCTCCATTCCATCACCCTTGCCTCTCATACTTTACACTCTTCGCTCCATCTTGCCTTTTCCCAAAGTGCGTATCAGTATCTCCTTATTGCTAATGACATGACTAAGAAAAATCTAGAATGTACTCTTCCTAAGCGTTTAGAGCGTGGGAAATCCGAAAAAGAGTTAAGGTGTGTCCATGAGGATATTTGTGGGTCTCACTTAAGTGACCTTTCCTTGACTATGGATCTCTCGATAGTTGGACACTACTGGTTGGATCTCCTTTTACTGCTACAACATCTAGTTCTGATTCTGCAACTTCTCAGCTAGCTACTACTACAAATGACCGTGTTTCCAGAGATCACCACTAAAGGAGAGGCACTCAAAGAGCCAATCAACGCTCTTCATCTGAAGAAGTTCTACAGCTGACATTCTCTATGTGCTCATGTACATATTTATTGGTCCTAAAAAAATCTTAAAAATTGATATATTGCAAAAAATCCTAAAAATTGCAAAATGTCCTGAAAAAATGATCATCTTAGTGAAAACCTGGCAAATAGGTGATTTGATGTATCTATTATCCTAGTGAAAACCTGGTAAACAGGTGCCTTGATAATACAAAAAAAATAGAAAATTTCAAAAATACAAAAAAAATAGAAAATGTGAAAAAATACAAAAAAATAAAAAAAAAGAGAAAAGTACAAAAGATTGAAAAAAAAAAAAGTGCCATTGATGAAAACCTGGTAAACAGGCGTCATGGTAGAAAAAATAGAATCTCTGCCAAGATGGTGAAAACCTGGTAAACAGGTGCCTCTTGTTTTCCTGAAGTAACATCTTCTCTCGGCGTCGCTTGGCTCTTAGTTTCTTGCTTTAGTTTGCTTTCCAGCTTTAGTTTGCTTCCTTTGTTTCTTGCTTTAGTTTGCTAGCTCATGCCTTGCTTTTAGTGTCTTCGAGATTTTGCTTGACTCTTCATAGATTGGAACTGGTTCACACTTGGGGGCACCTTCTTGGTCTAGGAGGCATTGTCCTATCGCTTTCGGAAACTCTTTTTGAGCATCGGTCACCAGTGGTTCTCACTGTGTCTGCCTACTGATGCCTAGCTACTTTTGAGATTTCTCTCCTTGAGAGTCTCTTGTGTATCGGTCGCCAGTGGTTCCCACTGTGCCTGCCTGCTGATACCTAGCTTTCATTCGATCTCTCTTCTTCAGGATTTCTCCCTTACATCAGTCAC
Organism: Chamaecyparis obtusa; assembly: GCA_027943335.1. Taxonomy (NCBI): domain Eukaryota; kingdom Viridiplantae; phylum Streptophyta; class Pinopsida; order Cupressales; family Cupressaceae; genus Chamaecyparis; species Chamaecyparis obtusa. The sequence continues at coordinate 20,228 of BSBK01002698.1, forward strand.
CAGTGGTTCTCACTGTGTTTGCCTGCCGATACTTCGTTAGCTTCCTGATATTTTTTTTGAGACTTTGTCTCTTGCGATGGTCGCCAGTGATTCTCACTGCGTCTGCCTGCTATCGTTATCTCATTGAGACTTCGAACATTATCTTTCTGAATCGACTTCAATCCACTTGAACATGAACTTAAACTGAAACTAAAACTAAATGTGTGTTCCTTTGAGGCATGTTGAGCTTTGTTTTCTTTGAGTGCTTGTTTGTTTGCTTTGTTTTTTTGCTTTTTGTTTGTTGGTTTAGTTCCAATGATCCAAAGAATTTATATAAGAGGGGTGTCCGTCTATAAGAGCCTCCATCTTGTATTGGATGGCCATGCGTACCTCGACTCCTTTTATATGAACACTTTGGTGAGGTTGGTTCTTCTCCTTGTCTTTTGAGTGACTTCTTTCTGCTACTGGTCAAATTGTAAACGCTCGTCCTATTAAGTGATTATAAGAGTCACTGTGAGCAATCTTTGGCAAAAGAAGGAACTCCTTCGTGTTTGGTGTGTTTGTTCGCAAAAGACATTCAAGTCACTCTAGCAAATGTGCTTTGATGCTTATGTTAACTTGATAAATTAAAAGGAATAGGTGTTCAGGTCATTTTGGCTTCTTGTGCCTTAATGCTTACACCTCATTCCGACAAATTTAAGACTTATGTCATATTCATATTCTCTTGTTGGGGAGAATTGTATGGCATCTTGCGATTGTCCCATGCTTAAACGAACTCAATGATGATAAATACGATGAGTCCAACAACTGAGTCTGGAGGATTGCATTTGTTCATCCTAGGCCTGCATTTAGACTTGCATCTTTCATTCTAGGCTTGCATTTGGAGCGCTTTCTTGTTGCTCTCTTGATTGCTTTCTTCTGGATTTGCTCATCAAAGGTTCTCATCTTTTGTCCCAGTCTCATCTTGGCTGCATCATTTTTCAGGATCGAAATCAAAATCTGACATCTCTAAGTGGCTCAAAATCGCATTTTAAATATTGGACTCCTAGATCGGATGCTTGTGCAGTCAGCCTTCTGGTGTCATCTTCTTGCAAGATCCTCATCTTTGCATCATGTTCTCAAATCTTTGCTTCTTTTCATCAAGTCAACCCTAGTCAAAATTTGGTCAACCATGGTCAACCATGGTCAAACTTGGTCAACAAGACCTCTGCTTTGCTCCGATTCACTTCTGGAGCTTCGCGAATCTAGTCTAATTGCTTTTTCTCTGCAATCTCTTGTTGTTTATCATCCTTCTGACATGTCATCTTTTGATTTCACTCCCAAGGGGGCAGGATGATTACATCATTTGAATCTTGTCAAATCTATTCTTGAATCAGTCTAATTTGAATCATCAGTCCTCATTGCTAAGGGCATCTTCACGCCTCGCATCTTGTCATCTGGAAATCTATCTCTTAGGTATCTGAGCAATCTAACTTGGATCCTCGAGGATCATTCTTCATTCTGGAGATGGTTCTTGAAATCTATTAGGTATTGGGGCAATCTAACCCTGATTCCTGGGAGTCAATCTTCATTCTGGAGATGACTCTCGAAATCTCTTTTAGACCGTTATCTGGGCAATCTAACCCGGGTCTCGGAGGGCTGAGCTTCGTATTGGGGCAATCTAACCCTGATTTTGGAGACAGTCCTAATCTGCATCTAAATCTCACTCTGAGGCATTGGGGCAATCTAATCTCGATTCTCGTCTCTCTCAAGAACCGTTGTCTTTGCAATCTAACTTAGACTTCAAAAAATTTATGCTTTGATCTGCTTTCATCTGTCACTTCAGACTATTCTTTGAATCAATGCACTGCTCGCACATCAATTCAAAGAGGGGCAAATGTAATACCCCAAAATTGGCACCTATTTAATTTCATCAATTTTGGTGCATTATCTCGATTTTACATCACCAAAGTCCTAGTTCCCTAGGTAATTTTCTCTCTCCTACCTAACTTAATTTGACTTGATGTCAATTGCAAAGACCATAAATTGCAATAATCAAATATTAATATTAATTCCTAAAGTCCTTGACTTTAATTAGCTAAATTACCTCTATGATAATTTAATTTAGTTCTAAAGTCCTAAGTACTTTGAATTAAATTAAAATCTACCCCTTTGGCTAATTACCCTTAAAAAGGAATTAATAAATATTTAGTTAATTGAATGGACACCTCTTTATTTGAATTTAATAATTCAAATTACTCAAAAGGTCACTCCCCACATGTGGCAAATTTCATTCTTTTAATTAAATAATTCATACCTTTTTGTCTCAAAGGGGAATGAAGAGTCAGGAGTTTCAAATCAAGAAACTCTTCATTCCTCTCCAGGCTTCTCTATTTAATGAACCTCTTTTTCTCATTCAAGGGAGAGCAATTTTTGAGAGCATCTACACTATAGGCATTTTTTAGTCTCATTTGATTCATTGTTTTCAAAGCTTTTTATTGCATTTATTAGATTAATATCTCATTATTAGTATAATCTTTGCATCACATTTTAGACTAAATATGCTTATTTGTTCTTAGTTTAATATCATATTTGTTTCAAGTTCTTAGATTAAGTTGCATCTCATCTTTATTTTCAAGCTCTTAGATCAATTGCATCCTCATTCTTAGATTAAATTGCACTTCATCTTAGATTAATTTCATCTTGCTCATCATTATTGCTTCTTGGAAATCCTCCATTGTTGAATTGGTCTCCCAGCTGTTGGCTCTCGTTCTGAGAGTATTCAAACACCCCATTCACATAGGAGGCAACAGGTCGCCTCACCATGGAATTTGGACTGAGTTCTTCATACTCTCTCTCGAATTCTATCAAGTGAATAATGACCATGTTGTGTTGTGCTTGATTTAGAGGTCACATTTAGTCACATACAATTAGAAGGAGCATCCATTGCATATTTTTTTGGAAAAACATAAGCCCATCAAGATTGATATCCCTCCTTAATCTTAGATTCAAAACACTTCTTTGCAATGTGGATAATATCAAGCATCTTTTACATCTAAAGGGCAAACCTTTGTAGGCCAAAGTTTGTGTCTAACAACATTCACTGATCTTGAAAGTGATATTTGTTATAATATCTTTTGAGATTTCCATGTCTACAAAGATATAGGAAAATATAGTACGAGTAAAGCGAGATGTATTCGAGTCAATAAAAAGAAAATCACCCAAAGAGTTGCCAATTGCTTCAATGCATTCCTCAAACCAAAATTGATGCATAGTTTTGGAAGGCAAACCCAAACAAGTTTCATTGCAAAGGGTTCTTTGAATTAATTGAAATCTAGGTACTAGGGTTTGAAGAGAAGTGAACTTTGCTCCCAACACCATCATTCCTAGAGGATGGAATCCCAGTCTTTTTTTTTTTTATCAAACACCAGGATGAAAAAGCCCTATGCACAAGGGTAGATTTCCACATTTTCTTAAAGCACAAGCCACCAAGCCCTAATGAGCCATTTATGTAGATATGCAAGCCTAGGCCATAATTCATTGAGTTGGCCAATTATGTCATTGGTAGTGTAGAATTAATCTCAATAAAAAACCTCTTTTTCAAGATCCTCATAAAATACTAAAACAAGAGAGGTGGAAGCCCATTTTATGAGGGTTTTTGAGCCAACAAACACCCCTTGCAAATCATGAAATGAGCACCCCTTAACCAGTTGAGCATCCCAAGTTGAAGGTCTAGCTTTAGAATGCTCAACCCTGTGTCACGACATCTCAAAAGAATGATCCACAAACAACAATGGTTGTTTCTACCCTAGAGGTAGAGATAGGCGTTGGTTCTAAAACCTACAATCCACCATAAATCCCTTTGGAAGGAGAATGCATACCATGCTGCCGAGGGTACCCGACAAAGTTAAGGTACAACCTGATATGCAAAGAATGCGTACCTTCCAGACCAAAAGCGTCATATTTTTTGCATTATGAGCAAAACCTTACAGAGATTCGAAGCTCCTTGCCATCTAAGAGTGAACACGATGTGAAGAAGATATCAAATGTGCAAAGAAGGAGAAGTCTTTGACATTGTGCTATTAAATGGAGTGTATAAAAACCTAAAATTATATTATATTATTCACCTAAATTAATAGTTTATTAAATATTAATTAATTATTTAAAAAAAAAAAAAAAAACCCAATTGTTTCTTTTCATTCCTTCGAATCATTTGAAAAAGTTCAAAAAATTAACTATATATTTTTAAATCTGCATGTCGAATCATGTCGTGCAATTCATCATTATTAGACATGATGATGCCAAAACATCATCACGGAGAAAATTAAAAAAAAAACTCTAGACAATTTTTTTTTAAAAAGTAAATTGATTAGGAAAGTGAAACCTTAATATCTTCAATTATGAAAATCCTTCTTTTCATTTACCCCAATCTAGCATATGGCTTAACATGGCCGAGGACCAAGTACCTAAAGCTCGAGTGCATTTTTGCTCCCAAACATTTAAAATTTCATTGTATGATAATACATAAGTAATTGCATCATTTGACAGCTCCCTGTCAGTATATGTGGGCCCGCTTAGGGCACAAATCCAATGAAATTTAGGGTATGGTGCGGAATGCGCATTACCTTTTCCACCAGTACCTTTTTCAAGTGGAGCCCCTCACTTTTCATCTGACATCGAGATTATTGAATCAAAACAGAACAAGATGAGGCAGTGGAGAGGATAGGTAGTGAGAGTGACACAGTGACAGACACGGGAGTAGCCTCTAGGCCCAAACATCATCAATACCAAGACCAATAATTGAATTAACTAAGCTAGATTAGCTTAGCTTAATGGAGTGGTATAACTTGTACAACATACCCACATTGAGAATAATGAAAGTCGTGTAATGGAATGCTTGCATTAACTGCCTCATTGAATGCAGTTTCTGTGTCTCTAAGCAGTGTTGGATAGCATTTGGGCATCTGCAATGGATGATCAGTACAAATGTTCTTCCATTCTTGTGGTATATTTAATGCTGCTTGGTGTGACTGAGACCTTGGCATCCCTGTCTCCGAAGGGAGTCAACTATGAAGGTATTTAAATCTATGTTTCTGTCAGAATTTGAACTGGGTTTTTAATTTAACCTCGTTTGCAGTTTCATCTCCTCTACTCACAGTTTATTTACACTGCATTTGTTAAAAACCCAGTTCATACGCAGGGCATTTCTTAAAATACCCATTTCGTTCGAGTTGTATCCCGCATGACACCCATTTCATTTGCATTGAGTTTCTCAGAACACCCATTCACTTGCATTGCATTCCACATGATAACCATTTCGTTTGCATTATACGCCCTCTGATACCCATTTCATGTGCATTGCAGTGGTAGCTCTAATTTACATTAGAGATGCACTTACGGACACAAACAACGTGTTAAGGGAGTGGGACATAAACTCTGTGGACCCTTGCAGTTGGAGCACAATCAGTTGTGCAACTGATGGATCTGTCATGGCAATGTGAGTTGTAATATAACTTGTTCTTTCTGATTTAGTTTTGTGGTTATTGAAATCACAGTTTTGGGAAGAAGAGCTGATGTTTTGTCACAACAATGCGAGTTGTCATATGGGTTTTTTAATCTGCTTCAATTTTGTCATTTTTGAAACCTAGGTGTTTGTAATTGAGTTTCCACTGTTTTTCGTTGAATGACAGGTTAATGCCCAACGAGAGTTTGTCTGGACTTCTTTCTCCATACATTGGAAACTTGACAAATCTTCAGTCCTTGTAAGTTAAAGGCTCTTCTTAATCAATGACTTATGTTTAACTTTACAGTAAGAAACCCGCTTGAAGATTGATTGTCTAATATTTCACTATTACAATTAAACCCTAAAGACTATGCTGCAGATTCTTTAGTATTTTATGTTGCAACTGTAAAAAACTGTCAGATATGCTGTGATAATGTAAGTTTCATGTAACAATGGAATCGTGCCAGTTAAAAGCAGATGTCTTCATCTGGGGTTGTTTTTGCCTCTATATGCTAGGTGCATACAGAGACTCTGTTATTGGCCTTGTTTTGCAAGTTTTCAACTGTGTGAACATAATGCATTTTTTATTTTTTTAGTAATTGTTGTTGCTAGCACTGCCAAAGTATTTGGTACTTAACCCTGTGGGGAATAAATAAAAACCACAGGGGTAGAAATAAAAAATTTATTGTCAACAGCTGTTTGTCTACAACCCATTACGTATTTGATATTTCTTACTATTGAAGACTGATTTTATGGATAATGAATCCTGGTTTTTTCATGCAATTTGATCAAATACCTTTAAGGCCAAACCATAAATCATCTGAGTGGGATGCAGCTACGGCAAAAATAAGAGTATGAATGCCTAAAAAAATTGCAAATAGAACAATATTGAAAATATATACAATATTTTTTGAAAACAAGATATTTGTCTCATTCTGGTGAATTCCTCTAAATGGAGACATCACAGAAAATAATAAAAATTTACATCACCAATTTTTAAAGAAACTTACCTATTTAATAAGTTATTACATCTGTTTTATGCTCAGAAAGCATAATCAGGCAACTAAGATTTCATAAGAACTCAGAAAACTAATGGGTAGCAGTAGAGCTCATCCTTGGAGTGAAAAACTTGGTCATAAATCAATTGAGAGTTTCCCTGGCTTGTCTTCTCAGAGAGTATAATTAATTGTGACAGCATTCAGTCACTTGGGAATCCGGAATAATATTGCACAATTAAGAAATTTAGTCTTTATTTCTCGAGATCATTATGTAGTTGACTGCAACTACTCCATTTTAGAGATCTGGGGAAGAGTGTTGTGACTATAATTAGGTTCCTAGTCATTGTTGGAGATGATGATTGTGCTATATAGCTGAACAACTGGATTGGGAAGGCATTGGTGAATCTTGTCATTGAGAGAACAAGGTTTTCACAGTCCATGACATGAAGAGAATAAAGAAAAACTGTGTAGAAAACTTTTCACCTCAAAATGTTTCTGTATACACCACCAAAATGAAAACAGATATGTAAGGATATAAAGTATCACCTACTCCAAGAAAAGAACTTCTAAGAAAGGAGAAAAGAAAACAATTAAATGAATTGGATGTTATAAATAGTGATAATTTCGACAATTCATTCAAAATAATTAATACATGTTCATTTGTTTAATGAGGGACACATTTTTAATAAATTGATAATAGGTCCCTTGAGTTATCACGCTGGAGCACATTGTAGCAAATCAAGTGTCACTAAAAATACCCCACCCTAGAGAGGTGCAATGGATATGATTTCCTTTGCAGTTTTACTTTTGCAAACTTATATTCACATTACTTTGTTTGTCACATTCCACAACTATCCCAGCTCATAATCTATTGGAATTTTTTTTTTTACCTCTGGTCATATAGAACAAAAAATAGTTTCTCCAAGAAGTACACAATGTAGCTATCTATGTATAGAAAAATGAGAAACTTTTTATATAGAGGTTTGCAATTAATCTGAGACTGCATCCCTTTTTGAGGAACGATGGTTATCTGTTTCCCTAATTGCAAAATCATCATCACAGAATACTTGATAGGAAATATAAGTAAAGGGGTTATCCATGTATGATAGCTTTTGCTTTCTTTTGTAAGCTTGTTTGACTTGTCTACAAAGTAGGTAGCATCATCTTGATGTTTCTAAATTCTAAGTATGGGAATGCGAATATTGTAGTCCTTACCACTATGACCTTAAGTTTGTGTTATTTTTTGTGAGAGTCATATTTTACAAACATTGGTAATCATTCTTAAGCAGACATCCTAGAGACTCCTTAAGAAAACCATGTTGTAATTTAATTGTCATTGATGGGTGTCCCATGACAGATTATTACAAAATAATGAGATTTCTGGACCAATTCCAGTGGAACTGGGGAAGTTGAAAAAGCTTGAAACCCTTGATTTTTCTGGAAATCAATTTAGTGGTTTGATTCCAAGTTCGTTAGGTCAGCTAAAGAACTTAAAGTACTTGTAAGTATCATGTGAACTATAATGGAGAATTCACATTTTCCTCTTGCTTCTCTTGGTCATTTTTTATCAGAGTTAGTGTAGATCATTTCTCTATGAAAGATAGAATTCTTACAGGAAAATTGGGTATATTCTGAACCGACCAGGCGACTCAACAACAACAAGCTTTTTGGACCCTTTCCAGCAATGCTGGCCAACATTTCGGGGCTGACTTTACTGTATGACTCTTTGCATTTTAACTTATTTCATTTTTTCTGTGTTACTCAATTGCCCACATGCTTATCAGTTTCTAAGCAATTCTCATATGAATTCAGGGACTTGTCCTACAATAATCTGAGTGGTTCTATACCGAGAATTCTGGCAAAGTCATACAAGTAAGAATATTGAGAAAGATGAAAGTTTATTGTCAACTTTTGCAAGCCTCGTAGTGCAGACATTGTATAAACACTGTGAACTTAATGATGTGACTTATTGGGTGATTATAAACTTATACGGTATACCCCTCTTTCTCTAATGTGCAGTATGTCTGGAAACCCGCTTCTCTGTAATAGGGTAAAGGATTGCCCTGTTGATTCTCACTCACCCCTCTCGGTCGCTCTTGATCCCAATAAACGTACTGCACTCAATTGGAGTTGTTATACACATTTTCCTTTTCTTAAATCAAGTTCTGACAGTGTTGATTAAACTTACATGGATATATTTTACTAACAGGTACAGAACCCTCCGGACAGCATAAGAGTCTGAAGGTGGCTATTGCACTTGGTGTTATTTTTGGTTGTCTAGCTGTCTTTATACTTTCCATAGGACTCCTCCTCTGGTGGCAAAAGAGACATCATGACCTTGTATTCTTTGCAGCTAATGGTTTGTTAAAAATCTCAGAATAGAGAATGTACTTTGCTATTATTGTAATATTTGAAATTTTTGGAGACTATTTGGTTTACAAGGTGTATAAAATGGAATTGCAGAACAGGGTGATCCTGACGTATGTATGGGAAATTTGAAGAGATTCTCCTTTCGAGAGCTCCAGGCTGCTACAGATAATTTCAATCCCAAGAATATTTTAGGTCAAGGAGGGTTTGGAATCGTATACAAAGGTTGTCTACGAGATGGCACCTTGATAGCAGTGAAAAGATTGAAAGACAATAACGCTGCAGCTGGAGAAATCCAATTTCAAACAGAAGTAGAAATGATAAGCTTGGCGGTGCACAAGAATTTGCTACGATTGAATGGATTTTGCATGACACGGACAGAGAGACTGCTGGTGTATCCTTACATGCCAAATGGAAGTGTGGCGTATCAACTAAGAGGAGGTCTCTTTTTGTCTCTCCTTATAGCATGTTAGAACAAAACTGTAAGATAAGGATACTAACTGATGTTAATATGCCTGCAGATAATAGTCAGAGGAAACCCGCTCTGGATTGGTATATTCGCAAGAGGATAGCTCTTGGAGCTGCAAGGGGACTTTTGTACTTGCACGATCAATGTGATCCTAAAATTATTCACCGTGATGTAAAAGCAGCAAACATATTATTGGATGAAGATTTTGAAGCTGTTGTGGGAGACTTTGGATTGGCAAAGCTCTTAGATCAGAGAGATTCCCATGTTACTACTGCTGTTCGAGGCACTGTTGGCCATATAGCTCCAGAATACCTGTCGACAGGGCAATCATCAGAGAAAACTGATGTATTCGGCTTTGGAATATTGCTGTTGGAACTCATAACTGGACAAAAAGCTCTGGATTTCGGTCATGATTCTAAGCAGAAAGGTGCAATGCTTGATTGGGTGAGTAGCATAAATGTTTTCTGTGTAACTCTAGCAAAGTATTTTCCAGTGTTCTGTGGTGACATGTTCCCAGGGGTCTGGATGGATTTCTGAAAACTTGGAGGAGATACCCCTTGTTTTTTAACTGGATAGCCTGCTTCATTTGGTGCTTAAAATTTTCAAAATTCTAACTTTTTAATTTAAGGAATAAAAGTGGAAAATCTAAAAAGGGGAGGATTGTCATTGCAAGGCAGCACATCATATTTACTTTTTAAATTTTCGACAGTGTTTAGTTCATTTAAGTTATTATTTTTAGCCATCCCAGCATCAGTTAACTCAGAGAAACACTAGTATTTTCTAGTCTTCATGACTTGGTAGTCTTAGAGGTCACCAATATTCCATGTTGCTATTGCTGGACACAGGCATGAATTGTGGAAATCAAACCTCTTATATTTCCATGGAAACTGAACCTTGCTTGTGATGTGAATGGGCCAGATTGAGTAGAAAAAAATTATATGTTAGGTTTCTATTTGATATGGAACATGATTTTTTCATGTGATTGCATGATAGGTTAAGAAGCTACATCAGGAGAGGAAGTTGGATCTCATAGTAGATAAGGATCTGAAAGGTTTCTATGATAGAGTTGAAGTAGAGGAAATGGTGCAAGTGGCCTTGATATGCACCCTATTTCATCCTGGACATCGTCCCAAGATGTCTGAAGTGGTGAGAATGTTGGAAGGAGATGGACTTGCAGAAAGATGGGAAGCATCACAGAAAGTGGAAACTCCTAGCTACAGAAGGATGGAGTCTATTCCCAGGAGGTACTCAGATTTTGTTGAAGACTCTTCTTTTGTTGTGCAAGCAGTGGAACTTTCCGGTCCACGATGACTTGCTACCTACAGGGTGGTCATCAATTTCCAATTTCTGTTTGAAGTTGTATGGAGTCCAAAATTTTAGCTGGGAGATGTGTCATAAAATCTACAGCTATTTTCCAAGTGTAATATATATATGATCAAGAGTGGTAAGGTCAATGTATTCTTTTTGTAAAATATATTGTCATATATTGAAGATAATCCCTTGTTGAGGATTCTGTTTACACAATACCCATATAATTATCCATTTACAGTGATTTAGCATTATCTCATTGGTGCTTTCTTTGAGCTCGTTTCATAACTTTTGTTGCCATTGTCAAACGCTGAATAATTATCAGTTGTGAATTCGAATTCTTTTGAGAGTTTAGAAGGTAACTCTGAAGTAGGGTTTGATATTGTGAAATGGAAGCGTAAGAGTTCTTGTTCTTAATGGAGAAATTTGGTGTGAAGTTCTTAAAAGGAGTGAAGGATTGGAACGTATGATGTGGCATAAAAGTTAAAACCAAAGATATGTTTGTCTCTGTAAGTGAGAATGAAAGACAAATACAAATGGATAGCAACAAAGGCTGTGAAAAGTAAGCATCGTAAATTGCTTGTTGCTGCACAAGACTAGAATGGGGCTGACAAATAATTGTATCCCAAGCAATACTTCTGATAATGTCAAATGGAAGCATAAGAATTAACATCTGGAATGGAGAAAAAAATGGTGTGAAAGTTCATAAAAGGTACAAGGATCGGAACATAAGATGTGGCATAAAACCAAGATATGTTTCTTTTGGCTAGTGAAAATGAAAGAACAAAGAAGAACAGATGTAACAAAGGCTGTGAAATTTGAGCACAGCATAAATTGCATGTCCAATGCACAATACTAGAATGAGGCTCACAAGTAACTGTAGCCCAAGCAATAATTCTGCACAAATAAATGACTTTAGTCTAACTATGTTTGAAGTTTAAGCTACTATGTCAAATGAAGAGCCTGAAAGCTCACAAAATGAAAGATCAGATCTCTCCGCTGTGGAATCTGACTGCAAGCTTCACCATGCAGCAGCCAAGTTGAGGCAGCAGACCAATGTAAAAAATTAAAAAAAACAGTTGCAAGTCTGTTTTATTCAACTGGTGAATGGATTGTAAAAGCGAGGTTTGTAGAGTGGAAAGTTCTGTTTTGAGTTTGTATTATTTTAACCAGCTGGTAATTAGCATTGATAAATTGTCTTCGCTTCCTTGTAATGTTCTTGCAGTTAGGGGTCTTAATGGAGGGATGCCCAAGAACACATAACCCCCAAAGTTCAATAGTGATAACACAACAATGTGAAATCAAATGAACAAAACAGAGAAATGGGCACGGGACACTATTTTTTATTAGTCTTAAAATGAGAGTTTGCAAAGAAACCAGATGTGATATCAATAACAAATGCTCCTAAACAAGCCCTCTCACACACACATTAATGGCAAAAATTCAGTCTTTATTGACATGGTTTTGTAACCTCTTGAATAACATTGATCAAGGTATTAAAAGGCAGAGGAAGTAGTTTTGGATGTGCAAGGGTTCATCTTCCATATCAACTATCTGTTTACAACTCTTCGTCTTCATTTTGTTACCCTATTTTCAACCATCATGGTTTTCTTTGTCTAATGCATTGCTTCTCAAAGGTGTGAATAATGACTACACTAGACATCGCCAATCAAGTGTGTTTGCCATCAGCAAGCTTCAATTTCTATGAGAAAATTTGCAAGTCTCTATAACACTTAAATTATACATGTGCACGAGGTTTGTGCAAGTCAATTATATTTTTGGGTGACGTGGATTGTTCATGCTTTGAATGCTGCAGCATCATACAACTTGGGTAAGTGAACTGAACCCAAACTCTTGCTTATGCACATTCCACTACGGCTATTATTGATTTGCCATACTTTTCAATTGTGAATGCACTCAACCATAATGTATTTTATCTCTATGACCCTTAGGTTTGATTAAGTATTCCTTATATATATTTCTACACAATCTTCTTGATTCTAGCATATATATCACTTCTCAATTTTCTCTCGTATAAGTAATTCTTGTTTGTAGTACACTTCTCTAGAATCCATGTCATTTTCTTCATCATGTTATCCATGAATGTAAGAGTACAAGTCTACGATATTGGACATAGGTAACATACATTCCTTATGATTTCTTTTTTATGTTTGTTCCTCAATACTTTATGCAGACCAACTTTCTTTTATTTCATTGTGTTATAAATTTCTCGAGGGAACCTTGCATAGGGATTTCAAGACCACATGATTATGTCAACTAACTAAATTTCAACTCTCCTTTTGTTCTTGTGTGTTGCTTGAGCATTACATTTTTACTACTATATGTTCACTTCTCTATGCACATTACACATGTGCTCCATAAAATTCTTTGCTTCTCCCTTTCACGCCTTAGATATTGCACAATATGTGACACCTTTTGGACACTACCTACTAACAATACTAGGGATCCTTACAATGCTTTTCTTTATTAAGTGATTGGAAGTGAAATTAGCTTGCAGCGAGACTAAGTACCATATTCCAAGCTGCTCTCTTTCTAAAAATCTTTATAATTTTTTAAGACACCTGTTCACCACCTTTGTTTGACTATCCATATGGGATGGTGTGCCAAACTAAATTGTAATTGAGTGCTTAGCTTTCTCCAAAGTGATCTCGTAACTTGCCCTATATAAACTTAGAATCTCTATGTTTGACTATCTATATGGGCATGGTATGCCAAACTAAATTGTAATTGAGTGTTTAGCTTTCTCCACAATGTTCTCCTAATTTGCCTTATATAAACTTAGAATCTCTATTAAATGTAATGTCAAGAAACAACCCATACAATCATACTATTTCTTTCAAAACAAATTTGCCACTTGTTAGTATCACTATATCGCATACAAGCTATAAAATGCACCATTTTAGAAAACCAATCTATTACAACAAAAACAAAATCTTGGAATTTATGTGTTCTAGGTAATTCAAGGACAAAGTACATGCTTCCATGGCCTTTTAGGTACTAGCAATGGTTGATACCATTTGACTTTTGGATTTCATCAAGTATCAAAATTTATGTTCCCTATACATATTTTCACACATTTATAGTCGTGGGGTTAAAAAATACCCTTCAATTAGTTTTGACATTGTTTTATCAATGCCAAAATGCTCATCCAAGCTATTGCTATGCCTCTCCTTGAATAGATTTCATGCATTGATCACTTAGATATGCACAATTGTGTTCCTTCAAACAACCACCTCTCTTGCAACAAATATATTAATCAAAGTTTTATTTACTTGCATAGGTTTTGCTCATGCCTCCCATGCTTCATTGAACTCTTCATGCTTCATACAACTTCATGGAAACATAATTATGACCTCTACACATTTTAATCCACAAGATACATCTTTTTCTTAATGCATCAACAACTTGATTAGACTTCCCATTCAATTTTTTTAAAGATGGATGTGAACTCTATAAAATTATGTGATAGGACCTTCCCGACTATATATAACTCTGATAGCTTCCCCACTCGCATTACAATCTACTTAAAATACTTTTTTGAAATTAGGAAAATGCCAACATATGTTTTTGATTAATTAAGTAGCCTAACAAGGGGTTTGACCTTTACAATATCAAGGCTCGAAGGTGGAAATTCAAAACATCAAATGGCACAACACCAAAACAACAAAGATTAAGAAGACATAACACAAAGCACAAAGGCTTAGCCCAAAAAGAAAGGGCCAAACTCACGCCAAAAAAGAAGACGAGTGAGAGTTCTTCCTACGCCGTCATATAACTGTCTAGATAATACTATCCTTAGGCTCTCCAACAAAAGAGACTCCATTAGGGCATCTATTAGCACAACGACCAAAGTGCTATAGAAGTTGAGCAACGTCAACAAAAACATGGTGCAGAGCAAAAGAAAAAGTTGAGGGAGAAGAGAGGTCCTCATGGCTAGAGGGCATTGTACTAGTAGAATTAGGGGCAACAACAAGAGTTGCAACAGGAGCAAGATTGAGATTAGCATAAGAAGCCTGACCCTGATCTACAACATGGCATCATTAAGATTTTTTGTAGGGGTTTCATCTTGATCAACAACCTATGAATCCTTAGAGGAGGAATTAGAAGCACAAGTTGTCAAATGATCATTTCTTGTAGCCTTCCACCAAGTAGCAACACCTTTTTAGTGCAGAAGAGCGCAATCAATAGCCACGTGTCCAGTAGAGAAGCAACACTGACAACGGAAGGGAAGGCCCTCATAATCTAGCGCTTGAGTCCATGGACTTTCTCCAACCATGAGCACCATGTCCCATGGAAGTAGTTGAGAAACATTCATATCAACCAAAATACGGGCAAAAACAAAATGGCCCATAGTAGTTGCAGCTTCGTCCACCTTCAGGAAATGGCCAAGGGAGTTCCCAATGGCCTCAAAGCAAGACATCTCCCAAAAATGGAGTGGGAGATTCAGAAGACAAACCCACACTGAACACACATTAAATGGTTCACTAAGAGGGTTGAATGCAACTATCCATGGTTTGGTAGAAAGGGAGTGATTCCCCCAAACTCACAACCTGTTCAAAACCAAATCACGATCTTTAGAAGAAGAAAAAGAAGCAATAAAAATTCCCTTAGCACAAGGGTAGAGCTCAATGTCACTTGAGACTAAAGGTCTCCAAGACTTGATTACCCAGTAGTGCAGATCCGCAAGAGAGGGCTAAAGGCTTGCAAATCTACCAACCAACCCACGACTTTGGTAGAAATCCACATTGTCCACCACTTTAGGGCCACAAACCACCACAGGTGAGGTCTTGACACAAGCAATGGGGTGAGCTTTCACCTTTGAAGGGATGGTAGCAACAAATTTGACAACATGAGCATAGTTCCTTCCAATAATACCAGTAGATTTTTTTTTTGGGAGGGGGGAGGGGGGAAGGGGTGGGGGACTTCTCCCTTGTCAGCCTTAGGACTAGAACCACTAGCACCAAGAGCTAAAATAGCAGTCTCCAACCCAAGTAGTGGGGCAGTGAGATGTTGCCTAGAGAGCACACTAGAGAGAACCCTGAGACCAAGGCCAACATATGTTACTTTGTCACCTTCCTTGATTTGGAACCCATATTTACCTTTTGCAATCTAATGAACTCTTTCATATCTCCCCTCATCACCTTTGTGATATGGTGTACAACCCCACTAAGTTTCCTTTGGACTTACAATAAGGCTTGCCAATCTATGGAAACTTAGTGCTTCAAAAACATTCTTTGATAATGCCCTCTCAATAATAGCTCACACTTTTTAAAGATTTGTCTTTAGTCCATCTTGAGATTTCACAAATCACAATTGCACCAATTATGTCTCCATGAAACTACATTTCTTCAAATTTACAAGCAACTCCTAAAAACACTATAACACTTGCATCAAGTGTGTCATGTGTTCTTCCTTTGACCTACCAAAAATCTAAATGTCATCTTAACACACAATTATGAACTCAACAAGAAAAAGGCTTGATCACTTCATTCATCAACCACATGAGTGTCCTTATGCAATTGTTTAACCAAAAGACAACCAATGGCAATACAATTCATCTTTTGTTTTGAAAGAAATCCTTTATTCCTCTCCTTATCTAATCTTTGATACGATGGTATCCACTTTTTAGATCTAGCTCAATGAAGTATAGTGCTTCACTCAAGAAACATATTTAAGACATAGGCGTTAAGAAATTTGCAATTAATGGTGATTTTGTTAATGGATCCAAAAATAATGCACATCATTCATTTTCCTCTTTTTAGTGTTAACATAATAAGCAATGCACATGGGCTCAAACTTTCTCTAATCAATCCTTTTGCAAACAATTCAACTCGTTTCTTAACTTTCTCATTCTATTGTGGTGTTAACCTATATGTTACTTTGTTTGGCAAACTAGATCTAGGATTCAAACCCCTCCTATACCTTAAGCTATACATGGGTGGAAAACTATTTGGAATATCCTTTGATATGATATGCTCATATTCATCCAACATCTCCTTCACATAATGCAACATTCTATGTCTTTTGTATTTTCAACTTACATAGGCTTAGACATGAGAACAAAACAAACATGCTCGTTGGCTTCGTTTAGGAATTATGTAGCCAACAATAGCTTGCATCTACCATCCACCTTTTATCCTTCAAAGGATTCAAAGTGTACTTCTACCATCCATCCACAAGGTAAAGGTATTTGTTCTTCCATTGTGCAAAGTATTCCTCTCAAACTTTCAAGGGCCACTCACGGACACATTGCAAACATCTGTTACAATGATATTGCACAACACTTTATGCTTGTACATATATCAAAAAGTTGACCATACATTTCCATTCACTTGCAATTGATGTCCCTTCAACAATCAAGATACCTTGTATCTCACTAAAAACAAGACTGTTAAGTCTACCACTATCAATGAGTACCTTGCAATATTAGTACTTAGATTTGCAAATGGTTATAAACGAGTTCTTCCTCTATATTGGTGCATTCTTCTTTTGTGGGCATAACAATATTATCTTCAACATA
Organism: Chamaecyparis obtusa; assembly: GCA_027943335.1. Classification (NCBI taxonomy): domain Eukaryota; kingdom Viridiplantae; phylum Streptophyta; class Pinopsida; order Cupressales; family Cupressaceae; genus Chamaecyparis; species Chamaecyparis obtusa. Next base: position 37,372 of record BSBK01002698.1, read on the forward strand.
CAAGCTTTACCACACATTCTTTTTGTTTTACTTCTTATGTCAATTTCTATACCATAGTTCTAGTCTCATTTTTACACATAATATCATTTTGCTATGTCTTTGGACACTCAAATAATCTGTCTCACTTCTTCACATCTAAAGCATGTTCTAAAAAACCTCTACTTCATACATGTCCTCTACCTTGAAAGGATCTTTTTCTTTTTGTGCATCCTCTTTACCATGTAAGGTTCTTGCTTCTGCCTCGTGCTTTCACTTATTATTTTTCCACTGCAAATCACACCACCTCTTATACACAAATTTTTAGTTTTCTTCATGCAAAATTGTGTTGCCTTCTAGATAACATTCGTTTTACCTTCAATATACTCTTATAGACTTCTTCCACTAACTTTGGATTGGCCACATCAAACTCATCCTAAATGGAAATGTGCAATCCATTCACACACCAAGTGAGATTTTATCTACACCATCTTCTGTGTACTTAGCACAGATGGTCAATCCATAAGATTCTTCAATAAATTATGTAATAGTCATATAAGTTTTTCTTAGGTTTTGGAAAATTTAGAACATATTAATATCATAATCTACAAATAGGAAATTCATTTTTAACTTGGCAACCATTTTTTCCAAGCTCTAACCTAATCCTTGTCTTTTCTTTGCTTATCCATTTGGATATGAAACCTCCATAAATACACATGTATTTTTAATTGGTTCAAACAAGGGTTTTTCTATAGTCTCATATTTAAAGTGCTCATCAAATTCTGCAATCTAATCTATCAAACATTCTAGACATAAATTTCCTAAATAGTTTGGAATGTCCACACATAGTTTATCATATATCCTAGATATGGCTTTGAACAACCTAACCTATATTGGGTCATTGATCAAATTCATCCATGTGTAATTTATGGGCCTATTTATCACTCAAATCTATATTTGCTTCTTTATGTCAAGCACTCTCCTAGCTTCCAACCTCACTTGAAGATCTTAGGAGTTTTCCAAATCTCTCATATTTAATGGTTGATTTATCCCTCATCCTTTAAAAGGAGTCCATACACTTTCCATTTCATTTCATCAAATAATTTTCACAATAGTTGCATTCACTACATCTTCTACCCAATAGCTTGTTTTGGAAGATGTTTTTACCACTTTCTACTCACACTCTTTATTTGGAAATCAAATCTCACTTTTTAGGTCACACATGCTTTGATACCAATTGATTCAATTATAGTTAAGGGTCCCAATGAACGAATGTGTTAGATCATGCAACCTTCTAAGCTTTAGTATTAACATAAGCACCTAAAAATAAAATGATGAAACACATATAGGTGTGGATCATTACTTCTATTATAATCTACAAATATGAAGTTACAAGGATCCATATAAGATATCCAGTCCTCTCTTTCCCACACACTAGCCACAAAAAATGTGAATTCTATTTGAACTCTTTCTATATGTTCTTAATCTAACTAACATTGCCCTTTAATAACATAAAAAAGATTCTGAAATGCATTGTAAGAAGCTATATAAGTTGAATAATTTATCTTCCTTGCTAACCAATTGCAAGTTCACAACTCTCCATCTTCTTTCATTGACCCATTTCAATCATCACGGTTTCTTTTTGTAACATGTGCCAACTTTTTAGCTTCAAAAGTGTGCATGACTAACAAAAGTTCTAGACAATGTTAATCACATAAGTGAACCATCATGCAAGTTACATGTCGGTGTGTATATTAGAAAAACTACACATTGAAACGATGTCGATTCTCCTACTTGAAAGGTTTCTTCCCTAAGAGTGTTTCTTTGTTTGGTATGAGCGACAATGACTAAAATAATTTAGTAGGTGAGTTATTTGATAGTCTTGCTCAAGGTTCCCTAATGGAAAATCTAGAGTTTCAATCTGGATTTAAAGACATACAATGTTTTGATTGTGTGTACACAACCTACAATATGATCTAACATCCTTCAATTTACAAATAAATTTTTTGTGATCTCTCCATGTTTTGAACTTTCAAACAACTATAAAACAAGTTTCTTTAAGTCCAAACTCTTGAATTGTATGTTTGAGTGAGCTTCAATGAAACTTTGTCTTATTTTGTCTTTGTCACCAACACATCAATTGAAAATTAAAACTTTGTAACCTATAATTTTAAACAAATTTTTCTTTTAAAAATATGCGCTAGTAACTAATTTACCAAAATATGATAACCAATGCAAGAATAAGAACATAATACTCATTTTATAATGAAAGAAACAAAATATTTCAATCTAATGACAACACACAATTTGCACAATAAGATTACAAAAAATGAAGACTCTTTCAAATTTGTTACGTTTTAAGAACAAACCGATCTTGGATCTTTTTTTAGCAATAATTAAACCTTTTAAAATGATATCACAACTTATGGAAGTTTAAAAGGCACTCCAATTTTATGCATTAATACCATGAAAAGCATAAACCTCTTAAAATGGCAATACAAGAAGATAAGAGTATATCATTAATTTACTATTAGCCTAATATTTTACACTCATTATATGATGAATCCATTTTGAGTGAAATTATGTTTACAATGCTATAATAAATCTAAAAATCATAATTTATTATTGATGAACAACAAGGAAATTTCATTTTATTTTTCACACAAATTTTCATTAAATCTTCATCAATTGTATATATATAAAGCCTAATCTAAATCGTGAATAAAATAAAAAATGATCTAATTCCAGCCTTAAATTAAAAAAACAATATAATATTTTTTTTTGAAAATGATGAGAAAGAGATAAAAACATTAAATAATTTAAATGTGTTGCTCCTATACGCCGCACATTAGTCAGCTAATAAGAGAATTTGACAAAAACTATTTATCTCTTAACTTGCAAAACATGGGAATGTGTGATCTTGATCAAGTCTGCCTCAACAAGAGAATGAAGAAGAGAGTTATAGAAAGGTAGAGTTGTAGGATGATATGGAGGGTATATAGCCTCAAGAGTGGGAGTTTTCTTGGATGTGTCTATTAATGTAGTTCCATCAAGAGAAGATGAAAGAGGTGTATCATAAAAATAGAGTGATAACACTTTCATCAAGAAAAATTTAAATATAAGATTATAGAGCATGATGAATTTGTAGAGTAACCAAATATCCTATCACGCAAACATAAAAGAATGGATGAAAGACCAAACATGAGAAGAATTGAATAGTGGACCATTTATAATCTTGGATTCACATAGAATGAATAAGGCATGCTTAAGAATGTTAGCAAGAGATGTATATGATCAAGGTAAGATATGTATAGGATCTAGGTTTAGGTTTGTATGGATAGGAAGAAGGTTAAATATGTGGAGAGAATTTATCAAGGATATTCATGGGTTGAGGGGTAGGAAAGGTTCATCATACTTAAGGTGATGGTACTATAGAATGATTTGGTCAACTCCAAGAGCATGAAGAACAAAGTCTAGAAGAGAGAAAAATTCAAAACACATAACTTGTTGGATATGTCTTAGCAAGTTCTCACATAAACAAGATATAAGAATGTTATTATAATTGTGATGGCTCCCGCTCCCCTTGCGCGACATGCTCCTGTTCCGACTCCCGCAGCTTGTTCTTCTCACGTTCTGACTGTTCTTTTAGCAGTGGGTGGAGCGGCTGCACTTTCTGCGGTGGGTGGTGTTGTGCTTGGCAAGGATGCTTGCCCCAAATCGGTTTCGGTGTCTCTTGCTGCAACTTCCCCGCCGACTTCTGTTTCTCCCTCTGCTCCAAATGATCCACAATCTGGACTCGTTTCTCTGGAGGGAAGGGTCCTAAAGGCGTCTCTACAAACTAACTCTATAGGTTCTCTTTCTGCTGCTTCCGCTGAGGTGCCGTCTACTGCTGCTTATGCTAGGGTTTCTTTTGGTAGTGGTGTGGTGGTGGATTTTCCAGTCTAGTGTGGGGGGCCTGACTTAGGGTCTCAATGTTGGTTGCCTCTTTGGTGTTGGAGAGGTTTTTGGGGTTTCCCGCGTGTGTACAGGTGATGATCTTAGGGATGGAGAACTACAAGGGTTGAAGAGATGACATGTTGATAGAAGTGTCATTTTCATTAAAGACAAATGCAAAGACCGAAGAGGAAATATATCATAATATTTCTGTTTTCTCCTTTCATGGTGTGATTTGTCGGTTTAGGGTTTTTGGGCTAGCCTTTTTGAGCTGCATGCTTGGATCTCACAACATTGAGAGCATCTCCTTTTTGGAACAATTCATATTTATCTAATAGATAGGGTTTTTTTTATTGCAAAATTTGAGAATGCTCAGGACATAAATAAAATATTATGTGATAATTTTTTTAGTTGGGAGGATAGATTTTTGTTAATGATTAAACTTTGACACTTTGATTTTAATCCTTCTTTCAGAACATTTAATAAGATCTTTATCTTGATTCGACTTCCTTATCTCCCCCTTCATCTATGGGTTGATTCTCTTTTAGAGGAAGTGATAGATTCTTTTGAGGATTTCCTGATGGTGGATGATGAATCGTCTAATATTTCTCATTCTACCTTTGCCCGTATCCTATTTGAAATGGATGTTTCTAAAGGGCTTCCCGCTGAGATCTTAATCAAATCTTCTAAGGGTAGCCGAGTTCAAACTTTGGATTATGAAGGGATTCCTTTCAGGTGTAGAAAATGTTTTAATACTAGTCATGTAGTTGATCAATATGGATTAGAGAAAAAGAAAATGATGGCTTCGTGGTGGAATGGTACTTCAATGCAACATTATATGATTGAGAAGAAATCTTATATTCAAAGGAGTTTCTCCAAGGTGGTTGTGATGGATTCTCAGTGTCACGCAGCCTCTCAAATTGATTTGATTTTATTATTATTATTATTATTATTATTATTATTATTATTTTTTGGGGGGGGTTGCTGAGGCTAGAGTACAAATGAATGATCCTCTTGTGGACTCCCCTATTGTGAGTGGGAATGAGTCTTAGGATGCTATTGCTTGTGATAGTGTTTTGGGTATCAATTCTGGTGGCGACGGTGATAATGTTGTGCCTGAAGGAGGATATTTGTTGAACCTGCATTGGTGGACGCTCTCTCAGTAGGCAATCTCTCTCAGGATGATGGTGGTCCAACGATAGGTTTGTTGGCTTGGCATGATGAGGCAACGAAAGTGGAAGAGGGATGGATTATTGTTAAGGGTAAGAAGGATAAGACATCTAAGCCATGTTTTCACACGACTCTTCGTTCCCACAAGGGTAGTATTAAAGGTAAATCTTGATAGTTCTAGATTGGGGGTGCTTGGGCTGGAGTTTTTTCTAGTATTTTATTTGGTTTTGGCTACTTTCTAGTTGTTTTCTTGTAGCTTTTGTTTCAGGTTGTGGGATCCTGCTAGTAAAACCCATGTTTTAGGTAATGGTATACTTTAATGCCTATGGTTGTTTGGTGATATCTATTTCCAATCTTTGACACGTTTTAGTTGTGGGTTCTATTGACACCTAAAATCGCTCTTAGGTGTAGCGACCTTATGAGAAGTTCAATGAGTGTGGGACCTTATGCGTTTTCATTGAATGACCTCTGAGATTTTAGAAGTCGACTCTTCATTTTTTTCTGAGGGGAAAGGGGGAGAAAAACTTCTCCTACTATGATGATCCGCCAAATCTTTTGGAACACTTTAAAATGCACATGCTAACTTTAAAATAATATAGCAAGGCAACCTTTTGTATCGGATAAAAGAACATTCATAGATATACGAGTAACTATCTAAGCATGAGACATAAAACGTGAAACATATAATGATAACCATATGTAGAAAAGCTTAAAGCATAATTTGCAGAGCAAAAACCGAAATGCAGCTGCTGAAGCCATGAAACACACATAAAACATTCATGAAAATAAATGAATCCTTGAAAGACAAAGGACTACAAGCACGGTTGATATATTTCATTGATTCAAATGCTCATTACAATCTTAAGGCTTGCTAAAATAGCCTTTCACATAAGAGTGAAAGTCCTAAAATTTCCCTTTTACATTACAATGTTGTGCATATATAGCCAAGGTGTAATCTGGGAACCCTAAAAGTGGATAAGAGAGATTGCTATGTATTTCCATTCTCGCCAAGTTTTTTACGTTGGGCCACCTCACAGTAAAAATCTGACAGCCAACCCCATTTTTCAAAAAAAGATTCAGATTTCCATAATTATAGTGGTTGCCATTCCTCAGTAATCATGGTGGTAGTTTCACTGAGAACTATGTCCACACCAGAAGAATGATGAAAGTGTAGAGTTGGGCGCATGAAAAAATACGGCTACAACAGGGAAGACACACAACACGACAGCGCTTAAATCTGTAACCGACTTTGGTTGGGCTCCTTGAAAAGTCCGTGAGATTGCCATGTGTCCAATTTTGAGAAAGAACCAAGCCCGTTAGTGGAAAGAATCATGGCTAGTTGAAAGGAGGATGCGTGGCATCTGCGTGAGGAAGCTTCCTTTGAACAAAACCACAATAACTTTGATCACTTGTGAAAAGGCAACGTGTCATATTAAAAGAAATCTTGGGCCCACCATTAGATGAAGAAACTATTTGGCGGTTGAGAGACATGTAGCATGTTGGTGGAAATTCTAGTACAACGAAGGGTAAGTCGTGATTAAAACGTGCGTTGTGCTGAAAAATGGAAAAGTGTGGTGCTCTCAATCTTCAAATGTTGCACGGAGGGAATGAATGAGGTGCTCGCACTGACTTTCCCACGCATGGTGAAATTTCCTTCACAATTATGTCAGCTTTCAGGGACATACTGCCGACGGGATGTGGACCCAAATCTATGGCTTCACAAATCATTGCTTTATCCAATGGGCTCACAGAAAAAGAAACTCAAAACAAGGGAGGACACCAAAACATGTGCGAGCCCGCACTTGGAGGAAACCAAACTACAACATGCATTCCCTTAAGGAGAATGCACTATGTACAAACAACACTTCTTGGAAAGAAAAATCCTAACCTACTACTATACAAATATCTACATATATAAACAAATTTATATTATAAGATTTTAAACAAAACTATTGACTGGTTTGTTAAAATAGCTTCCCTTCCTAACTGGCCTTTGGCTCATTACATATTCTTGGACGATGAGCTAGAAAAGAAAGATTGAAAGACACTCAACATGCCAGAATGTCTCCCAAGAACTAAAAATAAAGAAACTTACCCTTGTCAAAATATTATCTTCTTGCAGCGAATGGGTAAGTTTCTCATTTTCATCATTGAACTCTTCTTCATGCTCAAAGGTGAGCATGACGAATAGTGACCCATAGTGATAGCTCTAGGCCATATGTTTGATGGGACATCCCCTGATTGGTTTGGATGTCTCCTTCAGATAACCATCAAAACGTTTAATGACTTCTTTACTGCATAGGAGAAGCCCCCCTTTGTAGCAGCTCATAGCTTGCGGACCTAGGATCCTCTGACTCAAGGTTGACCAATGCACAAATGGCATCGAATTCACCCATAAAGTCATCCTCGGTGTCAATCTCCTCCAGGACCACCAAGATTGAAGATGCCCCAGAAACACAAAAGTGGCGACATGGAATTGTCTTATGTGTTGATTCATCATGTGGCTCACTCCTTTTCATGCCAATGAAAAGGGGAAGTTCCTCAAACATGGGGATTTTGTACTCTTATTCGTTGCCTTCCTTTTTGCATGTCTATAGAGAGGTTGGTTCGAGAACAAAGTCTCGATATCCTCCTATGGCCTTCTCAGAGAAAAAGGAAGCCCATGGCCAGATGAGTCTTCCTCTTTCTTCAAGCTAGACCCTCCGCTTCCTTCTTCCTCTTCTTTATTTCTTGCTTCCTCCGAAGCCAACCACCTGGTCCCTGCTTCATGGGTAGAAACCTTCTTTCCAAGGGAATTCTCTTGTTGCATCCTTAAGACATTCAATTGCTTCTACAACATGTAAGCTTGATATTCAAGCTCTTTTCACCAGCAACGATACTCTTGCTCCTCCTTGATCTTTCAACTTTTCTTGAAGATTTATCAATATCTCTCGACAGCTGATATCTTCTTGGTTTCCCACATTCAAAGTGTGGGTTGGAAGGTAAGCATGTTGATAGGATTTAATATGAACCTCCTACAGGTGATAGGTGTATGAGTTGGCTTATAGGTTTTTCTCATAACTGGGTGCATCAATGATATATGGAGATCAAATATCAGTACTCCTGGCTGGGTATTGTTGGTAGGAAGGTGGAATGTGTGGATCTTAATGAAAAGGAGTAAAATATTGCTTGTCGTAATACCTCTCCATCTCAACACATAGGTGAAAGGGAGGGATTGATGAGGGGAAACCATTCCAATATAATCAGGATCTAGCCCAAAGAAGGCTATACAGTCACCAGGTACTTAGGATCTGGCTCTTAAAAGATGAAAATACTGAAGAAGGCACCTCTTCTACAGTTTGTGCAAGTTTTCATCTCACCAGGCGTGCCAGAAGAGAACTATTGACACCTAAAATTGTTCTTAGGTGTAACGACCTTATGAGAAGTTTAGTGAGTGTGGGACCTTATGTGTTTTCACTAAACAAACTCTAGAATTTTAGAAGCCAACTCTTTGTTTTGTGCTTAGGGGAAAGGGGGAGAAAAGCTTCTCCTACTATGGCGATCCACCAATTATTTTGGAACACTTTAAAATGCACAGGCTAACTCTGAGACAAGAAAGCAAGGAAACCCTTTGGATCGGATAAAAGAACAGTCATAGATATACGAGTAACTATCTAAGCATGAGATATAAAGTAGGAAACATATAATGATAACCATATGCAAAGAATCTTAAATCATAATCTACATAGCATAAACCAAAATACAATTGTTGAAGTCATGAAACACACATAAAACATTCATGAAAACAAATGAATCCTTGAAAGACAAAGGGCTACAAGCATGGTTGATATACTTCATTGATTCAAAATGCTCATTACAATCTTAAGGCTTTCTAGAATAGCCTTTTGCATAAGAGTGAAAATTCTAATATTCCCCTTTTAAATTACAATGCTCTACATATATAGCCAATGCGCAACCAGGGAACCCTAAAAGCGGATCAGAGAGATTTCTATATATTTTCATTCCCGCCAAGCTTTTTACATTGGGCCACTTCATTGGCCGTGAAAATATGACAGCTAACCCCCATTTTTTTAGAAAAAAGAATAAGATTCCCATAATTACAGTGGCTGCCATTCCTTAATAATCATGGTGGTAGTTTCACCGAGAACTATGCCTACACCAAAAGAATGATGAAAGTGTAGAGTTGTGTGCATAAAAAAATACAACTACAACAAGGAAGACACACGACATGATAGCACTGAAATTTGTAACCGACTGAGGCTGGGCTTCGAGTCCCTTCAAAACTTATTTTGCCTTAATAAAAAACCAGATATAAGAATGTTATCAAGGGGATAAAAATCTATAAAATAAGCGAGGAAAACAAATGATTCTAGAAAATTATTTAACACTCTCAATCACACCTCTTTTACATTACACCAAGTTTGTAAAGATATTTTAGGATACATTTTATATTGAAAATGAGATTTAAAGGCATGAGAAATATTAAAAAAATGAGCGTATAGAACTAGAAGGTCAGTTGTAAACTAATCTAAGGAAATATTTCACAATGTGCTAAGAAAGGACAAGAAATGACTTTTCTAATATAAAGTCACATGTATGAGTCAACAATATAGTGTAGAAGTGTTCTACATGGTGCAACAAATTATCATTTCCATTATAGTTGTTGAAAGGAAGATATATCATAAGCAAAGGAGAGGGATATGCAAAAATATCATAATAAAAATGAGACCATAGTCATACTGATATATAGAAGGAGAAATAAAAGGTAACTCAGAAGACATAGATAGTGATGCCTCCAAAAAAGAAAACAATATAAAAGTGGTTATAGGAAAAGAACGTGGAGCAATACATTAACATGGATATAGGTCTAGGAGAGACTACTCTAATGTAAAAGAGGAAATAATTGATAGATGATCATGTGAATGACACTCACTATCTATCAAAGGATAAATTTTATCCAATATGACATAAAATAAACGATCAAGGATGATAGCATGTTTGACATTGTCAATGAGAGGGATTTCATCCTCCAAATAAATAGGAAGGTAAAAGCAAGAAAAGAGTACATCTTTCTAAGAGAGAGTATTAACAATAACATGATTCTCATCATCACTCAAAGAAGAGTCATCAAAGACACTAAAAAAATATTATCAATAGAAGTTTGAGAACCATGTGTTGAAGAAGCATTGTCAAATATAAGAACACGATCTTTATAAGAAATGATAAGAGAAGAGGAGGGCTTACATTCCTTTGGGCGATCTAAGGAGTTTGAACATGCAACCAAAGGAGGTAGAGAAATACGAAAACAAGATACCATCATGGACTATTGAAAATGTAGTAGAAGAATAATTTCTAGCATAACACAAAGTAGAACAAAAGATTATAAAATGACTATCAACATCAATTATCTCATAAAATGCATCATTACAATAGGTCATGGACATAATTGTAGTGAAGTTTTCTAATATTCAAGGAAATACATATATAAGACCTATGAAGGTAGAGAGATCAAGGATGCAATCAAGGATCTCATGTATGGAAGATGTAAGTGTATCTATGTTATATGTGAAAGTTATATCATTTAATACAAAAGGATAAAAATACACGAAATAAGAGAATGTCTCATACTATGTGATGTCGACATGTAAAAATCCTAAAAGAAATGGCTATAAGAACCTATGAAAAAGTATATGATATAGTGAATTAGTAAAGAAAGGTGTAGATGAAGCCAACCAAAGGCTACCATTTCTCTCATTTACGACTATGGGAGGAGGTTCAAGGCAACACCCAAAAATATTTGAGGAAAGAGATTTTTATTTTACTTGGAAGAAAATAGAATGGAAAAGAGAAGTGTTGAAGCAATAATTTCACCAAAATGTAAAGGTGAAATAATATACTCTTAAGTTTTACCTTACATCTATGTGAATCGGGTTGTAAAATTCTAATATATAGGATAAAAAATAGAGTCAACAAACTAAATTAAAAAATACAAATTATAAAAAGAAAGAAATCTTGAATTGGAAGATATATCTCACTACCCAAGATGTGGTCACAATAAATGGATGTTTCTAATGCATTGATGTCCTAGTCTCGTGCTACCATCCAAAAAATATGTGAAATTTAAAGTTTTCACTAGATTTCAAACTCACCTACACAACAAGAAATAGGAACAACAAAAGAAAGAAAACATAAGAAACTAGATGGTACAAAAGTAAAGTTAAAAAAATTAGAATAAATGAATTGATGAAACTAGAAGGGAACAAGAAAAATGGTTGGAACCATTTAAGACATTACCAAGAATGGCCAACCTCCTCTCTGTTCTTTTGACCTCCATAGGAAACAATATAGAAAATGGAGATTGTAATAGTATGTTCTCTTATCCTTTGTGCACTTAGGACTAAGAACAAATTGAAATAAGATAACTATATCAAAGTTTAGGTCTATAAGAAATGAGAACCTAGTGTGTGCATGCGATTAAATAAAAGGTTGTGATAGTAGATACAAACATCAGGGAAAACTGTGTATATTTTTCATTGATGTTTTGAATCACTAGATAAATGGTTCATCCTTAGGAAGAAGCAAAAAGTGAAATACAAAATGCCAAATTAACCTTATAAAAGATTCAAACAAAGAGGGAGTAAGTTATTGGAACTTAGAAAAGTAGGATTGATTTTATTTAAAAAAATATAATACAGTATAAGGACAAAGGAACTGGGAATAAATAACTAGAGAAAAAACAAGAAAAAGAGGTAAAATAAAAGAATTTTAAATAAATGAAATCAAATCTTAAAAAAAATTAAATACAAGAATAATAAAAACAAACATAAGAAAAAATCTGAAAAAAGAACGAAACATAAAATTAAAAGAGGAACACTAAAGAAAGAACAGAATATCGACAAAATAATAATAAATAAAATAAACAAAAAATGTTAAATAGAGAGAAAAATTGAATAAATAAAACTAAGTAAAATATTAAAAACCAAAACTAAAGAATTAAAATACCATAAGAAAAAACAAAAGAATAAGAAAGAGCCATTAAAGTAAGAAGACCAAAAAATAATAATAAATTAAAATTGCATAAAGAAAAATAAAAAAAAATCAAAATCATAAAAAAAACTAAAATAAATATAAATTTATAAGACAAAGGAAGTCAAAAAAAGAAGAAGCTATAATTAAATAAACCTAAAGAAAAATCAAAATGAAAAACTTGAACAATAAGGAGAACATAGAAGAAAATCAAAATGAAAAACTTGAACAATAAAGAGAACATAGAAGATAAACAGAGTATCTAAAAGTGATAGACAAATGAAAGGAAATAAGGGAAAGAGGGAAATAAAGAAGAGAATAATGGAAACACAAACAAAGAAAATATGAAAAGTATCAAAGGTTAAAGGTAAGATAAGTTTAAAAGGAATAGAAGGGAAGGAGAGGAAAAAGGGAAATCAAGGAAAAATAAGAGAAAATGACAAGGAAAGCTTAGGAGTGGTGAGAAAATGTAAGGAGTACAAAGGAGAAAATGAGCAAAGAGAAGAACAAAAATAAAAGGAGGAAGAGAGGGAAGGGGAAAGGTAAGAAATGTCGATAACTACAAGAGGGTTCAAGAGAAAGGGAGTTCAATAGGGGTGCCCTGAATGGTTAATGTGTCATCTTTCATCTCTATTGAGATTAGAAGTATGGTTTCTAATGGTTTATGCCTCAAGGAGTTTATGTTTGATAAAGTTATCTTCCTTAAAAACCACTTGGATGTTCTCAAGACATATGTGGTGCTTGGTGTTGCAAGAGTGTTCAACAAGGGTAGATTTGGTGAAACGATCAAGTTTAATGTCCACATTGTGTTCTTTAATCCGTGTATTAATGGATTGTCTTGTCTTCCCAATGTATGAGGTTCCATAAGAACAATCAATCTTGTACACTCTCTAGAGTATAATCACCAAGATATATTATACTATAAATGTACAAGGAAAAGCACAAATAAGAGATAAGATATTATTCAAACAAAAATAAAATATTATTAATATTCAAAACAATATTACAACATGATCTAGAAAAACATTTTTAATGAAATTTTGAAATGGGATCTCTAGCTCCTATTCATGTGTCCATATGATTGATGTTGTAGGGACCCATTATTCCTCTACATTTTCTACTAGTACATCCTTTGACACTGGTTCTTCTATTCTCAAGGTTTCATTCATGATGGATGTGCTTCCTGTCAGTGTGTAGTTTGTCGTAGGTGTTCCCCCCATCTCTAGGACTCATGGTTTCTCTGTGTAAGTTGTTGGTGCATTGTTTGGCAATGGTTATTTTACTATTGAAGTTTCTTTCATGTTTTTTTCACTTGTTCCTGATGTGCCATTAGTTCCTCTATATTTTTTGTTGGAGAATTATTTTTCTCTTTCTCCTTTTCTATTAGGGTTTATTTCACTCTTGGTGCTCCCTATTGTTGTGTTTGTGTTGTTTGTTCCATTTACATTTATAAACAATCTTCCAGTCTTTGGTGCAACCAAGGGTTCGTTTGTTGCTAGTTTTAGGACACATTTTTGTTGCTACACCTTCTGGGCTGACCTTTTCCATTTTGGATGTAGCTTTGTTCAATATTTTGGTTCGGGTGTCAATCTTCGGGGGAAGAAATATCTTCCTCTACCTTCTACCAAATCATCCTTAATGGTGGTTTGTGGCCAAGATGTGATGGAAAATGAGGTCTCCTGTCATCATAGGGGTTTAGTGTGTAAATTCTCCAATTTTTGGCTCTCTTCCTAATCTACACAAATAGATGTTCAATTCTTGGAGGCCTCTTGTAGTGTGTAATATTGAAATCTTCCCATGTGTTAAAGGTTTTTTCATCTCTTCCTCTTCCTCCTTTGAACATATAAATTTGGTGTTGTACAAGTTGTGGAATTGAGGAGAACTCTCTCAAATTTTGGGAGACTTCTTGTTGTGAGGCCATTAGTAACTCTATAGGTTTTATTTTGAAAGTTGACGATTTTATTTCATGGGGCACTCTACAATTGCATGCATTTTGGTGGATGTTGACATCTTGAAACTCCTTCATGGAGATGTGGTTTTGATTATGAGGGCCTCCCCTTTTGATGTTGTTAGTGCTTGTCCATTAGGTACTTGGTTGTGGATTGTCCCCTCTCATGTTACAAGGATGCTAATGTGCATTACAAGTATTCTATTGATGCCCATTTCTATCAATTCTTTTGATTTGTCAAGTGACTCCTCTAAGAATGATGATATTTATTTTGATTTTGATGCAAATATTATGTCCTTAGTCACTTTTGTGGAACCTTTTACCCCTCTTGTGTAGACTAAGATACCTTTGAAACCTCCTCTTTGTTCCTCTCGTGAAGTAATTCCTACTTTGTCCTCTATTGTCAATGCTTCTTCTATTGTGGGAGTGTTTCTAGTATTTGGCACAAGCACAAATTCTTCTACTACTATTCTATAAATTATTCTATCTATTGCTTATGTTTTTCACCTTACACATAATCTCCTGTAACCACCTCTTTGTGTGCTAATAGGCCTTACATGGAGGTTTCTCCTCTTGTGCCCCCTTCTATTTGATTGTTAGATGGAAATATCGCTTGAACTATCATTAGTCAATGTATGAAAGGGATTCCTTCTTCCTCTTCCCAAAATAATATTTGAGTTATGGGTGTAAGTTCATCCTACTCTTGATGCTAGTTGTTTGAATATCTATATGTGTGTTGTGAGTGGCATTTTGTAAGGTGAAAAATAGGGTTGATTAGCTTGTATGGGAAAACTAGGAAACTTAAGCCTATTTTCCACTCAATACATTAGGAAGGAAAACAACCCAATAGGCTTAAAAAAGACTCAAGAATTGAATTGGTGTAAGGGTTTTCCTTCACTATATGGATTGTGGATTGTTGATTATGCAAGAGCACTGAAGAAATGAAAGATCAAATACAATAGAGGTTTTTTTGATGTGTGGAGAAACCAAAAGTATGGAATACCAAACTCTAGAACCACATTTGAGAATCCAACACAAAGACTTACCTATCCAAAATCTCAACCTAAAATACAAGTCAAGGGAAAAATATAATATAGGGGATGACTAGACCTACCCCTTCTAGTGGGAGTCGCCCTTGACATGCTAGAAAGTGATAAGGAAGACAAGGATTTAAAGAATGCTATCAAGTCTTTCTATAGTCAAATTTAAAATTATGTCACATATCATTTGCACACAAAAAATAGGAAGAATGTTGGGATAAATTGGTTTGCTTCAATCAAACCCCAATTAAGGAATTAACCTTAAAATTGAATTGAAAATGCTTGAAATGAAAGGAAGCATGTTTTCAATAGTTGAGGCTTGATAAGTGTGTTATACCTTGACGGTGCAAGTGATTTTTGAAATGAGATCGCAAGTGTTGATGTAATAACATGACTCCACAAAGACCTAAAAGGACATAACAAAATATATTCTTGCATAATCATTGCTAGGCTTGCCACCACGGACAAATGGATGCTTGAATATGACTAATTTATCCTAGAAAAAAATGATTGATTTGATGGATTTCTTTCTAATCTCCTTGTCACATTTTATGTGTGTTTGATTGTAATGGATTTCCAAAATGGGAGAGGTAACATTTCTTTTATACCTCTCTAGGCCACTTTAGGGAGCAAAACTTGAAGGAGGCCTACAAGGATTTGAAATCCCTCCCAAAATTGAAATACCAACCTCCGATTTAAATTTGGGCCCAAGTTGGCATGTAATAGGCACCTCCCAATGTAGGGGCTGACTTGGAACAACCCATACACTCTGATTTTCCCTTTACAAGGAAAAAAAGGCTCGAATTTTAATCAGGGGACAATTTTGATATGAGGATTCTAAAAATGTGAGCCAAATCAGGGTGTGATAAATGAAAACATGTGAAATAGGCCACACATGGTAATCAGGCCTAATTATACGAGAGACAATGTTTGAATGAAATAATTAAATGGGAACACCTATAATTAAGGGTCCACATTAATTAAATGGAGATAAAGGACTTAAATGAACATCAAAAGTCCTATAATGCATAGAAAAATGAATACATACTAAAATGGGCACTACACAAGTGTGAAATTGGACAAAAGTTAGGTATTGCATATAGTTTACTATGCTACATTTAGCCCCCACTTTAGCAGGGGTATGAGTCTAAACTCAAACACATGGTAAAGTAGAAGAAATAGATATGATAGAGATAATATGAGATAATGGGAAAGACCTAAAGAGATAAGACATCACTAAGTTCAAGGGTAGCCCCCAAACCAAAGATCTTAACTCATGTAATCATGTGCAAGGGCATGCAAAATTTAAAAAAGAAGAAGACAAAAGACAAAAAACTCAACACAAAGGAGTTAACTAAAAATAAAGGGTCCAAATTAAGTAGTTGAAGATACCTTAGTGAAACAAATGTCTTAATTAATAGTGTCATGCTCAAAATGCTTTTGCAACAACACAAGTGGTCCCATAGGAAGAGAAGCAACACATGTCAAGGATAAGACAATAATCTACGATCCAACCAAATAGAAAACCTATGAGATCTGTTGATCCCTAAGAGGCTCACACCTAAATAAGGGTAGTCCAGAATCTTTATAGGAGTGGGATAGAAATGCACCCTGTAAAGAAACCTCTAGGAGTTTATAGAAGCTGACTCTTAGGGAGTCCACATGGGTCACCACATAGACCGTGGACCTTTTTTTTTCTCGGGCCATTAGATCGATGAATTGGAAACCTAAAATAAAAAATTATTCTCTTTTGGAATCTATTTGTCATGTGTTCGGGTCCCATTTGTCCAAGGTATCTTCATCATGATATTTTGGTGCTTGGACTGAGATGTGTAGGGCCCACCACAAAAAGAATTTGTTTATTGTCCAAACTAGCTGCGGTGGTCGCATGGCATTGCATCACATTGCCACCCAATCCACCACCCTAACCACCATTACATCCCACCTACACCTTACACTGCAAAATTTTAGTTTGAAACTTTTTCAGCATTAAACTTGGTTGTAAAGGTGTCCCACTAAACTTCAATGGGGAAGAGAAAAATATTTTAACACTCAAAAGAGAATCATAAGATTGCAAATCCTAATTGATAACTTGTGGCGAAGGTCAAGTGCACTTTAAATTCTTATTAGTTCAATATCTAATTTCATCAAAAGGCTCGTATTTTGATGCAGGGACATCCAAGGTTAAGGCAGGGCATTCTGTGTCCTCGATGAAACTGCATGGAGTGTTAGTATTTTGGCCGATGGTCTTGGTCATTAAAGGAAGCTCGATCATTGAAGGAACTCGGTAGTCTCTGGCAGTCAGTGAAGTGTTACTCAGTCATGCCTGTGGTGCTCGGTCGACACTGGTGCTCGGTGATGCCTGGCGTGCTCAGTTAATTTACTGTCGCTTGGTAGTTCTGGTTTATTGACTGGAGTTTTGTGTGATTTGTTGAGCCGACTTAGTGAATTTATTGTTGGTAGCCATTGTTATGGGCCGACATGCTGAATTAAATGTTTGTATACATTTGTAAGCTAACTTGTATGGCATTTAATTATTTGTTTTGGGGAGTTAAGGGTTTCATCTTGCTGACTTGTGGTTGATAATTAGTATTTAAGGAGTGCTTGGGTAGATGTTTAGGGGAAGGAATTAGCAGATCTGGGATATCAGATGTGAAGCTTGCGAGCTGAAGTTAGCAAAGTTGTGGAAAAGTTCTTGATGAGCTTGTAGATTATATTGTAATTTGACAGTTGTTTGTAGCAGAGCTAGGGGTTTGCATACTTGGGAACAAGGAGATTTCTTGGAGGCTTGCAAGCTCAAGTTTAGATCTGCCTTAGGGTTTCCATTAGCTTCTAATTGTCTTCAGAGCTGAAATAGCTAAGATTGTATTGGATATGGTTGTGGATCTTGCATAATTGTTTTTTGATTGTAATTGGCCCTAACTCGGAAGGCCTTACAGCCGAGCATGTTAATGAAAATTAGTGTTAAACAATTGTTTTGTGTTGCATTGTTGAGTAATCCGCTGTGTAATTCTATTGGCTACAAGGTTTGGACTATCCTTCATTGGATCCACCATCCTTGACTGCGTCAGGTGGTATAAGAGCAAGAGTTTGATCTTGTTGAAATAGAAGGTTGACCTAGCAAGGCTAATCTTGTAAAGTTGATCTTGTTGGCGAAGAGATTGTGTGTAATCTGGATTGCAGATCCAAAGCACTGAACTTGTGGAATTGTGCCCTAGTTGTTTGCAAGATTGCAGGTTGAGATCTGACTTGTTACAACTTGGAAATTATCACAAGGTGGTCAGTGAGGGTTTGTTGCAGAGGGTTTCTCTTATCTTTAAGGATGTCTCCAAGAAGATTGGACCCTAGAGTTATTTTTGATCTTTGTGATACTGTTGAATCTTGGATCATAGAGAATGTGACATCATATTTCAGATCTGAGATGGAATTGATGAAGAATGATATGGTTACTGAGATCATGATAACTGTTGCTGGTATACCTCAGAATGTTGGTACTGAGGATGGCTATGAAGAAGTTGTTGAGGAATTTGAAACTGCTAGATCTAGTGGTGATGACCGGAGGAACAGATCTGGTGAAGACAACACTACTCGGTTACCTAGATTTGCTACTCAATTTAGTAATTACCGAATGGAAGTTTCTACTTTCTCTGGTACTTTGAAGCCCGATAATCTGATTGATTGGATTGGTGAACTTGAAGATTTCTTTGAGCTGGAAGAAATTGAAGATCCTCTTCAGGTGAGATTAGTACAGACAAAGTTGAAAGGACATGCTGCTCTTTGGTGGAAGGAACTACAAAGAGACCAAGAAGATGAAGGTGAAACAAAGATCAATCGGTGGAGATTGATGGTGACTAAGTTGAAGGCTAAGTTTATACCAGTTGACTATGAGCTTGACTTGTTTAAAAAGTTGCAGAATCTAAAATAGAAGGATTTGTTTGTTGAAGATTATACCAAGGAGTTCTACCAACTTACTATTCAGTCTGGACATCGAGAGCTTGGTAAGGAAAAGGTAGCTCAGTATGTGAATGGTTTGAGATTCAATATTCGGGATGAGCTTGGTATGCTGAAAATTGATTCTGTTGAAGATGCTTATTAGTATGCTCTGAAGGTAGAAGATAAGTTGAAGAGGAAACAACCTAGTAACTCCCGAGGGAAGGAAAAGATTGATCACTTGGTGAAGGATAAACTGACTAATGCAGAAGATGAACAGAAACCTATGGAACCGAAGAAGAAGATAGGTAGAGTTACCTTTAAGGGTACTTTCTATAACTATGGAGAGGAAGGACACTGTTCTTTTGAGTGTACATAGAAGAAGGTTGATCGATGAACTACTATGATGAATGAGAACATTCAGAATGCACCTGAATCAGAGAGCTTGTTGCTTCGGTGAACATTTCGCGGTACAAAGGTGTTGGCAAACATATTTGTCTTCCTCTTTTTAAATGAAAATGAATAAAGACTCTATGCTTCTAAAGACAAATGATTCATCAATAGTTGGGTAAGCATAAGAAATTTCTTCCCTCTGTATTTTTAAGGTACAACTTCCTTGTATAGTATTCAATGAATTGTTAACAAAAAGTAAATTCATACACATTTGACCGAAAAGTGTAGAAGGACCACTCGAATATTCTTGGGTATCGAGGTGATTTACAGAATCAACATAAGATTAAATTCAACTATGAAGAGAATTGAGATCTATTAACTGCTTCTAAAATAAACAACCTATAAAATAATTCAAGAAGGACGAGCTAGAAAGAAACCAGAAGTGATTGAATATAAATAACATATGCACAGATTTAAATGTATCAACTTTCAAAGCAATCAATACATTCAAGATTTTGATTCAAAGATATAAACCATACCATGCATGCATACATTCATATAAGATTGGATCAAAGTCTAATAAAAAATCAGTCACAACTGTTTCAGAAATTTAAAAGACTATGCTAACTATCTACTTCAAAAAGAAACTATCTATTTCCTATCTATATTTTCTAACCCTTTTACTGTTCAATGCTCCAACATTAATAGTTTCAAGTCCAAGAGAGCCTCCAGAAAAACCTGGCCTCTCAGACATCAGAAAAACTGTTTAAACCAGTTACATAACTAAAAATAGAGTATCACAGCATGTGTCATTTAAAACATAAAGAAAAGGGAAAAGTTGTCCCAAAAACTACTAACTCCCTTTGGGGCCTTTTGATGTAGCTGTCTGTACGAGTTTCTAGGATTGAAACACGTTCACCAATTCTTGGGCTGGCTGGAAATGCAGATTCTTCAGACCTGTCAGCTTCACCCGAGTCACATTATTTTCCCACCTTAACTCCCTGATCCTCTCCGCCTGCTTAGGTAACTAACCTCGATTCAGCAACAACATAGATTCCACATTTGCAATTCTGGTGAAATCCTGAATTGTAGGCGCTTCATTTTCCTTGAGAGCATTCATGGTGTTTGTAAAGACTTTGACCATGGCATCTACATCTTTGTTACCTTCATCAATTTATAGAATACTTGAGGGATTCACTATTTTGATGTCTTTGAGGGCATCCGCATGCATATCCAACACTTCTTTCTCAATTGCCTTGGCTTGAGAGATCGCAGCCTTGAACATCATATTTTTCCATCCGAAGTTCTATTTCAGGATGAATAGCATACATGGATCCACTAGCTTCATCGGATTCTCAGCCAAGAACTAAGTCACACCATAGGTTTCTATTTCTTGAACCTGTATGACGATTGCCGTGCATTTCTCTTCCTCCATTTCCCAGCTTGGAACCAGGGTTTGAACCTCACTGAGTAATCCTTCTCCATCTAGACAAGTAGATATAAATTCACGGATGAAAGCACTTCCTTCAGTTATAACATTGTTTATCCAAGACTTCACGACCTCCATCAGATCCCTCCCCTGTTGCATCTATTTCACTAACCTTTGGCTTTCGACTGAATTCAGATCAAAGTCTTGGGAAGACTGGGCTAGTGACAGTACTCCATCATTAGCGAGTGAGGAAAGAAATTCAGCCATGGTAAAGACCAACTGTTTTAACTCGTGTTCTCCCGTCCATCTTTTTGTGACTGCCCGAGCATGTGATCAGCTGAGA
Organism: Chamaecyparis obtusa; assembly: GCA_027943335.1. Taxonomy (NCBI): domain Eukaryota; kingdom Viridiplantae; phylum Streptophyta; class Pinopsida; order Cupressales; family Cupressaceae; genus Chamaecyparis; species Chamaecyparis obtusa. The sequence goes on from BSBK01002698.1 coordinate 58,560, forward strand.
ATTTAAATAGGTGATCCCTAGAATCCCTGTTTAGAACACCAAGCTCCATTTTTGTGATTTCAAAGTCTTCAGCCTCTGGTTCCTAAATTCCCTCTTTAGGCCTGAAAGTGGCTATTTCTGCAGTCACCTTTCCAGTAGATGGATCTATAGATAGCCTAGCATCACTCTTCATTCTTTTTGCTTTGGGGGTCCAAGTAGCATATTTAGTGATGATCTCCTTCATAGGAAGTGAAATGGGTTTATAACTTTTTCTCTTATTCACTGACTCAGTTAGCCAGGGAGGAATTGAACCAGTGACTATCTGATTGTCAAGAGTTTTCACAGGAGTATTCTCAGCCTGAGGTACATCTATGCTACTGGTAAGGATTTCTTGAACCTTTTCTTGTTGATCCATTGGAAAAGAAATGTCATCATCGTTAATCTCAATATCCAGGTAATCAGGTCCTAAGGATGCCATCTGATAGCGCTTTTCTGATCTTGTTCTAGGCCTTGATCTTGGTGCGGTGGGATGCTCGCTAGAAACTGCCTTTTTCTTAGGGGACGTAACTTTACCTACATTTGGAACCACGGGAGATACATTAGATGGGGCATGTTTCACATTTTTTAAGGCTGTTCCCGCGCTATGATTTTCAAGAGGGGGGTGCTTAGTTCCTTTCTTTTTCTTTTCTATTAACCAATTTTTCGTGACCCTGAAAATGGTTTGAGCCCTCAACTTTATATCATCTTCTTCTTTCCTGCTCCAATCTATGTCTGGGGGACTTCTTGCTTCTACATTGCTAGCCTCTAAACCCGTGGCTTCAGAACTGTCCTCTTCTACACCCTTAACATCAAAATTTAATTGCAACATTTGATTTGTGGAATTACAAGTCTGGAGTGATCTCATTTCCAAGTTGCCTCCTCATCACCGAGATCTTCTCATAGGTCCTCGAGGTGTGAACTTGGTGAAGGATAATTACTTAGGCTTAAAACTTTTTTAGCAAAGCCCTTATTGTCGAAACCCCTTCTCAATTCATAAAATTGCAAATGAAAACTCAACAAGTTGCTTCCTATCACTGAAGCATTCATCATATTGTTATAGGCCATGTTGCTAATTTTAACTGGGAACACAGAAGGCCATTTTTCTTCTGGCAGGTTATTTTTAATAACCACAAACAATTGCCTACAGACTTCTGCCAAAATAAAATAGTCGAACGCAAACCTTGGGAGCCTAAGAGGTTCATCATCAAAGCCTCCAACCCAGATGTAGGTGAAATGTGGGAACTGAAGGAATAGACTTCCATAGGCTTAAATTAATTTCTGTGCCTCCAATGAAACTCTTTGATTTGGGACTCCTTCCAATTGTTGACACAATCTACCCAAGAAAACATCATGAACTTTCCTGTAATTTTCCAAAATTTTATCTTTTCTTAATAATGGACAATATTCATAAATTAAAATATCTTCATTCCAAGGAACCTGTTGAATGGAAAAAAAATCTTGTGTGCATGCCAAGTAGTATATAATATAGGAAGACATAAAGAAATCCTTTTTAATGGCCTAAGCTTGTTTAAGTTGATCCCTCAAGGAACTAGCAATAATCTCCGCCCAATCAATATGTTGCCCCCCTTCCAAGACTATCTCTATAAAATGGAACATCCACTCCTCATACAGAAGAACTTGTTCTGAACCTTTAATCCAGTGAAGCAACACTATCACATCATGAATAAGAGGTTTCATGTGATCTTTGGTGAGAATCTTAGGTAACCGAGACCCACCTTTATAATTGGTTTGAGTCCACTTCCTAGCTACATGACTCCAGTTTTTATCTACGTTTTCTCTGTATTGAGCTAGAGATTGGGTGGGAGGAAAACTGATGAGGGACTCTTCTGGAATTTTAAAAATAGCCATAATAGTCTCCCTATTGACTGGCACCAGGATTTGGCCTTCTGCATTCATAATGCACTTAGATTTAACATCATATCGGTTAATACATTGTTGAACCAATTCTGGGCATACAATTGATGGCAAAAAATCCGCGGCCTCTAATAATCCACTCGACAGGAACTCTAAACTATGATCTTCCGCTACACGGCTTGTGAGATCAATTGCCATTTTTTCCACTGGTACCCCTAACAGGTCTATGTCTGAGACAATGGGAGCTCGACATTGCATATTCTTGACATTTTCAAAGAAATGCATACTGGACCTCATATCTTCCTCAAGAATAAAAATAAAAATGCCCCCCCTCTTGAATCAATATATTAAATAGAAACAGGAAATGAGAAGAGCTTAGGAGCTACCTGTTTTATGCAAACTCCGAACAAATTCTTCTCCCATAGTCGAGACTCCACAAAAAACCAATAGGAAAGAATGACTTACCGAGCTGTTTATATTTTGAAAGATTAATGCCCTAAAAAATTGACTTTAATGAGCATTAGTTGGGGACATTAATTTCAAATGATGTGAACAGTGATGACTCAGCAATAGGACATCCTTGAAATCCGCCATATTTAATATCATAATTAACTATCTCCCTTATGATATCTCTCGCTCGTGCTAATGATTTCATTAATCACCACCCAAAACTTTATTCGGGGTTTGCTTCGTTGTTCCCATCAAATCAAAACTGCCGCTCTTTAAAACTTAACCATCATTTTGTCATCAACATATGTCATGTGTCACATCAACTGTCCTTTCACTAATGACTCTGCCCTCAATCTATCTTTGAACCTCTTCGAACTACTTTGAACCGTAGTTCAAAGTCGTTCGAAGTGGTTCACTACCCAAAGGTGATGTAGGCCAGGGCCCACCTATAGAAAATAATCGTTAGAAAAGAAAACATTTATTGAACTACTTCGAACTACTTTGAACCGGAGTTCAAAGTAGTTTGAAGTGGTTCAGGTGAGGCGTGAGTCTTGAAAAAGGTTCATCCAAGGAAGGCCGAATTTGAACTTAATAAACTTGAAGGCTATTTCTTGACAACTTTGAAGGGCATAAATGCTTGAAGGATTACTACAAGGAAAGACTCTCAAGGGAATGCGCTGAATGAGTTTCAAAATAAATAACTAGCAAGGGTCTTAGACACTTCAATAATGGTGACTCTAACTATCTCTAACATCGGCTCTAGCTGGGGACTGCATATTGCTCAATGTGCAGAGAACTTTGAATAACTGGTTTCGCAGAATAGACTACCTAAAGGAAAAGAAAAATAGAAAACTAAGGTATAACAAAAAGGAAAATAGGAAACACTACCTAATATGTACACGGGAACTGACTGAGTAAATCATTAGAGCTTGCCTAACTTGAGGTCCTGCCCATAATAAGTAAAAGGCAGGTTCACACCATTTGGGTAGGACAGCCAGAATGCATTTGAGCAAAGAGCTTTAGAAATAATAAATGGGCCCTTCCATAAGGACTCAAATTTCCCATGAGACCCTTTGGGTGCTCGCCTCTTATCCCATAGTAGCACTTCATCACCCTCCATAAAGTTACGAGGCCGCGCCCGCATGTCAAAAATCTGCTTCACCTTTAGCTGATGCTTTATGATATGATCTACCGACTCTTCCCTTTCTTCTTCCAATCTACTCAAATGCATGACCCGTTTCTCCAGAGGGTCTTTAAAATACTGATCTTCAATGACTGCTTGGAGCTTGGCTGAGGAGAGTTCCAAAGGTAGAGAGACATGTGCTTCTATCCCATACACCAATTCAAAGGGGGCCATTCCAATTACTCTTTTCAAAGTGGTTCGATCTGCCCACAAGGCTTCAAACAGCTTCTTATGCCATTCATGGGGATTATCATCCATCAACTTTTTCATGATCGCCACCAGGTTCTTGTTACTGGATTCAGCTTGACCATTGCCTTGCGGGAAATAGTCAAAAGAATGAGCCAGAGATATGCCATGTTCATAACAAAAAGCTGAGATTTCTTCAGAGGAAAAGTATGTAGCATTGTCTGCTACTATCTTAACAGGCACCGCAAACCTGACAAAAATATAATTTAAAAGGAACTCACACACAACCTGAGAGTTTGCTTTCTTGGTGGGGATAGCTTCCACCCACTTAGTAAAATAATCAGTGGCCATGAGGATGTAAACATGCCCAACGCTAGATGGTGGGTTCAAAGGTCCCACAAAGTCTATCCCCCATTGTTTGAAAGGCTCATCAACAATCACTGGTTTAAGAGGTAGAGCAGCAAGATGAGGTCTCCCAGTAAAAAGTTGACATTTCTCACAATTGCGAACATACTGGTATGCATCCTTGAACATGCCAGGCTAGTAAAAATGATTCTGAAGAATCTTGAATGAGTCATAGTTGAGGAGTAGTGGCCTCCACAAGCTTCATCATGAAATACTTTCAAAAGTTCTTTCTGTTGCTCAACATCCACGCATCTTAGGAAGGTTTCATCTATCCCCCTTTTATATAATGTCCCCTGAGATATCACATATTTACTTGCTTTCAATTTTAATTTACACCTCTCTTTGGGGTTTAAATGACCAGGACACTCACCATAGGTAAGGAAATAAGCCATGTCCGAAAACTAGGGATCAGTTAGACTGACTAGCAATTCCATGGGTACCTCATCAATTTTCTCAGATGGCTCACCATCCTCTTCCATTAGCTTGCACATGCCTTTCCCTCTTACCAAATTGGTTGGTTTAATCATTAGATCATACTCTTGAATTTTTGCTATCCAAACTGCTCTATTATTCATACCAATGTCCTTCTGAGTCAAAATACTTTTCACTGCAGTCTCAGGGATGAAAAGGGTACAATGGGAATGAAGTATATAGTACTTGAACTATTTTACTACTTTTACTACGGTGAAGGCATGTTTTTCCATTTGGGAGTATTTGAGATCATGTCTTTTCAGAGGTGTGCTCATAAAGGCTATGGGTGCTTCCTGTCCTTTCTCATCTTTTTGTGTTAATATACTTGATAGAGTATGCTCAAAAGCATAACAATAGATGATAAAGTCCTTTTTGAAATTGGGACTTTTTAGCATAGGTGCTTGAGATATTGCATCCTTAATATTATTGAAGGCTTTGTGCCCATTATCACTCCACTTAAAAGGAATTTTCTCACTCATCATATCAATCATATGCTTAGTAATTTCTAAAAATTTAGGAATGAATGCACGCAGAAAATTCACCTGGGTGAAGGACTTCAATCCACTTCTACTTAATGGAAAGTTGAGCTGTTGAATCACCTTAACTCTTTCAGGGTCAATCTGGACACCATCCTTTGAAACGATATGACCTAGTAGTTTTCCTTCCTCCACGAAGAACATTGATTTTTTGGGGTTCAGAGAGATGTCGTGACTCCTACACCTCAAGAGAACTATTTCAAGATCTTTTAAATGTTGACTCCTCTTCTTTGAAAAGACAGTGAGATCATCTAAGTACACCACTATAATTTTTTTCTGAAGATCCTCAAAAGAAGAATTCATTGCCCTCTGGAAAGTGGCACCCGTGTTAATCAGCCCAAATAGCATACGACTATAGGCATAAGTTCCCCATGGGGTGATAAATGCCATTTTGTGTTGGTCATTTTCTGCCACACTTATTTGGTTGTACCCAGAATAGCCATCTAGCATAGACATAACTTCAGATCCTGATACAACTTGAAGAACATGCTCCATCACCGACAGGGCATAGTTATCTTTTAAACTTGCTTGGTTTAGGTTACAAAAATTGACACAGATCCTGATCTCGCCATTTTTATTCCTCACAGGAACTATATTGGCGATGCAAGTGGAATGATGAATGGGATAGATAATTCTTTCCTGTAGCATCTTTTCAACTTCCTTCAATATGGCTTTAGACACTTTTGGGTTATAGTTCCTTAATTTTTGACGAAAAGGAGTAACACCAGGATTTAAAGGGATTTGATGTTCAAAAAGGCCTCCTCTAAAATTCTTCAGGTCCTCATACCCCCAAGCGATGACATCCCTGTATTATGTAAGTAACCTTGTCAGGTCTTCTTTTTCAGATGAAGTACATGTCTGACCAATTGAAATCCATTTCAGATCATCTTGTTCTCCTATATCAATTTTGTCATATTCTTTGGCATTATGCACATGGGATATCTTCTCTTTAACAACACTATCATCTTTTCTCCTGAAAAAATGTTCTAGAGATACAAGACCCTTGGCGATTTTATTACCTTTCAGTTGAATCACCCCATCACTACCTGCAACATCTTCGTAGAATTCTTTGCAATCACTATTTGATCCTTCAAAATATACATCAGAAAAACTTGCGGCACATTCTAAGAAATCCCTGAGTTGGGAATCATTATCAAAGACCTGCCAATACTCCACATTATCAGGCACTTTCCGCTTGTAGATCATCTCAATTTGATATTTTTGAGTCTTAAAGTCAGGATGTGGCAACAATAATGAAGTCGATACTGCCAAGGCATCTGCTCTGGTGTTCTAATTTCTTGGTATAAATTCTATGGAAAAAGCATTAAAAAAGTCCATCTCATCCCATACCAAATTTTTGTAGTGCTTTAACCTCTCGTTCTTGACAAAAAATTGTCCTTTCACCTTCTTCACAATTAACTCGGCATCACCTTTTACTATCAACTTCTTGACTCCCCTCAATTTTGCCTCTTCCAATCCCAGAAGTAAGGCTTCGTATTCTGCAGTATTGTTAGTATTCTTGAAATCTAACTTGAAAGAAAGAGGAATACATTCTTTATTAGGAGGAAAGAGGACTACCCCCATGCCTGAGCCTGAATTAGAGTTGCTGCCGTCAAACTCCATCTTCCATATACCCTCTTCTTTCTGAGAAGTTTCAGCATCCTTTTCAAGATTGGCTAAAATGAGATAATTGCCAAAATGACACTCCTCATACAAAATTTGAGCTTTTGGATTATCCGAGGGTACCATAGTATATTTATTTTTAGGCTTGGGTTCAAGTTTTACTTTCTTTTTTCCTACTGGGATCATAGCCTCTGACCAGTCCATCTTAATGTCTCCTCCTAAATCCTTGCAAAAAGTTCTACTGAGCAGCATACCATAGCTAGCCGGGATATCTACCACCAGGATAGTCAACTTCAGACATTTGTCAGGATATGCAGCGAGAACAACTTGGGCATCTTTGACTTGACCCATTAACGGTACTTGTTTCCCATCCATAGAATAGCAATGGCCATAAGTTTTAGTCAAGGTGAGACCGAGGGCTCTTGCAACCAGAGTAGGCATGCTATTATCTGATGTGCTAGAGTCAATAATGCAATTGCTAAGTTTCTGGCCATTTAGCAGTAAGGAGATATAACAGGGATTAGGCTTTCTTTCCTCTAGTTCACCTTCAATTGTATTAACAAAAGGACATTCTTCGGGGGTTTGAGGAGTATCTTGGGGCTTAAAGACAAGCGGTTCTTCAGATGTGGTTGTCTCACCTATAAGAGGCTTATCTAATTTGGGGTTTGAACTTGACTCCCCTTTAACATATTGGACCAGCTTGTCCAGCTCTTTGGGATTCATTTTAAGGTATTCTGTGGGGGAAATGGAGATTGTGCTTGTTTTATAGAATTCAACAAAGTCAAACAAAGAAGAAGGTGGCAGACTACATCTTGGTAAGATCTTTACTTCAAGGCCCTTTGGACAGGCAGGAGCCTCTCCACCTTTGGCTTCTTTACACCTAGCATCAGCGTTAGCAGCAATTGAACTAGGAACAAACTTTTGTGTTCTCTGATTTCTCATTAGAACAACGCAGGTAGGATCCTATAGAGTTGCTAAAACACTTCCACCTCTGTCAGAACCTGGCTCATACTCTGTCATGCCCATAAAATTTCACCCAAAAAGCACACCAACTTTTTTTTTTTTGAAAGGTAAAATAAGTCTAAGTTTATGTTGCGGGTTAATAGTTAACTAAGACAAAAGTTTGAAAAGAGTTTGAAACAATATTTCTTTACAAACGTTGGTGATATAAGTTATCAACTGAATCAGTTCTAACAAGGGATGCTATCTAGGAAGCGAAGTTGTAGACAAAGTCAACCTAGCATTTAAGTTCGTTCCATGATAGTACCAACTATAATTTTAATTTTACTATTAACGGGTGTACGAGTCTAATGCCAACCCAATATTACAATGATTCATAAGATTCAATTATTTAGCATTGTGACTACAAATTATGAAGTCTTATTAGCTAAATAATAGCTAAACCAATTACATTGTTCTAAAAATTAAGTGACAACATAATAATTATATTAATCATTGGTAATTAATAATTAATACAATTATTATATAGTGATGAAGAGAATAGATAACTTAGTTATTTAAAGTTAATTATTGTGTGTGTCTGAATGTGGACCTCTAAATCAGGCACAAACACAACATAGTCATTGCTCAATCATGAGATGGCGAGTATGAACATGAATTGTCCATCTCACAACATCGATTGAATCGATCTGTTGCCTCCTATGTGGATGGGGTGCATAATTACTCTCAGAACGAGAGCCAACAACCATAGACCAATCCCACAATGGAGGATTTTCAAAGCTAAGATGATATGCAAAAACTGAAATTAAACTAAGATGAATGCCATTAATCTAGAAATGCTTTTGAAATAAATATGAAATGTAGATTTTTATTTTAGAGCACTTGAAATAAAGATGATATTATACTAAGAACAAATAAGAAAATTTAATCTAATAGGATATGCAATTATACTAAAATGAGATATGAGATTAACTATGCAATGAAAAAGCTTGAATTAAATGAGACTAAAATCACCTATAGTGTAGATGCTCTCAAAAATTGCCTCTTCAAATGAAGAAATGAGGTCCATTAAATAGAAAAGCCAGAAGAGGAATGAAGAGTTTCTCGATTTGAAACTCATGACCCTTAATTCCTCATTGAGACAAAAAGGCATGATTTATTTAATTAAAAGAATGGAATTTGCCACATGTGGGAGGTGACATTTTGAGTAATTCAAATTGTTAAATTCAAATAAAGAGGTGTCCATTCAATTAACTAAATATTTATTAATTCCTTTTTATGGGTAATTAGCCAAAGGGGTAGATTTTAATTTAATTCAAAGTGCTTAAGACTTTAGGATTAAATTAAGTTATCATAGGGGTAATTTAGCTAATTAAAGTCAAGGACTTTAGGAATTAATTTTGATATTTAATTAATGCAATTTATGGTCTTTGCAATTGACATCAAGTCAAATTAAGTCAGGCAAGAGAGAGAAAATTGCCTAGGGAACTAGGACTTTGGAGATGTAAAAATTGACAAAAATGCACCAAAATTAGTTGAATTTAATAGGTGCCAATTTTAGGGTATTACATTTGTCCCTCTTTGAATTGATGTGCGAACAACACGTTGATTCAAAGAATAGTTTGAAGTGACAGGTGATGAGAAATTCAAAAGTCTAGGTTAGGTTGCCAAGACACCAAACAGATCAAAGCATGATTTTCCGAAGTCTAAGTTAGATTGTGAAGACAACGGTCTTGAGAGAAGACGAGAATCGGGGTTAGGTTGCCCCAATGCCCAAAATGAGATTTAGATGCAAATTTAGGACTGTCTCTAGAATCAGGGTTAGATTTCCCCAATACGAAGTTTAGCCCTCCGAGACCCGGGTTAGATTGCCCAAATAACGGTCTAAGAGAGTGTGTGATGATATTATTCACCTTCATGAAATAAAAAGATTAACTAAGAACAACAAGAATTAGAGTGAGAACTAATCTAATCAATGCACAATTAATCTATCAACATCTCATGGATCTCTAAAATAAAGTGGTAAATGAGGCTCTCAGCTATGATCCTCACTAGTGACACTCTAAAGATGAGAATTAAGCTATATGATATGCAATTAAGATCTATTCAATCAAATTCTAGCTCTATTTGATGAACAATCTACTATGATCAAAACAATTAAGCTATTAAAATTGACAAGTGAGTGGTGTGGATGCAAATTGCAAGAGCTTTGCTGCAATTCAAAGATATGGAATGGATCCTTAATGCCTCAAAATACTTTCTACTTATAGGATTTTCCCAAGGGTAGGGGGTAGAGTGAGTTGATCATGGTTATGCTTGGGTAAGGTCAATTGGCTTTGCTTTGTCCATAAATGGGGGGACAAGGAGGGGACAATCATTTAAATGGTTTCAAAAGGCTGGACCATTTCAACAAAAGTGAGTGATTTGTGTCCATTTTGTCTCCAATTTGCTTTGTTGAGGGAAATTATGATTTATTAATTAATCAAAGTAATTAAATTTAGCCATGAAGGGTAAGAGGTTCATTTTGATTTTTGCTTTCAACAACTATGTCATTAATTGAATTTAATCAATTTCATAGTGTTTTTCCCCTTTTCAAGCTTTATTTAATCATTTAATTGAATTTTCCTTTGATTTGAATTGCCTTTGTTCCATTTATTGATTTTTCGTGCTATTTTGATGATTTGATGCCAATTTTCCGTGTCTACAGAGAGATTTCGAGAGCCATCTCCAAAATGAAGCTTGACTCCCAGGAATTAGGGTTAGATTGCCCCAATACCTAAAAGATTTCAAGAACCATCTCCAGAACGAAGCTTGATTCCCGAGGATCTGAGTTAGATTGCTCAGATACCTAAAAGATAGATGACCAGATAACAAGATGCGAGGCACCGAGATGCCCCTAGCAATGAGAACTGATGATTCAGATCAGACTGATTCAAGAACTGATTCGACAAGATTCAAATGATGCAATCATCTTGCCCCCTCGGGAGCAAAATTGAAAGATGACATATCATAAGGATGATTGACAACAAGAGATTGTAGAGCGAAAGCAATGAGACTAGATTTGAGAAGCTGCAGAAGCAAATCAGAGCAAAGCAGAAGTCCTATTTGACCAAGGTTGACCAAAGTTGACTTGAGTTGACTTTGATGAAAAGAGAAAAGATCTTGAGAACATGATGCAAAGATGAGTGTCTGGCCAGAAGATGACGCCAGAAGGCTGACTGCACAAGCGCCCGATCCCAAAGGGTCCCAGAATTTAAAACGCGATTTCGGGCTATCTAGAGATGTCAGATTTTGATTTCGATCCTGAAAATGGATATGCAGCCATGATGAATCCAGGACAAAAGATGAGAACCTTTGATGAGAAGAAAGCAATCAAGAGAGCACCAAACATAGTCCCAATGCAAGCCTATAATGAAGATGCAAGCTTAAGCTAAATGCAAGCCTAGGATGAAAAATGCAAGCCCTAGGACTTGGTTGTTGGACTCACCATATTTATCATCATCGAGTTCATTTAAGCACGGGACGATCATGAGATGTCATACAATCCTCACTAACATTGCAATTATGAGAATATGAATATGATATAAGTCTTAGATTTGTTGGAATGAGGTGTAAGCATTAAGGCACAAGAAGCCAGAATGACCTGAACACCTATTCCTTTTGATTTAGCAAGTTAACATAAGCATCAAAGCACAATTGCTAGAATGACCTGAATGTTTCTTGTGAACAAACACACTAGACATGTGAGAGTTACTTCTTTTGCAAAAGAGTGCTCACAGTGACCTTTACGTTCACTTAATAGGACGAGCATTAGCAATTTCACTTGTAGCAGAAAGAAGTCACTCAAAACAAACAAGGAGAAGAACCAAACTCACCGAAGCATCCATATAAAAGGAGTCGAGGTACGCATGGCCATCCAATACAAGATGGAGGCTCTTACAGACGGACACCCCTCTTAGATAAATTCTTTGGATCATTGGAACTAAACCAGCAAACAGAAAGCAAAGCAAAGATCATGCCCCCAGTCTTCGCATTTCTCAATCAAGAAAGACATCTTAGATTCACTTGAGGAGAAATGATAAAGCAAAAACAAAACAAAACAAAGGAAAAGCTCAGCATGCTTCAAACGAACACAAAGTTAGTTTTCAGGTTTAGTTTACGTTTTGTTCAAGCGGATTGAAGTCGAAGCGAAAGTAAACACCATTCGAAGTCTCAATGAGATAGCAACAACAGGTAGACATAGTGAGAACCACTAGTGACCGTTGTGAGAGATGAAGTCTCAAGAAGATACCGTAGTGTGAAGTATCAGCAGGAAAATGCAGCAAAAAAATGCTAGTGACCAATACAAGAGAGATTCTCAAGGTGAGAAATCTCAAAAGATACTAGAGAAACATCAGCAGGCAGACGTAGTGAGAACCACTGATGACTAATGTAAGGATAAGATCCTGAAAGGTTGAACGAAAGCTAAGAATCAATAGGCAAGCACAGTGAAAGACCAATGGCAATTGATACATGAGAGATCCTCAAGGAGAGAAATCTCACAAATAGGTAGGCATCAGTAGGCAGACGCAGCAAGAATCGTTGGTGACTGATGCACAAATTTTTTTTCCAAAAGTGATAGGACAATGCCCCCTAGACCAGGAAGATGCCCCCAAGCATGAACTAGTTCCAATCCATGAAGAGTCGAGGAAAATCTCAAAGACAACTGAAGGGAAGAGCATGAGCTGGAAAACTAAAGCAGGAAACGAACTCAAAGCAGGAAACAAACTAAAGCAGGAAAGTAGGAAAGCAAACTAAAGCAGGAAAGCAGGAAACTAGGAGCCAAGCGATGCTGAGATGAGATGTAGCTTCAGGAAACAAGAGGTGCCTGTTTACCAGGTTTTCACCATCTTGGCAGAGATTCTATTTTTGCTACCATGACGCCTGTTTACTAGGTTTTCATCAATGGCACATTTTCTTCTTTTTCAATTTTTTTGTTCTTTTCTCTTTTTTTGATTTTTTTTGCATTTTCTGAATATTTCATTTTTTTTGTATTTTGATCTTTTCACTTTTTTTGTATTTTTGATCTTTTCATTTGTTTAGTATTTTTCAATTTTTGTATTTTTTTTCATTATTACCAAGGCGCCTGTTTACCAAGTTTTCACTAAGATGATCATTTTTTCAGGCCATTTTGCAATTTTTAGGATTTTTGCAATATATCAATTTTTTTGGATTTTTTCAGGACCAATAAGTATGTACAGGAGCATATGAACAATGTCTCAGTTGTAGAACTTCTTCAGATGAAGAATGTTGATAGGCTCTTTGAGTTGCTCTCCTTTAGTTGTGGAGAGTCGATAAGCGCCAGACCCAAATGCTGCAGTAATGACATACGGACCAAGCCAGTTTGGTTCAAATTTTCCTTTCTGGGCCCTCTGCTACTGATTTTTGGGGTTCTCTCTCAGGACGAGATCACCCACTTGGAATTCTCTTTGTTTGACTTTCTTATTATAGGCTTTTGACATTCTCTTTTGATATGTTCGAAGATGATTGAATGCCACCTTCTGACATTCATCAAGTAACTCAAGCTCTTGGAGCTAGGATATTCTGTTATCTTCATCAGTGATGAGGCCCCTCGAAGAGATTTGCAATGTCAGAATCTCGACCTCAATAGGTAATACTACCTCTGCTCCATAAACCAAGGCAAAAGGAGTGGCCCCCATTGGTGTCAGGATACTTGTTCTGTAGGCCCACAATGCAGGATTAATCAAGAGATGCCAATCTCTACCAGATTTATGAACTGTTCGGTGCAAGATTTTCAGAATTGTCTTATTAGAAGCCTCTTCTTGTCCATTACCCTGAGGATAATAGATAGATGACCAATGCTGAATAATTTTGAATTTAGTGCATAAGTCTATTAGGTCCTTATTTTTGAATTGTCCCCCATTGTCAGTGATAATAGATGAGGGTATGCCATATCTACAAATGATGTAGTTCAGTATGAACATAGCAATAGTCTTGCCATCAGCTACAGCGAGAGGCACTACCTCAACCCACTTGGTAAAGTAATCAGTAGCTGTAATAATAAACTTGTGCCCCCTGGAAGATGAAGGATGTATCAGACCAACCAAGTCGAAGGCCCATTGCTAAAATGGCTAGAAACTAATGAGAGGACTAAGTTCATGAGCAGGAGCATGAATCAAGTTTCCATGAAATTGGCATTGCTTGTAGGTCTTGGCATATTGAACAACTTCTTTTTCCATATCCGACCAATAATATCCAGCTCTAATAAGTTTCTAGGCTAACGTTAGACCACTAGAATAAGACCCACAAATACCTTCATGTACCTCAGCCAATGCACGTTTGGACTCATCGGGTTCTAAGAACCTAAGAAGAGTACTGTCTAAACCTCATCTATACATGTCATTTGCTATGAGAACATATTGTGAAGTAGTACAAATGAGATGACATTTCTCATTCTGGGTATAGGTATTAGGAATGATCTGGTCACGAAGATAGGAAAAGATATGGTGGTAGCGGGATGAATCATGTCCAATGACTGAATAGATCATCCTAGATTCAGGATTATCATAAGCAGGGTAGTGTAATGTCTCCACCAGGAACTCGTGTCTGAAATCATTTTCTGGCATTTGTAACATTGAGGCTATAGTGGCCATAGCATCAGCTGCTTTATTGTCTGTCCTTGGAACCTGCTGGAAAGAAATATGTGCAAAGTATTGCTTGAGATCATCTACCATTCTTTTGTAAGGTATTAGCTTGTCATCTTTTGTTTGGTAGACATCATTGACTTGATTGATAATTAACTAAGAATCCCCAAAGACTTTGAGCTCATCAACATGCCATTCAAGGGCTATCTTCATTCCATTAATAAGAGCTTCATATTCAGCTATGTTGTTCGTGCAAGGAAACAACATTTTATATGCCTTTGGCAATGAATATCTTTGAGGTGTGACAAACAGAATGCCCGCACCGGACCCTTGTTGAGTGAAAGATCCATCAAAGAACATGCTCCAAGATTGATGTGTGAGAAGCATGATGGATTCATCTGAAAACTCAACACTCAAAGGTTGGTGATCTTTCAAAGGAGTTTCCGCCAGCTAGTCAGCAATTGCTTGTCCCTTAATGGCTTTTCTCTCCACATATTCAATATCAAATTCACTAAGGATCATTACCCATTTTGCTAATCTACCCATGAGGGAAGCCTTACTCAACAAGTACTTCAGTGGATTAATTTTTGCAATAAGTCTGGTGGTATGAGCCAACATATAATGCCACAACTTTTGAGAAGCAAATACCACTGCTAAACAAGCCTTCTCAATGATAGAGTAATTCATTTCATAGGCAACCAATGTTCTACTGATATAGTATATAGCTCTCTCTTTGTTGTTCTGATCTTCTTGAGCTAGGAGAGTGCCCACAGATGTATTTGTTGTTGAGATGTATAGGATAAGTGGCTTCCCATGGATAGGAGGCATCAAAATTGGTGGATTAGCAAGATACTATTTTATTTGAGCAAGTCCTTTGTCACATTCCTCATTCCATTCATAGGTCACATTTTTATGCAAAGTTTTAGTAAAGGGCTGTGACTTGTCGACCAATTGTAAAATAAAGCATCGGATGGATTGTAGCCTTCCTTGTAATCCTCTCATTTGACTAATATTCTTGGGTGGAGGCATATCCATAATAGCTTTCACCTTTTCAAGATCCACTTCTATGCCTTTAGCTGAAATGATATAGCCCAAGAGTTTCCCAGAAGTGACACCAAAAGCACATTTCTTCAGATTAAGCCTAAGACTGAATTGTTCCATACAGTCAAGAATAGGACCCAAGTCTATGAGGTGAGTTTTTCGCTGCATGATTTTGGCTAAAGTATCATCTACATAATCCTCCATCATTTTATGCATCATATCATGGAAGATAGTAGTAACAACTCTCTGGTATGTTGCTCCAGCATTTTTAAGCCCAAAAGGCATGACATTCCAGCAAAAGGTGCCCCAAGCACATGTAAAAGCGGTCTTTTCTTGATCCTCTGGTGCAATTTTGATTTGATTATAGCCAGAAAATCCATCCATTAATTAATACATCTCATACCCTACTGTCATGTCAACTATCATATCAATATTAGGCAGTGGGAAGTCATCTTTCGGACATGCCTTATTGAGACCTCTGAAATCTGTACACACCCGAATGGATTTGTTGTGTTTAGTGACTGGAACAATGTTTGAAATCCATTCTACATAAACAATAGTTCTTATGAAGCCTACCTTAAGGAGTTTTTCAAGTTCTGCTTTGACCAAAAGTACTACATGAGGATGCATTTTTCGCAGCTTCTGTTTAACGGGTTTGATACCTGGTGCAATGGAAAAATGATGCATGATTAGATTGGGATCTAATCCAGGCATGTCAGAATAGGTCCATGCAAATTTTATTTTCTTGCTCTAAAAGAATTTTGTGAACTCTTCTTTTTCTTCAGCAGACAATGATTGTGCTAGGTGAATGATCTGTGGAGTAGTTTCTATACCCAAATTGACTGACTGTGTTGGCTTAATCAATACTGATGACCTCTCTTGGAAGTGGCTCGGAAGAGAATCAAGTATCTCATCCTTGGGCACCTCAGAGAGGTTTTCACCCATGGATATGTCTTTTATTTTTACTATTTTTGGGTCTAATACTGCCACAAAGTGGTTTTCACCATCAGAGCATCTATTTTTTCTTCTTTTAATTTTTTGACTGAGATACTTGATATCCACCTCTGTCATGCTGACACTGCTCTCACTGGTGGAGGACATCAAAGGCTTAATTGCATGGAGGTAACCAGCTAGATCATAATCAGTCTGGAATGTTAGGACTTCATTGGATTCAAGAGGGGAGTTCTAGTTTATCAGATCGGGACGATGGAGTAGTGACTGGTTCAACTGTGTTCATGGTATAACCCTCAAAAGCGCTAATGAGCAAGTCAAGGCCTAAAGAGATCTCATCCAAAGGAATGTTTGAATCCCTATAAGACCTTACGTAAGAGGTAGAGAACATGTTAACATTAGTGGCATCTAATTCATGTGGCCTAGTGCTAGACCCTTCACCTACTTCGAGGAATCTTTCATACACGTGAGCAGTATCTATGTCTACATCATAAGTGGCATCAGACAAAGAGTCAAACTCATATTCATGTGAGTCCATATTTGATGTAGGAATTTCATTAGCAGCATCATCACTCTCATTATTATCCCTTGCGGCATTGATATCTTGCTGAAGTTGTTCTTGTTCATAGTACTTTTGAAAATATGGTGGCCTATATCGTTCACCTGTAAAATTGGGATCATCATTTAGTGTTTCTTTCCATTCCTCATATGTAACTTGATGCACTGAAGAGGTTTTATCAGAATCAGCCTCAGGACAAGTATTAGTATCAGACTCTACCATATGAACAGGTATGATAGGCTCATCAGGTTCAGCAAGGAGTGTCGCAAGATCCAGAGGGATAGGATATGGAAATGTATCCTCATCAGAGCTATTCTCTGGATTCACTTCTAGAGTGGTATCTTCAATTTCTTGTTCATATTCTAGTTCAGGCTTAGGATCAGACGTAGGAGCTGACATAAATTTCTTGGTCCCCAAATGAAAGGGAGTCTTCTTAAAGCCTAAGCCACTAGTATCTTTTATGCGGCGGCCTGTAGCTTCAATAGGTTTTAGCAAGCCATTATCATTTTTCCCTATGGGACCACTCCCCTTATAACCGAAGTGCTTCATGATCTTGAAAGCTTCACTGTATGGTTCTTTCTCTAAATCTAGAGTGGTAGTTTCAGCTGTCTCTTTTTCTTTGTAGATCCAAGCTTTGATAGCTCTCTCTTCATCCTCATCTTCTAAAGGTATAGAGGCCCTCACAAAGGTGCCATCATAAATTGTTTGAGGAGGAGCATTAGGGACTTTGTTATCTTTAGAAGGTCTCCCATAAGAATGTGGAGACAAAGGCAAAGCAGCAAGAGATAGCACAAGCTCCATTCGGTATTCTCCCATGCCTGTATCCTCAAGTCCCAAAGTTTGTTCCATCTCTTTTAGCTTAGCCTCATAGAACTCAGTGGATTCCCTATTTGCAGGAACAAAACTATTTGCAGTTTGCGTAAGAGTATTGCAAGAGAAGTTGGTATTTGTAGGTACAGTGACTTCTGCCCCATGAAATGGGAACTTGATGCATTGATGGTATGTGGATGGAATAGCCTGCATCTCATGAATCCAAGGCCTACCCAACAAGATGTTGTAGGTGAGAGGAATATCGAGCACTTGGAAAGTAACATCTCTCTCAATAGGACCTACACGGATAGGTAGCACGACTAAGCCCTGGGACTTGCGTTCTTCCTCATCATAAGCTTTTATGGTAATTTTTTGCGAGGATCTATGCAGTTGTCATCATATCCTAACTGAGTGAGTAGTTTAGCAGAACAAATATTAAGGCCAGCACCATTATCTATGAGCACACAGCGGACATGCTTAGGACCTATCATGACCTCTATGTGCAGGGGAGCATTATGCGGGTGACTTAAAGAATGGTCATCTTCTTCAGAAAAAGATAGATAATGAGGTGAAGTCAAATGACCTACCATAGATTAGAACCGGTTGAGATCAAGATCCTTGGGAACATTAGCTTCAGCAAGAGCCTTATTTAAAATCTGCCTGTGAGTAGGCGAGATCTTCAGCAACTCAAAAATGGTAATCTGGGCGTTAGTTCGCTGAAGTTGGTCTAAAATACTATAACTAGCTGACCCAGCTGTGGGAATAGTTTTCGTATTCTTGTTGGTAGGGCCAACAATAGTTTTATCCATGTTTTTCTTAGTAGCGGATGTAGAAATATCAGGTCTCTTATCTACCATTTGCTTAGTAGCAGATGTAGAAGTATCAGGACCTTTCAACACAACTCTTCCTCGTGATCGAGTGACAACATTAGCACAACCTTGGGATTGTTCAGATTCAGACGAACAAGATGTAGAACTATGCAAAACAAAAGGTGTCTTAGATTTTGGAGTGTCATCACTCCCCTTAGAAGTAATCATATCACAATATTCCACCTCGACAAGTTCGATCATACCAATGACATTGTCATTATTAGTGTACGTGTAATTGACTTTAGCATTGGTATTCTTAGTGTTTGATGACTCTCCCTTCTCATGAGGAGGAAAAGGATCCTTGAAAGCTTGGTGGTCCAAATTCTTATTATGGTTCTCCACAAGGATGTCACAATTGTCAATGAGATCTTGCACTTTATGCCTCAGTTGGAGACAAGTAGAAGTTTTATGACCAATATTCTGATGATAGTCACAATAATCATTATCATTCCACTTGTAAGGTCATGGTTGTGCATCATAAGTACATTTTTCCAAATGAGTAAGAACTTTATTTTGTATAAGAGTCTTGTAGACCACATCAAGAGGCTCTCCCAAAGGGGTGAAATCACGCTTGGGTCGTTTGGACCAAGTTTTGTTCTTAGAAAACTTTTAAGGTTGCTGATTATTAGTTGTGGTCTTTTCAATAGCCTTAGCTACTTGTATACTAGAAGTAAGATTAAAAATAGGCTTTGAAGGCTTTGTAGTAACATTATCCACCACTCCAT
Organism: Chamaecyparis obtusa; assembly: GCA_027943335.1. NCBI lineage: Eukaryota > Viridiplantae > Streptophyta > Pinopsida > Cupressales > Cupressaceae > Chamaecyparis > Chamaecyparis obtusa. The sequence continues at coordinate 77,866 of BSBK01002698.1, forward strand.
CATTTACCACATCTCGGTTCTTATTGATAGTCTTTCCTTTATCCTTGTTTGTGGAGAATCCTTGTTTATTGTCCTTATTCAAAGTTAGCTCTCCCTTCTTGATCATGAAGGCCTCTATTCGCACTGCCTGTTTGATCATGCTATCAAAAGTAAGAGGACCTTGCAACTGTACTTGGTATCCAAAATCAGGGACAAGATTGTCCAAGAAGATATCGAGTCTCTTAGACTTTGGTAATTTATGAGGACACTTTGTGCATAACTATCTCCACCTTTGGAGAAAGGTTAGGAAGGGTTCTCCTTGTCGCTGTTTTAAGTTGCAAAGATCCCAGATATTGACCGGATGTTGAATGTTATGCGAGTAGTGTTGGAGAAAAAGATTTTCCATTTCATCAAAAGTTTAGATACCAATAGGCAATCTAGAGAACCATTCCATAGCAGGTCTGCCCAAACTTCGAGGAAATAGATGCATAAGATATGTTTGATTGTACATGAATTCCATAGAAAATGCACCAAACTCCCTTAAGTGATCTTGGGGATTAGTTGTACCCAAGTATTTTTCATATTTGGGGAGTTCTACACCTCTAGGAAAAGGTGGCATATGAATGCTTTTTTCAAAAGGAAAAGGACAAATACTTTCCATTGTAAATTGTTGAGGGGGTTGACCTCTATTCCTCTCAAGTTGACTAATCTGATCTTGCATTTCCTGGACCATTTTCTGCAACTTTGCGGTCTTAGTTTCTTCTTCCTTAGCTACAAGTGTTTCAACGTGATAGTCTTGGGGTAACTTGGCCCCTTGTTTAGCTAGCTCAAGGAAGTACTTTTCTTTCTCCTCTAAAAGAAGGATCTCCATCATCCTAATGAGACCTTTATTAGCTTTGGTAGCATCTATATCTTGTTGAGTTATCGCTTCAAGTTCAGCCCCAAGGATCTCATAAATACTTTGAGCCTGATTGTGTTGCTGATCATCTTGGTTTTGATCAAATGGAGGAGGACGATAGAAGTAGGTGGGTTGTTGACCACTTTGAGGTTTTCTTCGAGATTGATCATCATGGTGTTTTCGATTATATTGAGATTGACCATGAGGTTGCTCATTCCTAGTGGAGCATGACATGGTTCATTAGAAGATTGACCCTGATATTGATTGTTTTGAGATTGATCAGACTTTTGACAATACTTGCCTGGTTGGAAATCAAATGAATCTGCCATCGTGTCGTAGGCTTGCGCAGTATTTGGAGACTTGACAAAGTGATGTGAACGAGACTGACAAGGTGCAGCCAAGGTAACCTTTGGTGAATGAATAAGATCAAAAGATTTAACCAATTATGGTGGAAAAATATCTTCAATGGTACCACTAGGTTCAATAATAGGACTATTCTCAATAAGATTAATTGGCACAATAATAGGACTAGTCTGTTTAAGAGATCTTCCAAAGTTGTGGAACAATGATTTGTCTTGGAAGTACGATTTATTTTGGTCTTGAAATGAAAAACTAGGTTGAGCTTCAAACAATGGGTTGAAGCACTCTTGAAACACCGGAGGTGACGGTTGAGACAGACTACTTTTCAAAGTGCTTAATGAGGAAAGTGAGGATGTCTCACAAAGTTCAGATTTCACAACGGATTCAGGAGGATCTATCTCTTGATTAGGAGATTCACTTCTATCTTGATAAGGATTCTGAATAGGATAAGTCTTGCCACTTCTAGTTGTGACAGTCATAGACAAAGATGAAATGAGAGAGGATTCAGGACAAAGCTAGACTCGGTCTCTAAGAAAAACACAAAAGAGAGGAAGGCTAGGACAGCCAAGATGCGAGATGGATCTGGAATGACTCATCAAAAGAGGTGGCTAGAACAACCAAGGTAAGACTATCACAACATGAGATACAAAAGGCATAAAGAGATAAGGTAAACCAACAAGAGACAACATGAGTCAAAGCGAAGATCAATTGATTCCTAACTCAAAACAACTAGTTTCTGACAGTGAACAACAAGAAAGCAAAAACATAGACCTCAAACAAAAGAAGATCAGATAAAAGTGAAACAGTCAAATAGCAAATAGGTCTCTATTTTTGCAAACTGTGCTACAGTCTCCCGTGAGAAAGTACTAGGCCGCACGAGAGAACACCAATCTTCGTGTGAGAAAACAAGGTCTCACGTGAGAAAGTGCTTTGAAGTGTGAAACCTCACGTGAGAAAGGTACAAAATCTGATAATCAGGCACAATTTTTGAGATAAAAGTTGAATTTTGAAGTACAATCTGAACTGATGTCTGATAGAAAATCCAGTTTCCTGACAGGTTTGAAGAACAGTTTAATCAACAAGCTCATTTTAGGATTTCAAGCATTCGTTTAAAGACACAAAGGTTCAAATCAAGCAGTTGTGAAATAGGAAGTAGTCATTAATAGACCTATCAAGGACAAAGCAACTTGATAGCATCAGGGGAGTCTTTGTTCGATAATGAATTGGACAATGTTTAAGACTCGATAACAAACACATAGCTTAGTCCTACAAAGAAAATGGTGAGAAGCCAAAAACTTTGCCCCATTGCTTGAATGCACACATGCACCTCACACAGCCATGTCACCCCCTAGAGGGCACCCGTGTTTTTGGTGTTTCCAAGGACTCAACAGTGTACGTTCAAAGGTTACCCTTGTATCAGGGGCTAGTGTCACAACCACCTCCAAACGTCCAGGTGTATGCTTATGATGGGAATCTATGGGAGAGATTCTTCCCCCTCCTTGCGCAAAGATTATGACTCCTTTCAGAGGTGAACTAAGTAGGCAACTAGCTACAACAAGTTCTTAGTAGGCTTCCATTCACGCTAACCTTCGGTGCCCCCAATACGGGGTTGAGGCCTCGCAGCCACACCAACACCCAAAAGTCATACACCCTCGCAAGCAGGGCTAGGAGTGGCGCCGCTCAGTATAACAGATGGAGCCTTCTCAAGATGATAGTCAAAGTCTTGAGAAGAAAGCTAACATGGTTTTGGAGTCTTTAGACTCAACAAAATGTTCTTTATTAGAGTGAGGTGGAATCACCGGTGATAGGTGTGTACTCACTTGGGCCGTTCCCGGAGGTTCAATACCGGTAGGCCCTCTAAAGGTGACACTGAACTTGGTTTAGATTCAGGGGTCGGATTTTCTGGTTCCCCCAAAGGGAGAAGAGCATACTTCTCTATCCCGTTTCCTCACCCAAACACATCAAGAAAGTTCATCACCGAGTTAGCTTCACTCCACCATAACTACAAGCTTTTGGGTTTCTGTTTCTCTCAAAGAGAGAAGAGCATAATCCCCTGGCTAATAGAGGTGTAAAGATTCACTACCTTTCTCCGCTTCCACAAGAATTTGTCATACTAGTAAGATCATTAGGATTTTGGGTTCATTCATGGTCATCACCTCCATGTAATGAAGAGCCAAAGTCCCTACTCACTATCAAAATCCTCAAGAAATTTTAACGGAACCCTATTTAGACTATGTGAATAAAAGCAAGAAACACACACAACATTTTTTTAGCAATCTTTGACTATCGGCCTGCAATCAAACCATTAGCATGTTTTAGTTCTTGGTCAAATGTCCTGCAGAAAACTGTTATGCTGTGAAAATGACAGAAAATACTAAGCAATAGCAAACAGAAAACTATTAGAAATCTGAATCAAAAAGACAGAAAGTAGGAAAATTTAAGCCACTGTCTTGGAATATCGTGTGAGGAAGTACTCCTTGGCACGTGAGGAAACACAGGTGTCGCATGAGGAAATACAGGTGCTGCGCAAGGAAACATAGGCGCCGTGCGAGGAAACACAGGTTGTCGCACGAGGCTGCACACTCTCACGCGAGGAAGTGCTACAGGGAGTAGAATCTCGCACGGGATGCTCTAGATGCTCGTGCAAAGATCTGTACATAGGTAGTACGGACGCATGGAAGAGCATGAATTTTTATCAAAAAAGATGAGAATGAGGCCAGAAATCAAATTTTTTGCCCCACGGTGGGCGCCAAAATGTGTGTGTCTAAATGTGGACCTCTAAATCAGGCACAAACGCAACATAGTCATTACTCAATCATGAGATGGCGAGTATGAACATGAAGTGTCCATCTCACAACATCGATTGAATCAACCTGTTGCCTCCTATGTGGATGGGGTGTATAATTACTCTCAAAATGAGAGCCAACAACCATAGACCAATCCCACAATGGAGGATTTTCAAAGCTAAGATGATATGCAAAAATTGAAATTAAACTAAGATGAATGCCATTAATCTAGAAATGCTTTTGAAATAAATATGAAATGCAGATTTTTATTTTGGAGAACTTGAAATAAAGATGATATTATACTAAGAACAAATAAGCAAATTTAATCTAATATGATATGCAATTATACTAAAATGAGATATGAGATTAGCTATGCAATTAAAAAGCTTGAATTAAATGAGACTAAAATCGCCTATAGTGTAGATGCTCTCAAAATATGTCTCTTCAAATGAATAAATGAGGTCCATTAAATAGAAAAGCCAAAAGAGGAATGAAGAGTTTCTTGATTTGAAACTCATGACCCTTCATTCCTCATTGAGACAAAAAGGCATGATTTATTTAATTAAAAGAATGGAATTTGCCACATGTGGGAGGTGACCTTTCAAGTAATTCAAATTGTTAAATTCAAATAAAGAGGTGTCCATTCAATTAACTAAATATTTATTAATTCCTTTTTATGGGTAATTAGCCAAAGGGGTAGATTTTAATTTAATTCAAAGTGCTTAAGACTTTAGGATTAAATTAAGTTATCATAGGGGTAATTTAGCTAATTAAAGTCAAGGACTTTAGGAATTAATTTTGATATTTAATTAATGCAATTTATGGTCTTTGCAATTGACATCAAGTCAAATTAAGTTAGGTAGGAGAGAGACAATTGCCTAGGGAACTAGGACTTTGGAGATGTAAAAATTGACGAAAATGCACCAAAATTAGTTGAATTTAATAGGTGCCAATTTTAGGGTATTACAATTACTACCACAATTACCAGTAACACATTCATAAAAATATTAATTAAATAATAATTATATTAATTATTTGATCTAATTAATATAATTATTATTGTCCAATTAAGTAAATTAACCAAATAAGATTATCAAATTTTCATAATTATAAATTAATAATACTAATTAATATAAAATAATAATTAATATTTAATTAATAATATTAATTATTATTGATTAATAAATTAATAATATTTATATTAATTAATAATATTTATATTAATTTATATTATTAATATTAATTAATATAAATATTAAATAATATTAAATAACTATTAAATTAAATATTAAATAATATTATTAATATTAAAAAAATGTATTAATAAACATTAATAAATAAATAAATAAAAATTAAATTAAATAATTTAAGAGGGGGTTTGTTTTACCCCCCCCCCCCTTGCGCCATAATAATTTAAAGTCCCTACGGGACTATCCGCATGGGACCACTGCTCTGGTGGTGCCCATGCGGCACGACAGGGAGTCTACTGCAGCAGGCCTGCCGACTCTAGGTAAAAAGAACTGGATAGGCCAATATCAGGTGAATCTTTCTCATCTTTCAACTCTTCTATACTGATAGTATCTTTTGTTGCATTGATTTGGAGACACCTTAACCAATCAGGACAAGATTCTCCATCATGATCAGTCATTAGATGAAAAGAACACATTGTTTCCCTTGGGGAAAATTCGATTTGCAATCTAGGTTGTGAACCCGACAATAGAGGCACTTTTCCCTGGGGTTGATTATATTGTCTTCAGCTAACATCTTGATAAGGGGATTGGTACGGTGAACTAGCCTTATTTTGCTGTCTCTTGAGCATAGCCATTTCATTCATCAACCTCTGCATTAGGGGGTCTGTCGTTGTAGAGGATGAGGGAGTTCCCAAAGCTTGAACTTCTCTCTTCCATTTTCCAACCATTATGAGTGTATCCTCTAGCTGAATAGCCTGTGTCTGGGCTGTGGCCAAATCAACAACTCCATCTTTCAACAAGTGAAAGCTTATATTAGGTGGAACAACATTCAAGAAGAAAATCTTCTTATTCTCATTACTTGGTGCCGAAGCTACTAGAATCCTTTGCCAAATTCTATTAAACTTAGCCTCCCACATAGGCTCATGTATTTCCTTCTTTAGTTGACTAAGTTGAAGTAATAAAGAAATCTCATTATCAGCAATTTTAAATCTTTCTTCAAAAGCCGTTTTCATATCATTCCAATTAGTGATTGAACTATTTGGTAAATGAATGAACCAATCAGCTGTGGTATCCACTAAAGTTCTGACGAAAAGCCTGACCACAAATTCTTCAGTAGGAACACTAATAACACCACAGACAGTGTGGAATGCACTGAGATGATCATCGGTGGTTACTTTTTCATCTTCGCTGAACTTGGGCAAGACCTGATTAGCACCCTTGGGAAAATCTCCAGGAGGGTTAGCTCCTAAGTTCAGTGGGCCAATATTCTGACCCCAGGGTTGATTGGAAGCCATGTTAGGTAATTGGAAATTCAAAGGTTGGATATTAAGAGCAATAGGTACAACAGTACCTAGTGTTACAATAGCTCAGAAAAGAGGCAGAACAAATGGGCTAGGTGGAGCTGAAGAAGGTCTACTGAATGTTTAGGTTTTCTTCTTCTTGCGGGTGTTAAGGTCAGGTTCAAAATTAAGATTTCTCAAAGCTTCAAAATCTTCATTAAGCAATCCCCTACTCCTATCACCTCTGGTATACCTCTTTTCTGCCAGTTTCAAACTCGGAAGTGACCTTAATTTCTTGTTGGGGCTTGTGAAAGTCTATTCACTATAACTGCTTCACGAGCAACTGGTATTCCCCTCAGTCGCTCAACTCTTTCTTCTTCTCTTTCAAGCACTGCTTGAACTTGATGAAACTGTTGGTTACTGCGTTTAAACTTCCACGCTGCTTCTTCAAAGCATGAAATTATGTCTTCTTGGGTGTCTTCGAATCCTAGGTTAGGTTGAAGCATAGGAAACACATCATTGTGTTGTAATACCATCTTGTGGCATTATGTCAGTTGATGACCTAGTGTTTTATACTGGACTCTCCCCAGTAGAGTCGCCAAAAATCTGTTGGCAAACAGATTTGTCTTCCTCTTTTTAAATGAAAATGAATAAAGACTCTATGCTTCTGAAGACAAATGATTCATCAACAGTTGGGTAAGCATAAGAAATTGCTTCCCTCTGTATTTTTAAGGTACAACTTCCTTGTATAGTATTCAATGAATTGTTAACAAAAAGTAAATTCATACACCTTTGACTGGAAAGTGTAGAAGGACCACTCGAATACTCTTGGGTATCGAGGTGATTTACATAATCAACATAAGATTAAATTCAACTATGAAGAGAAATGAGATCTATTAACTGCTTCTAAAACAAACAACCTATAAAATAATTCAAGAAGGATGAGTTAGAAAGAAACCAAAAGTGACTGAATATAAATAACATATTTTCACATATTTAAATGTATCAACTTTCAAAGCAATCAATACATTCAAGATTTTGATTCAAAGATCTAAACCATACCATGCATGCATATATTCATATAAGATTGGATCAAAGTCTAATAAAAAATTAGTCATAGCTGTTTCAGAAATTTAAAAGACTATGCTAACTATCTACTTCAAAAAGAAACTATCTATTTCCTATCTGTATTTTCTAACCCTTTTACTGTTCAATGCTCCAACATTAATAGTTTCAAGTCCGAGAGAGCCTCCAGAAAAACCCAGCCTCTCAAACACCAGAAAAATTGTTTAAACTAGTTACATAACTAAAAATAGAGTATCATAGCACGTGTCATTTAAAACATAAAGAAAAGGGAAAAGCTATCCTGAAAACTACTAACTCCCTCCAGGGCCTTCTGATGTGGCGATCTGTATGAGTTTCCAGGATTGAAACACGTTCACCAATTCCTAGGTTGGCTAGAAATGCAAATTCTTCAGACCTATCAACTTCGCCTGAGTCACATTCTTTTCTCACCTTAACTCCCTGATCCTCTCCACCTACTTAGGTAACTGACCTCGATTTAGCAGCAACATAGATGCCACATTTACAATTTTGGTGAAATCTTGAACTGTAGGCGCTTCATTTTCCTTGAGAGCATTCATGGTGTCTGTAAATACTTTGACCATGGCATCTGCATCTCTGTTACCTTCATCAATTTGTAGAATACTCGAGGGATTCACTATTTTGATGTCTTTGAGGGCATCCACATGCATATCGAACACTTCTTTCTCGATTGCCTTGGCTTGAGAGATCGCAGCCTTGAACATTGTATTTTTCCATCTGAAGTTCTATTTTAGAATGAATAGCATACAAGGATCCACTAGCTTCATTGGATTCTCAGCCAAGAACTGAGTCACACCATAGGTTTCTATTTATTGAACCTGTATGATGATTATCGCACATTTCTCTTCCTCCATTTCCCAGCTTGGAACTAGGGTTTGAACCTCACCGAGTAATCCTTCTCCATCTAGACAAGTAGATATAAATTCATGGATGAAAGCACTTCCTTCAGTTATAACATTATTTATCCAAGACTTCATGACCTCCATCGGAACCCTCCCCTGTTGTATCTATTTCACTAACCTTTGGCTTTCGACTGAATTCAGATCAAAGTCTTGGGAAGGCTGGGCCAATGGCAGTACTCCATCATCAGTGAGTAAGGAAAGAAATTCAGCCATGGTAGAGACCAACTATTTTAACTCACGTTTCTCCCGTCCATCTTTTTGTGACTGCCCGAGCATGTGATCAGCTGAGAATTTAAATAGGTGATCCCTAGAATCCCTGTTTAGAACACCAAGCTCCATTTTTGTGATTTCAAAGTCTTCAGCCTCTGGTTCCTAAATTCCCTCTTTAGGCCTGAAAGTGGCTATTTCTGCAGTCACCTTTCCAGTAGATGGATCTATAGATAGCCTAGCATCACTCTTCATTCTTTTTGCTTTGGGGGTCCAAGTAGCATATTTAGTGATGATCTCCTTCATAGGAAGTGAAATGGGTTTATAACTTTTTCTCTTATTCACTGACTCAGTTAGCCAGGGAGGAACTAAACCAGTGACTATCTGATTGTCAAGAGTTTCACAGGAGTATTCTCAGCCTGAGGTACATCTATGCTACTGGTAAGGATTTCTTGAACCTTTTCTTGTTGATCCATTGGAAAAGAAATGTCATCATCGTTAATCTTGATATCCAGGTAATCAGGTCCTAAGGATGCCATTTGACAACACTTTTCTGATCTTGTTCTAGGCCTTGATCTTGGTGCGGTGGGATGCCCACTGGAAACCACCTTTTTCTTAGGGGACGTAACTTTACCTACATTTGGAACCATAGGAGATACATTAGATGGGGCATGTTTCACATTTTTTAAGGTTGTTCCCACGCTATGCTTTTCAAGAGGGGGGTGCTTAGTTCCTTTCTTTTTGTTTTGTATTAACTCATTTTTCATGACCCTGAAAATGGTTTGAGCCGTCAAATTTATATCATCTTCTTCTTTCCTACTCCAATCTATGTCCGGGTGACTTCCTGCTTCTACATTACTAGCCTCTGAACCTGTGGCTTCGGAACTGTCCTCTTCTACACCCTTAACATCAAAATTTAGTTGCAACATTTTGATCTATGGAATTACAAGTCTGGAGTGATCTCATTTCCATATTGCCTCCTCATCACCGAGAACTTCCCATAGGTCCTCGAGGTGCAAACTTGGTGAAGGATAATTACTTAGGCTTAAAACTTGTCTAGCGAAGCCCTTATTGTCAAAACCCCTTCTCAATTCATAAAATTGCAAATGAAAACTCAGCAAGTTGCTTCCTATCACTGTAGCATCCATCATATTGTTACAGGCTAGGTTGCTAATTTTAACTGGGAACATAGAAGGCCATTTTTCTTTTGGCAGGGTATTTTTAATAACCATGAACAATTGCCTGCAAACTTCTGCCAAAATAAAACAGTCGAACACAAACCTTGGGAGCCTGAGAGGTTCATCATCAAAGCCTCCAACCCGGATGTAGGTGAAACGTGGGAACTGAAGGAACAAACTTCCATAGGCTTGAATTAATTTTTGTGCCTCCAATGAAACTCTTTGATTTGGGACTCCTGCCAATTGTTGACACAATCTACCCAGGAAAACATCATGAACTTTCCTGTAATTTTCCAAAATTTTATCTTTTCTTAATAATGGACAGTACTCATAAATTAGAAGATCTTCATTCCAAGGAACCTGTTGAATGGCAGACAAATCTTGTGTGCATGCCAGGTAGTATATCAAATAGGAAGACAAAAAGAAATCCTTTTTAATGGCCTAAGCTTGTTTAAGTTGATCCCTCAAGGAACTAGCAATAATCTCCGCCCAATCAATATGTTGCCCCCCTTCCAAGACTATCTCTATAAAATGAAACATCCAATCCTCATACAGAAGAACTTGTTCTAAACCTTTAATCCAGTGAAGCAACACTATCACATCATGAATAAGAGGTTTCATGTGATCTTTGGTGAGAACCTTAGGTAACTGAGACCCACCTTTATAATTGGTTTGAGTCCACTTCCTAGCTACATGACTCCAGTTTTTATCTACGTTTTCTCTATATTGAGCTAGAGATTGGGTGGGAGTAAAACTGACGAGGGACTCTTCTGGGATTTTAAAAATAGCCATAATAGTCTCCCTATTGATTGGCACCAAGATTTGGCCTTTTGCATTCATAATGCACTTAGATTTAACATCATATCAGTTAATACATTGCTAAACCAATTCTAGGCATACAGCTGACGACGGAAAAGCCGCGGCTTCTAATAATCCACTCAACAGGAACTCTAAACTATGATCTTCTGCTGTACGGCTTGTGAGGTCAATTGCCATTTTTTCCACTGGTACCCCTAACAGGTCTATGTCTGAGACAATGGGAGCTCGACATTGCATATTCTTGACATTTTTGAAGAAATACATACTGGACCTCATATCTTCCTCAGGAATAAAAACAAAAGTGCCCCCCCCTCTCGAATCAATATAATAAACAGCAACAGGAAATGAGAAGATCTTAGGAGCTACCTGTTTTATGCAGACTCTAAACAAATTCTTCTCCCACAATCGAGACTCCGCAGAAAACCAATAAGAAAGAATGACTTACCGAGCTGTTTATATTTTGAAAGATTAATGCCCTGAAAAATCAACTTTAATGAGCATTAGTTAGGGACATTAATTTCAAATGATGTGAATAGTGATGACTCAGCAATAGGATGTCCTTGAAATCCACCATCTTTAATATCATAATTAACTATCCCCCATATGATATCTCCCACTCATGCTAACGATTTCATTAATTGTCACCCAAAACTTTATTCGAGGTTTGCTTCGTTGTTCCCATCAAATCAAAACTACCCCTCTTTAAAACTTAACCATCATTTTGCCATCAGCATATGTCATGTGTCCCATCAACTATCCTTTCACTAATGACTTTTCCTGCAATCTATCTTTGAACCTCTTCGAACTACGTTGAACCAGAGTTTAAAGTGGTTCGAAGTGGTTCACTACCCAAAGATGATGTAGGTCAAGGCCCACCTGCAGAAAATAATCGTTAGAAAAGAAAACATTTATTGAACTGCTTCGAACTACTTTGAACCAGAGTTCAAAGTAGTTTGAAGTGGTTCAGGTGAGGCGTGAGTCTTGAAAAAGGTTCATCCAAGGAAGGCCAAATTTGAACTTAATAAACTTGAAGGCTATTTCTTGACAACTTTGAAGGACATAAACGCTTGAAGGATTACTACAATGAAAGACTCTCAAGGGAATGCGCTAAATGAGTTTCAAAATAAAGAACTAGCAAGGGTCTTAGACACTTCAATAATGGTGACTCTAACTATCTCTAACAAAAGGATGAACCTTGTCAGAGGAGTAACTTGTTTAGGACCCGATGCAAGACTGAAGGTAAACTCTGTGATGTTATTGTTGATAGTGGTAGTACTAATAACCTTGTTGCTGAGGACCTAGTTCAAAAACTTGGTTTGAGTAGAATGAAGCATCCTTTTCCTTATAGGCCTGGCTGGTTACAAGATGTTCATGCTTTGGAAGTTAAAGAACAATGCTTCATTGATGTTCAGATTGGCTAGTACAAGGATCTTGTGCTTTGTGACATTGTGAAGATGAATGGTTGTGATATATTGTTCAGTAGACCTTGGAAATATGATTGCAGAGCTATTTATGACTATGTCTGGAATGTGTTTACTATTGAGAAGAATGACAGGAAGTTTTCACTGATGCCTTTGATGGATACAATGCTCTGTAGGAGAAGCCTGAGTATTGGTAGCCGATTTGAGATTGTGGATCCAGAGAAAATGAATGATCAATATGGAGAATCGACTTGTACATTGTCAAGAAAAGACTTGAAGAGAAAGAGGAAACTGAAGTGGAAGAATTTGCAAGAAGAAAATGTGGAGGACTTGTATGTGAAGAACCAGTTAAGGGTTTATGTGTTGAATCCTGAAAGATGTTCTTCTCACATATGAACATCTTTTTCAACCCGAGGTGTCTGATGCAGGGGTATCCAAGGTTAAGGTAGGGCATTCTGTGTCCTCGGTGAAACTACATGGAGTGTTAGTATTTTGGCCAGTGTTACTCAGTTGCAGCCTTGACCGACGATCTCCGTCATTGAAGGAAGCTCGGTCACTGAAGGAACTAGGTAGTCTCTAGCACTTGGTGAAGTGTTACTCGGTCATGCCTGCGGTGCTCGATCGACACTAGTGCTCGATGATGCCTGGCGTGCTCAGTTAATTTACTGTCACTCGGTAGTTTTGGTTTACCGACTAGAGTTCTATGTGATTTGTTGAGCCGACTTTGTGAATTTATTGTTGGTAGCCATTGTTATGGGCCGACATGCTGAATTAAATGTTTGTATACATTTGTAAGCCGACTTGTATGGAATTTAATTATTTTTTTGGGGGAGTTAAGGGTTTCATCTTGCCAACTTGTGGCTGATGATTAGTATTTAAGGAGTGCTTGGGTAGATGTTTAGGGGAAGGACTTACCAGATCTGGGATATTAGATGTGAAGCTTGCGAGCTGAAGTTAGTGAAGGTGTGGAAAAGTTCTTGATGAGCTTGCAAATCAGATTGTAATCTGATAGTTTTTTGTATCAGAGCTAGGGGTTTGCATACTTGGGAACAAGGAGATTTCTTGGAGGCTTGCGAGCTCAAGTTTAGATCTGCCTTAGGGTTTCCATCAGCTTCTGATTATCTTCAGAGTGAAACTAGCTAAGATTGTTTTGGATCGGGTTGTGGATCTTGCATAATTTTTTTCTGATTGTAATTGGCCCTAACCCGGAAGGCCTTACAGTCAGGCATGTTAATGAAAATCAGTGTTAAACAATTGTTTTGTGTTGCATTGTTGAGTAATCCACTGTGTAATTCTATTGGCTGCAAGGTGTGGACTGTCCTTCATTGGATCTACCATCCTTGACTACATCATATTTATAGAGCAATATGCAGTGGCATTTACTATGCTTGAACTCACCTTACATTTGACTAAGGGGATGCCTATTCACATTAAAAATCCATTCAATACGCATGACTCCTCATAGATTAATCCATGTAAAATTCCTTTCTATCCTACCTATTATGGAGTGTTCAATTATTTTTGAGCCAAAACATGTTCATCTAGGGTGTCTACAAGTATTGAGAGAAAGTATCGAATATAATGACTAGAACACAACACCATTTGAAGACCTTTATACTCATGAGTTGTGTTGCATAGTCCATTCAATGTGAATGTTTGAGTGCAACAAAATTCATCAACACAAAGGTTTCAAATAGCAGAGTGTCCTCATTCTATTTGATATTGGTATCTTTGTGTGCATGTCTATATGTATGTTTGGCCACATTTAGTACCATGCACACATATCGGTTCATCTCCCCTTACTATTTTCATTTGAGGTGTGAAGTATCTTTTTTATGTGATAATGAAAGTTGAATGTGAAAGACAATTCACTTTAGATTAGACATGGTTGAGTGTAGTAAGGTCCAAATAAATCAGACTGGAATGTTGAAAGCAATTAAGTCATTCAAATATAGTTACTCCCTTAAATTGTATTCTTGTCTCGAATTGTTTCAATTGTTCCAGGATGTTTATTTTGACCCTACCCATATATGTATAGCAGCTTGGTCTTGTTAAATTTGTTTGTATGTGATAATGGAAATTGAATGTAAAAGACACTTCAATTTAGATTAGAAAGGTGATCTACACATCTAGGACAAGTACACTAATCAATTATTGGTTTCAAAGAACAACATATATGCATGAATGGTTATTTGCATGGCATATATAACATCTAGGAAAAGTATGCCTTTTTTACATTTGAATTTAAAAGATGCTTAAATTGAATATAGAAGACACTTCCATTAAATTTAAAAGTCACTTAAATCAAATGTAAATGACACTATAATTTAGAGTTGTAAAGTATAGGCATAACTTTAAGAAACCCCCTCTTAGGAAAAAGTGTAAAATCCTGGCGAATCGTACATTATTTTAGGGGGAATTTGTTTTAATGTAGGCGATTTTTTTTTTCAAATCCATGAATTTTCATAGTTTCTATTGGCGGATTTTTCCCCGCTGAAGGAAAATTTCAAAAATTGCTGGCAAATTATTTAGTCATGTGGGGGAAAATATATATTATATGAGGCAAATAGTTTTCTTTTAAAGTAAAAAATTATAATATATGAGGCAAATGATTTTCTTTTGAAGGAAAACAAAATAATTGTATTGGTGAATTTTATATACCATTTGAAAATTTATTTATTTTATTGGCTAATCATTCGTTAATTATAGGAAAAAAAATATTTTATTGGCAATTTTCAAAAGATGGGACATAACATAGACATGTAACCTAACCTAACATACCTAAAATACATACATTATTTTATAATGTTAAATGTATTATTTGAGACCGTCTGATGATCCAAGATCAATGGTTGAAGTTTAATTTCAGCCCCAATTTCTTGAAGGAAACATAGTTGTCTAGGAAGTCACTGGAATGTTGACACGTATCAAATTAGGGTTGTCAGCTTGTCTGTAGACTACAATGTACACATGTTGGTATCGATAATGAATGGTCCTATAGTGCAACTTGTAACCTCTTAACTCGGTAAAAAATAAATGCCTTGTCAGTGACAAGCGACATTCTTTAACTGTCACACACCACTTCCAGATTCGTACAAATGATATAACCGATTTTTGACATTTTTGCATTTATGGGAAAGATTTACTACCAGATATGAAAGATTAAGGATAAAATTTTAATTTCTCACACACATGCATTTAGGGGAAAGATTTACATGAAAGATTTAGAGGCATATTAAGGGCAATGGATTTAATACCATTAAAGAAAGAATAATTTATTGGTAAGTAACGATCAAGGATTCAAGGGCTATTTATAAACGATCTAGCTTCTTTATTCCTCTATTCATCTTTGCTAGATAAATTGTTTGTTTAGGTCATTAGTTTGCACTCTACAAATAATTTGTTTTTAAGGTTTCTAAAGTTCTAGATGGACACTCCAATTAGGCTTAGATGCACGTCTGAGGAGGCCTAGAAGGCCTTTCTGGGTTCCTTTTCAGATGAAACCTTACAATCAATTTGTAAGGAGGGTGGGCCTTTAGTAATAGAGGTTGTTAAAATGGTGTTGGGCAAAGAGTTTCTGCACAATGAAGATAGGCACCGGGTCAACACAGACATTATGTCCCATTTTTTGGCATCTCTTCTTGACCTCAAAGGAGAGAAGGTGGACATGTTAATGCTGATGAGGAGGGTTTTTAAAGAAGAATACCCGAGGGATAGCGTTCATGTTGACGTGTTTGCAGAAATAGGGGTGGGGATCCCTTGGGCAAATGAAATACCCAAGCTTCTCCTCCCAGGTCAAAATGTGGCCATGCAACCTTTTCTTTTGGGCCTGAATGCTGGACAGTATAAGCACCATAGTAAATGGGTCCGGATTGCTAGGGATTTTCTTCATAAGTGGTTTATTCTTAACGAAGTGGAGGCTCAAGCGGGGAAATATGAGTGGCTTGATGAATTCTCGTAGTTAATCCTCTCTACATAATTCTACTTAGATGGAGCCGGAGGGCAAAATTGGTAGTGGTTTTTTTTTTATAAAAATATACCACATTTTTGGGTTTTTTGTTTATACAATCATACCACATCTTTTGGTTTTTTGTTTATAGTAGGTTCCTCTTTTTACTTGACAATGTAATTATAATTTTATGAAAAAAAACAATGAAAATTTCACAAGTTCATTTCAATTTGTGTTTTATGGGTACAAAAATGGTTCTTAGACTTCTCTGTAATTGCAATATTTTAATTAGTTTCTTTATCTATGTATTAGACATGTATGATGTAACTTGTAATTATATTTCAGTAGAAATAAGGAAATGAAGCTGAATGCCTATGGTATTTCCATTTTTAAATCTGAATATTTAAAATGTATCACAGTTGTACAATGTAGATAGTTATAGTTAATAAAAGAAATGTCTTATCACTGACATTGTCATGACATTTTTTCCAATATCACACACTCGTACATTTAATATGAAAGATTTACAAACTTTTGAAGGACAAATGAATTCATAAGGTTAGAGAAAGAATTTATGGTTTTCTAATTATAAGGTATGAGAATTATATGTGATTATAATTATCAACGTTAAAGTTATAATCAATAAAAAATATCATTTTAACTTTAAGTATACTATATAATCAATAAAAAATATTACTTTAACTCATGTTTGATCGGGAGACCTAGCGAGTCAGCGACCACAACATTCTCCTAATCTCTAAACACTAATATTATTAAAAAATAGTGCATTTTGAATTTGATTGGCTAAAATTGTTACTATTCAATTAAATAACTTTAAATGTTATTATTCATTATTATTTAATATCTATAAAGGAAAAAATAACATTATAACATTTAACAATGTCTATTACAAATAAGTATCGTTGGATGAGCATAGATCGACGATGTACGATGGATTTTGGGATGAAAGGGAAAAGCGACCCCATTTTTTCAAACCTATTCTGGAATCATGACACGTGTCATTAAACATGTTCCACTCACATGGTCTACCAACAATGTCATTTGATGATGAAATCTGACTAGTGAGGTGAGTCAAGTGACTAGGTGAGTTAATGGGACCCATAGCCACAGGGCCACCACACCAGATAGTGACTAACAATGACTGGTGACCGTTGGATGATTGTAAATCAACGACCAAAGCTGTATTTCAGGATGAAAGGGAAAAGCAACCCCATTTTTTCAAACCCGTTCCGGAATCATGACACGTGTCACTAAACATGTTCCACTCGCACGGTCTACCAACAATGTCATTTGATGATGACGTCTGACTCGTGAGGTGAGTTAGGTGACTAGGTGAGTTAATGGGACCCACGGGGCCATGACACTAGTGACCAGATAATGACTAACGAGTAACAAATACCATTGGATGATTCTAGATCAATGATCGAAGCTGTATTTCAGGTCGAAAGGGAAAAGAAAACCCATTTTTGCAAACCCATTCCAGATTCATGATGTGTGTCCACTCACACGATCAGTGACAAGTGTGACGATTGTAGATTGTACAATTTTTGCGCTTAAAGTTTCCAATCTAAGTTTTTCATTTATAATTATAAGTAGTTTGGAGATTTAGAAAGGGGTTACAGATTCTAAATTTCTAGGTTGAGGATTGAGGTCTGAGGAAAGAAACAAAGTCTCTCTAAGTCTCTTGAATCTTCCCAGTCATAGTGTGGAAAAATTGAAAGTACAGGTAACTACTAAAATCTTGAACACCTATGTCCCGCATTTTAAATTTTTCAAATCTCTTGGTTTACAACTTTACTGTTTATATTATAGAAAAAAAATTAGCCTGTCAGGGTTTAATTTTGAATCACCCTTGTAAATTGTAGGCTTGTAGCTGTGTATAAATATTTGAATTTTCCTACGAGTAAATAGTGATACCGGTTACCAACTTAGCACGATGGGCAAAACAAATATCAAGAATAATATTATGCGTAAAAGGCCAAGTTAGATAATAGATTTCCACAATCTGCTTAAAACACCAGGTTTCATTGATTTATTCCATGATATTTATGATCTTGTTATCCATGGAAATAAGGGAATAATGGAAATTAGACTTACACTTGAAAACAAGTGGAACGATCCAAATAAGGGTTTAAAATTTTATTCATTTAACAACATGATAAATGCAATGAAAAATAAAATTGCAGCGTGGGTTGTTGGGTTGGCACGCATGGCGTTACCTCAAGTATTCCCTTGCCTAGAAATTGTCATGGTTTGCACCAAAAATTATGATGAAAATAGAAAAGCAATTATGAATAAAAATACTCAGGAGGAAATTTTGTCCATAACTGAGAGTGAATTTTCTAGTCTGTTGAACCTAGGGTTTGAACAACAAAACTCAAATGTGCACATTGACCTGGGAAAGCTGGCAGAGGATTATGAAAAATTAGATGGAACACAGAGAGATTCTTATATCAAAGGAATAACAAGTGGTTCTAGTTTGAGTCCAGATCATAAGCCTCCTTATGAGTATGATATTTTTGTGCCATGGGCACATGACAGTATTTCCTTGCTAGCATTTTGTTTGGGATTGGATAGTAACAAAGAAGTGGGTGCCAACATTCTTGAAATGCTTTTTCATATTCATTTTGAAAAAGAACTAGTAAAATATTGTTTTATTGAGCACATTGTTCGTTGCATGCAAGAACAATTACTAATGATTAAAAGAGGTTCACAAAAGACATTTAGATTCAAAACCTACTTGTGCTATCTTCTCTTAGCAAAGCATCATGCAATATTTTAGACTAACAAGCTTTGTAGTCAAGGCCAAAATCCAATATATGAGTGGACACCTCAGATAAGGATGATTGATAACAGAAGGAACTACAACAATTTTGTAGACTTCTTTTTGGCACCAATGTACCATAAAATTATAGGCACTCCAATGCCTAGATTGCATGTTACTTGTAAGTCAAATACAATTGGTTGACTGGTACTTAATGGAAGAGTACATTGTGTTAAGGTTTTCTGGTTCAGTGGTAGAACCATACAAACTTCCAATACATGTAACATAGAGGGTATTTGCATTGGAATATGTATGATAGATGGAGAGCACAAATGTACTCTTTAATGGTCAGCAAAAGAAAATGATATTCCCTTCCTTGCCTTTCTCATTTGGAGGGTTCACATTTGAGAGAAGAGGATTCAAAGTGGCAGAAGACTTTTTTTCAATTTTTTCATTTGATGTTGACAGTCACTGGCAGTATGATGCACTCAACATAATTGGAACAAAGCTTAGAGAGAATGGGAACTCTGCAAGAAAATGTCAACATGAAAGTATGCCATTGATAGAAAAATTTAAAAACATGGAGTCCTGGGATGAGGTAAAAAAAGAGATGGAGAAATATGCTGCTAAAAATAATATTTCAATACAGGAATTATCATCACAAATTATGGCATTGCACAAACACAAATGAAAAGTGCAGGCCATGACATCATACAATTTCTATCAGAAAGCTGCTCAACCCTCTACAAAATCCATTCCAAAAGACCTAAAGGATGAATGTATGGATGATAATTGGACTTGAACCAAAATTTATGATTTTTGGGAAATGAGGAAGAATCTTGGTGAGCCAAAGACCTTTGTAGATCTTTATGATGTGGAAGAGGATACAATGTTTATAGAATTATGGAATAAGGAGCATCCAGCTGAAGCATATCACGATGATGATGATGAGTATGAGAAGGATTATGTGAATCCCACATCTAGTAAAGTATATTCAATTAGTAGAGGAGTTGATGTGTCCACAAAAGATAAATATAACAAAGGGGCATATATTGTAGAAAAAATGGGCTACCCAGGTTTTGGTGGTCTAGGTCCCAGTGCACAAGGGCCTTGGTCTCCACCTGACCCACTAGCTCCACCAAAATATGGTCAGAAACCAAGCCTTGGATTTCAATCATCATATTCATCATTAAAAAATACTACTCAGTTAATTTCATTTATTCCAGCTTCAAATCTAGTTCCACCTATTCCAAGCACTCGGATTCAATCTGAATCAATTACCACTCCCACAACTATAGATATCATGGGTACAACTAGTGGTCTGAAAAGGACATTACAGGTGGACATGGGATTAGTAGATCCTTGAGATCAAGGTAGTGTAAAACTAAAGAAGCAAAAGGTTATGACAAGTAGTAGTAAAACAATGGAAATGGTGACTGTGAGTCCAACAATTGCCACACCTTCAAGATAAAACCCTTAGAATAGTCCAAAAACTCCTTTTATAATAGGTTAGGGTGTTGCTAATCCTCATGTTGGAATTAGAAGAACCACATGAAACATAGGTGGAAGCTCATACATCAATGTAAGTGATATTTCACCATTCAAACATTCAATTGTGTCAGAAAACCCTAATTTTTGTTACAATGATTTTTTAACTAACTTTGAACAATAAAAAAATAAGAATAGATAAAATAGTAAGACATTGAAGATGGAAGTAGTTGCTACAGCTTGTGATGCAGAACCTACATCTAACATGTTATTTCCCACATTTGACCCAAAGAAAGATATGATGGAGTTCATGGTTGTTATGCCTCTAGCTAGAGATAACAATCCACCAGAGAGTCAGTTAGATCCATCTCAATTTCAAGTTAGCACCCTCCAAATGGATTTATCTAAAATTAAAAATGTGGACAAGATAAATGTGTCAAAAATGACCAACCAAGTGGTCTATAGTTCAGTGATGAAGTTGGAGAGAGAGAAAGGAAAGCTTCAGGGCATAATAGATAAGTTAAAGGCAGACCTGGAAAATGAAAGGGAAAAGGAGAAAGCAGCAAAAAATAGGTGCAAAGAATTAGAGAAAAGGATAAAAAATTCATCCTCTAAAGAAGCAATTGGACAACAAGAACATATGGACGCAGAACTGAAAACTCTGAGGGAAAAATTAGAACAGAGCAAAAAAAAACTTGAGGATGAAAAAGCCTCTTCATTAAGTATATACAAAAGCAATGAGAATGTGGGACATGCAAATAATAACTTAAAAAAATAATTGGAGAATAAGAGGGTAAAAACAAAACAGTGGGAAGATAAAGCAAAGAAAATTAAAAAAGCATAGTGAACACCAGTTCTCAGAAATGATTAAAGACCTAAAGAAGGCAAATAATACAATTGAAAATTATGAAAACAACTTGAATGACCATGTAAATAATAGAGTCAAGCAAATAAAAAAATACTTCTGGGGGAAAGTAAAGGTGTCTGCTGATAGGTTGTGTGATTTGTTTGAACTCAATGAAAGTCTTAGAGATGTTTTTGGGAAGCTGAAAGAGCACATTGAGAAGAACAAATTTTTTTGTTAGAGATAGAATACTGCAAAGTAGATTATGCAAGAAATCAACACAACCAGTGACATGCATTTGGCAAGCAAGGGAATTCAGGACTGCATTAGTGCATCAATAAAGGTGAACTCTGTCTTTCAAAAAATGTCAAAAACTAATAGAAGCAGATGAAACTCTTGCCTTATTCGGGCCAAAGCTCACCAAGTTGAATAGTAAAACAACCAAATTGACAACTCTTGATTTGCCTAGTCTTGGTCTTGATTACTCATCAAAGAATTTCATTGGAAGAGAAGCTTACAAAAAAAAGTTAGAGGACACAATGACGTCTGATTTAGGCAAGCTCTCTCAAGATAGAACTGACGAAGGCATTACAAACTGCATCAAAACATTGACAAATTTGAATGCAGCATTGGAAGGAACATTTATTTGAACTCCCTCCTCCAAGTATGGATGGCTGACGAGGTTGCAGGTCATTTACTATAACATCACAAATTTTTCCCTTCTAACTGACGAAGAATGGAGCATACTAAAGAAACTGATAGAAGCATCTTGATCTCATCAATCATAGTATGTGAAAGTACTTTCAGTTTCAATCATCTCTATATCTTTAGTATATATCTTTGATATTATCCTAAATACTAAAATTGAGTTTAAAGTAACAAGTTTCAACTTTTTTTTTAATAGGATCAATGTTGCAGATGCTATTGCTAATGCTAATTTACTAAACTGACCTGTCAAATGCAGAAATGTATAGTTGTAGAGATGTTGTAGACTTGTAGTTGTCTTACTAATTTAGATTTTGAGACTTCACATTAGGAAAATTGACTTGAAGCTATTGTTGCTCCCTTGTTTCTATAAAAGGGAATTCAGGGTCATTGGTTTAGGGTAATGAAATTGAAATTGGGCAATGTGCCAAATTGCCAATGGGTATTGAGTCATTGACTTTTGTAAAAAAAATCATAGAGTTGTGTTCTTACTAATATTAATGAATGAATTGTTACATTGTATCATATTTGTAATTAAATTAATGAGAATCAGTATTTCTAAGAATTGTAACATATGAATTGCTATGTTGTCAAAAAATAATAATGAAAAATCTACAAGAATTGTACCATATGAGCTGAAAAATGCAAATAAAATCCATTATTAATTGTGGTGTTGAATCTTGATGACATTATCAACCACATTCATGTTTTTGACATTGGAATATGCTATTATGCATGATTGACGATAAGATACAGAAACTGATAGTAGACTTCAGGAAAAAGTTTAATAAATACCTAGGACCTGCTACTTCTACAATGGTTGAAGATGCCACATCATATCATTATTGGGATCCTCGAATTCATCGCCATCAACTTCATAGCTTCCTTGGTTCTTCAATATAGTTTCTTCACTCTACATATCTCCGCTTAATTGATGTTCACTTCTAGCAGTACTAGTACCAGTACATGAGTCAATGAAATCAATGTCTCTGGCACTCCCACTTTGGTTTGAAATATTGCCCAACCCTCTTCTCTAACATTTCATCCTCCATAATTTTAGTGCCCTTTCATAAGGAAAAGTATTGACTTCATACCTGGATGTATAGAGCCTCAAGCAATTTTCTAGATTCTTGTCTAGTTTGTTTCTTAGCTTTGACTTTAGGAATCCCAAAGCACTGAAAACTTTCTCATCCTCCATCAACCCTAATATCATGGTCGGACATAAATCAGAAAGCTTGAAATATTCTAATATTGAATCAATCAACATTTCGCTCTCAGCTAGATTTTTCCAAAGCCTTGATACCGATCTATCTTCGAGAGGGTTCTGCATAATATTATATTGTTCCCTCATTGTGAGTGAAAAATGACCTGATTTCTCTCTCAAACGAGATTCATCTAAAATTCCATTTAGAGTTACTCCATTTAACTCTTTGGTTTTTAAAAAATAATCTATCAAAGTTAGTAGCTTAGTTTTAAAATCTTTCAAACTGTTCAGTCTCCAATATCGAGGAAAAACAATAGCCATGGATTCAAGTAGTTGGATTGGAGGGAATCTTGCTCTAATCTGTGCGGAAAGATCAAAGGCAATGTGCTTCACAAAAGCTGTTATAGACTCAATGATCTTGGTAAAGTCTTCCCTTTTAATACTTGATACTCACTTCCTGGAGTTCTTTCCTGGTTCTTCAGACTCGATCTTGGCAAAGTAGTGCATTGGTATCTCAACTCCACGAACTTCTACACATAACTCCCCATTTGCACCAATTTTTAAAAAGTTATCAGGATTGTCCAAATCTATGATTTTCAGCCAGCTAGCAAATTTTACATCATCACATGATCGATAGAGATTATCAAGCATCACACATGTCAATTTACGCAGCGCAACATATTATGCAATATACATAGCTCTTTGTTGGGCCTTTTTCTTTAAATTTCTCATTTCCTCAAGCATGGGGAGAAGACCTGCTAATGTTAAGAGTATCTCTACATTACTTAACATTCGTACCAGCATAAGAAATTTTGGTTGCCCTGTTTCATCATGACTTGAGTTCATTAGACCAAGCAACAATTGATATTTTGAAAAAACTTGATGCACTGGTCCATCCAAAGAGATCCATACTGTATCATTATCCTTAAGAAGCTTGTTCCCATTGGTTAGTCCTTTGGCAAAGTGTTGAAATTCCCTCAATCATTTCGGACTTTGACAAAAGTATTGGTAGAGCCGTTTGATTAAAAATTCATTTTTTTGTACTGGAGCATGCTTGCTAACAACTCCAAAAGCTAGATTCATTATGTGGGCCATGCAGTGAATGAGAGTAACGTAGGGTGCACAAGAAGATTGTATCTTTGTGCAAAGACCACCTCTATGGCCTTGCATTACTAAAGCTCCATCTGCTCCAACACACACCAGCTTTTTGGCAATCGTCATGTCATTTATACCTCCATATTCAATTAGAGAACTCTTTACTAGTTCAAATAAATTTTCCGCTATCGCATTATCCTTCATTTTAGCAATAGTTAGTAGATGAGGTTGGAAAACAAAATTGTGTGTACAGTATTGTATCATCTTAAAATGGAATTACTTCCATGTTAAGAGTGTTTAGCCCTCCGAGTAAGTGGTTTGGGGTCATGTTAAGCACCTTGATTGGGTCTTTGCATGTATTTGGCTTTCTCCCCATTTTCCACTTCTTCCAGGCACTTGATTTCTTCATTCTAGGTGAAATTAGGGTTAGGATCTCAAGGATTCTCCTTAATTTACCTCTTCCATGGCTCTATTTTCTAGGTAGGATTCAAAAATAGGTCCTCCTGGCTTTTATCATAGTCATCATAGGATTTTATGTCTATCCGTGGAATTTTGTCCTGTTTTGATTTCATTTCTAGGTTTCTAGGCATCCCCGGGACCTCCTAACTTGGCTTTGACTGAATCTGGGCCCGAGGTCAAGATCAAGCTCGAACCTGACTAGGTCAGGATTGAGGTCAAACCTGACTAGGTTAGGTCTAACCTCAATTTTTCCCCCCTCATTCAAATTTCTAGAATCCAAAATTTTTGGGATTCAGGCTTTTTGGATATTTATTTTCCCGCCTCCGGGTAAATCATTTCGGGTTTCGGGTTGGTAAATCCTTTAATTGCATTTAATCTAGTTATATTTTCTAAAGGCTAGGACCTAATTGGGATTTAATTCTCCAAGGTGGCCCCTCTACAGGATTGTGCCCTAGTTCACTATAAAAGGAGGCCTTCCTCTCTCATTTTCACATCACATCCTCAAGCAATTTCTCTCAAGCTCTCAAGGTGATCAAGTGCAAGCATCCATTCAAGCATTCAAGTCTTCTTCTCCATCCAAGTTCTCCATTGAAGATCAAGGATTCATGCATTTAAATCATTGAAGGGATTTGGTTCAAGCATTCAAGATTCATCATTCAAACCCTAGATCTAGCCATCATGATGGTGTGATCTTCCTTCAAGGTCCTTTGTTCATCTTCAAGATCTATTTCATTCTCTTATCAAGGTGGATTCTAAGCATACAATCATGGAGGTTTGATTTACATTTATTATTTTGTTCAAGCTTTCATATCAATATACTTTTTTACATTCAAAATACAATTACATATCTATTGAATTGCATAGCTTCATTATTAGATCCTTTTCTACTACTTGCTAGCATTCCTATTTCGATTTCAATATTAGCATTGATTCCAAACCAGGGTTTGACCAAGGCAAACCCCTCAAAAAACAAACACCCTCTTTTTCTTGCAGGTACAGGTGCAAAATTTTGGATCGAAGAGCGAATTTGGATACCCTTTTCAGCAAACTTTTGAGATCTGCAAACAGAATTTGAATCGGACTTCAAATAAAGAATGTAGTATTTGACCTTTTATGAGGGTCAAACCCGACCTGAGCTCATCTTGGAGAAATATTTCTGGGTTTTCTCTGTCTCGGCATTTCCAATCTAGAGCAAGTTTTAGAATTGCCTGAAAGTACACACAGACATCAGAATTTAACATTTTCCAGATCTGCCCTAATTTGAGGTTAGTATTTGTATTTCAATTATTTCATATTCCAAGCATAAATTTCATTCATAGGGAAATATTGGATTTACTCTCTCTCTCTTCCGTATTCTCCATAAATTGATTCGATTGTCTATTAACCTCTTGGTTGATCAAATTGGATCTCTTCTTTGGGAATTTGGGTTTGGGAATAGATCTCATATTTCCCCCTTTTTCTTTTACATCTGAATAGTGTTGAATCCATTTTAACCCTATTCATTTTGGTGAATCCGACACACTTACTCTCCTTTTCTTTTGTGGAATTAGATGCCCTATTGTGTTAGATTTTAGATCCTTTCTTGAATTTAGATTAGATCTAGTTTATGCTCTTGCATTTTACATTCAAAAATCCAAAAAATTTATATATTCAATAAAATCCAAAAATATTTCTTGCATTTCATTTTTTATGGAAACTATTAAGATGCTTTGGTGTGTAGTTATGTTCTTTATTACTCTTCTTTTAGCATCTCTTTATCATACCTATGATGTTTATGAAAGTATTATTCACTTCATTATGTTGATGACCCTTCACTTTGCTCTTGCTTATGCTTTTGTGAAGTTGACTGACACTAGTCTACCTACATTTAAAACTTTTGTTAGAGATTTATGTGGTAGCCTTATTCATCTTTTGGATTATGTGAAGAATTGGGTAGATGACACATCATCTCCTAATATTCCTAATCCTATCAATTCTAATCTTAATCGTAATATTCCTATTCCGATACCTAATTCTCCATCTGTTCATCCTCGCTCTTCCCATACTTATGAGGGGATTCAAGCTATCATTCAAGATACAGATGTGTAAGATTTCTTCGATTTACCTTCTCCTCTGATTCATGATAATATTAAAGGAAAGGGTAAAGAAACTTCTTCAAAACCTATTATTCCACCTTATGCAACATTTACTCATGAGCATGATAAACAATCACCTTCTGTAGAAGCTTTACATAATTTGTATACTACTAGGTATAATATGGTGACTAAACAAGGTTATAAAGGTTTAGGGCTAGGCATTAATGAACATGGTATTAGATTTCTAGTTCATATAGCCCCTAAACTGAATATGTATGGTGTTGGGTGTTCAAAATCTCAAGTTGAGGTAGGTGATGCTAAACATCATCCTCCTCTCCCCACACCTAACCTAGATAACCCTAATACTTGACAAGAAATTGATAAGAAGGTATATGTTGAGCTAATGAATTCCAAGAAAGAAATCTTTAGACCTATGCTGATAGATGCTCTATACAAATATAAATGCCCTTTTCATTATAGTAACAAACACTTACTTGCTGATTGTAAACATTTCAAGTCATGTGTTAGAGAAAGAGCTGCTTTAGAAATTATATCTCACTCTCATGTAGTTTTACAATTCCTTCATAATTTTGATATAGGGGACTCCCCTCCTTTAGCTATAATGTAGATGTTCTTTTCCTCTTGTCTCATGACTGGGGGGCAAGAGGTGTAGCTTCATCCAGTCTCCTAGAATCCGTTAGGTCTTTTATTAGGGCTTAATTGGTATTCTTTCTCTCCTCTTTTCTATGGTTTTGCATCATCCATAGAATATTTTTAAGATATCTTTTCTAGGACATTTGTTTTGCAAAGGTATCCCTTATCTCTATCTCTGGGGGGCAAGGTACCTCTTTCTTTCTCTTTGTCTAGGGAGTAGCTTTCCTTAGCTTAGTGGTATTTGTTTATATAGTAATATTATTTCATCATATTGATAGATGTGTTGACTATAGATAACCTTCTTACATGAGAAGTTGTTTTCCTCAGTCGTCACTTCTTCTATGTTGCAAATTATGTTATTTATAAACTCTTACCCTTGCTTTGTGTTGGAGTTATTTCCCCCATTCCAAAGATTCCTCTTCCTCTTGTTTGTAGGGGGCTTGATGATTGAATCTTTGTTCCCGCTATTGAAAGATGATATTTTATCTAAAAGCACTCCTCTTTGGTGGGGGTCTTGTTGATAAGATCTCTTTCTTTGAGGATCCTTTTTCCATGAGTGATATATCATTTTCATTATTATCTATATTCTTGAATGTAGGGGTCAATATCCCTCGCTAAGCATATGGTGTACATTGTTGTAAATAGGATATCTACTTGCATTGTGAAGTAGGTATCCTCATCCATCTTTGTTCCTACACTTGGGGGGCAAGGATGCCATTTCCTTCTTTTCTGTCTTTTTGGGATTCACCTCTTTCCTTGGTTAAGCAGTATCTATCTATTATGTGATATCCAATCATATATAAAAATTATGATTTTCATTAAGGATCTATGTCCTTGATAATAACCTCTTTTGTTGTTTAACATTGGGTTTCCATGGTTGATATATCTCTCACCTTGGAAACTGAATTGTGTGCTATCCCTCATAAGGGTTACTTTATTTTTCACTTCTTGCATGATATCTCTTTACATTCATCCCTTCCATGGCCTCATAGGAGCAGTGACCTTCTTGGCCTAGACTAGGTGTTGATTGAGGATATTGTCTTGATGCTGAAGAAGGCTTTATCCTTGTTCTTTTCTTTCCTTAACATGTCAAAATAGTATGTTTTTGCCATATTAAGGAGGGGGGCATATATAGGGCCTCCCTTGTACTATAGTTTTTTATTTTTACATACTAAATCTTGGAAGGTAATGCACATAAGTTGCTAAATCTTAAAAAGACACACATTTATATGCTTAATCTTCTGATGGTAACGCACATAAGTTGCTAAATCCTAAGGAGACACGCATTTTTCAAATTTTTCAATATGCTAAATCCTCTGAAGGTAACACACATAAGTTGCTAAATCCTGAAGGGACATGCATTTCCAATTTCAAATATGCTAAATCTTGGAAGGTAACACACATAAGTTGCTAAATCCTGAAAAGACACACACCTATATGCTAAATCTTTCGAAGGTAATGCACATAAGTTGCTAAATCCTGAGGAGACACAAATTTTATATTCATAGTGATACAAGAAGGTGGATCTATGAGTATTCCAAAAGCCATCAGAAGATGCATTACAATTGCAAGCACAGTTTATGGGTGAACCTGTTGGGCTCTCCCTCCAGGGTGATTCATGGTAAGGTGGGCATCTTGTATGGTGAAAATGTGACCCCACTTCTATGAATTCTTACATGCAAGAAAACTCAAGAATGAGCCCTCACAAATCGATCCATAGCTCTTTATGCATGGAGTTGCAAGATTTGTAAAATTGCTCTCAGCTAGAGCTATAAACTCATGACCTTGCTAGTCAACCACACAATGAGAGATTCCAAATCAAAGACAAGGGCAACAATGCCAATATCTCCAATGAAATCAATATGGATGCAATGTAATGCAAACTAATCTATGAGAATGAAAGATGCAAGCTATGCTATGAAAGGAAAATACAAGTGTTACAAATCCTCCTATTAAGCTATGTGAGATTAATATAAAACATGAAAGGAAATGATACCATGATGATGCAACTATGATGCAAGCTAGGATGTGATGTAGATGCAAGATGAATGCCAATGATGCTCCAAATCTTCAAAACTTGATGCAAGAATGTCTCCAAAAGCTTCAAGATGACTTAGAAAACCTGTAGCATAACAATAGCATAAAATTCAAGTGTGTATAAAATGAAGAAGAGAGCTCTTCTTTTATAGAGAATGAAAAATCAATGGACGATCGAGATTAAGAGGCAAAAGACTTAATCAACGATGGAGAAAAATGGAAGCTTAATCCTTGTGCACAAATATCCTCCAATAAGAAAATTAGAAGCATTTACTTTATGTCCATGTGAGACAAAAAGTACTTTTCTTTTATTTTTCTTTATAAATAAGAATTAAATGCTTTATTTGTGCAACATAGGATAAGAGGAAAAGTGGAGATTTTTTTATTTAAATAAAAGGGGAGGAAATTCCTTTTAATTAAACAAAGGCTTAGGATAAAGTGATTTTATTATTTAATTAAAAGAAATTTTTAATTAATTAAAATGGAGCATGTTCTCTTAATTAAATAATATTTTTATTTTTTTTCTCTTTTAAATTAAATAAGGCTCAAACCTTAGGAAATATTGAATTGATTATGATTTGATCAAGGAAATTGATATAATTGATATTGTTGATTTTTGAAAATATTGATTCAGGGATTTGACAAATTGCTAAATGGGGGCCCAAAGTCTAGGCGACCATTTTAGGGTGCATACATTTTCCCCTCTTTGACTAATGTGTGATTGATCTGGGAACACATGCAGTCAAAGAAGAATTGAAATGTGAGATCGATTTGGGATCACAAAACAATCCAGATGTGTGTTTATTTTGGGAACACATCAGGACAAAGATAAGCAAAAAGTTGAAAGACAAGACCAACACTGTCACTGCTAGGTGTAAATCAAGCCTTAGACAAAACTATCACCGTCGCTGCTAGGCAATAATTAAGTCTTAAAAATAGGAGATAAAAATCAAAAGACAAAATCACCACTGTCGCTGCTAGGTGATAATCAAGTCTAAAAATAAGAATCTCAAGCTAAGCTGAATGATAAAGTTGAATCAAAGATTAATGCTGATAGGTACTGACCCCTCAAAATCGAAATCAAAATCAGATAGAGGAGTACAACAAATTGATAAACTTGATCAAGTCACAATAAATCATAATCGAAGGATGGAGCATGATAGGGTAACCATCAAACAGTGAAGATATGCCCCAAGTTGACGAGGTTTGATTGAAAAAGATATAGGATAAAGATTAAGTCAAACCTCATAGAGAGGAATCAAAAGGGGTGAATGAAAGACTAGAAGTTTGGAAGACATGGAAAGGAAGAAATTCCATCAAAGATCGAAGAATTATGCCTCAAAAGGTCAGTCAACTACGTAGAAGAATAAAAAATCTTGGAAATGCGACTCAGATTTTGATTTCAAGTCCAAAAATGGATAGAAAATGATGTGATATGAAAGACCAAAAATTAAAGATATGATCAAGAAGAATCAGAAAATGAGCACAATTGACCAACTAGTCCATAGATGATAAAAAGGAGAGCTCTCTCCATATGCAAGATGCAAAAACTAAACTATGATGAACCTAAGAATGCAAGCTACTATGAAAGTGGTTGACTTGCAAGGTCACAACACCCATAGACATCTAATTATCATCATCGAGCGTTATTGGTAGCGTCATAAGATCATACAATGCACAATAGCATAACTATGTGGATATGAATATGATCTTTATCAGATAGAAATGTGGAAATCTCACCTAGGCATCAAAGACATGTAGGTCCAAATCACTAATGTAGTGAGATCACCTAAATTTGATATGGCGATATTATGCTTGTATCAAGACACATGGAAGTTAGGATAACTAGAAGCATGCACTCGCAAAACAGTCAAGGATAATATCTTGTCAATCCATAGTGTCAAGTAAGACCAGCATAAAATGCTCATGACAATTAGGACCAAAAAAATATACACACAAGAAGATAAAGAAATAAAACATGTTCTCATACCCTCAGTCTTCTAGCTATGCATCATCAAAAACTTCTTAGGGAGAGACCACTCATCAAAGAAATTCTCATAGACAGCACACAAAGAAAAATAAAGTCAACATATCTCAACAAGTTGATTGTTTAAGTGTGTGTGTGTTGGTCATAGAGTCAGACTCTGATTATCATATCTGCCAATGAGAAATATCACATCATACTAGACTGTTGGGTAAGACATCTGATCAGTGTTAAGAAACACTCGACGCAAGGTTAGTGTTGAAAAACACTGTTTGGGGTGGTGTTGAAAAACACCTGTTGTGAAATGCCCCAAGAGACAAACACACCTAAAGGACCAAGGGTAACAGTTATGCCCCTAGACAAAGATAAAGACCAATTCCAGACTATGCCAAATAAGGTCAAGACATGATGGAGAAAGGTTCAGTGTCAAGGATGCATGCTAACAAATAGGGGTATAAAGGCCTCAAGTAGCTCCTATTTCCAGGTTTTCACCACTTGGAGATTTTTTGATTTTTTAATTTTTTTGTATTTTTTTTACCAAGGCACCTGTTTCTAGGGTTTCACCAAGGCACTTTTTCAAATTTTTTTTTTGTATTTTTTTCAATTTTTTAATTTTTTTGTATTTTTTTAGGACTTTATATGTTTTTTAGGATTTTTTCAGCATCATATATCAATTTTTTTGATATTTTTCAAGATCCATAAAATATGTACAAAGGACGCCCCCAGACTGAATGGGCATCAAACTTCCAAGCAAGATCACATCATGTAGTCCCAATGTCAAGCAAGGTGGAGAACAAGAGGGATTAGCAAGCTGGTGGAAGAGATGGAGGAAAGGAGAATGAAGGCAAATGGAGGGAAGAAATCATCAAGGTCAAACTCCTCAAGAGTACCCAAGCTAGGGAAAAAAAATTGTCATGTAAAGCACATTTGGAAAAGTAATGAAAGGCTAGCATAGGATAAGTCACAAAACCGCACTGCAAAAGAAGGAAGGATGCAGTCCAAAGGAGTAGACATGTCAAGAGGTTTCATAGCATCATGTTTTACTCTTTTTTTTTTAGATCAAGACCAAGGGGGAAAATGATAGCGAAAGGTTAGAATGAATGGAGGAAAATGAATATGAAGGCTAAACGTGAATAGAATGAAAGCAAAATCATCATAAGATAGCCAAATGTTCATGTATAGATCAACATTGCCAAGATCAAAGAGTGAAGATGAAATGGATGAAATATGTAGAAGAACTACGCATGATGCCTGATTACCAAGTTTTCATCACGGTACTTATCCAAGGTGCCACAAGGGAGTGGTTTTCACCATACGACAAATTTATTTCTCTTTACTTTTTCTACCCAGGCACCTATTTTCAGGTTTTCACCAAGGCACATTTTTTATTTTTTCATCATTTTTTTGTTTTCTTTTTAAATTTTTGTATTTTCTTGAATTTATTTTTTTTTGGAAGAAGGCAAGATTTTTAGATAATGCTCCTTGAAAGGTTAAACCACAATATGCCAAGGATTCAAAATGATATGCTCAAAGATACTAATAAGGAAAGGGAGATGAAAGAGAAAAATGGAGGATAAGGTTTTATGTAAAGCGAGTGAGGTTAGAAGATAGGATGAATAGGAAAATGAGGAAAAATGATAGAAGGTAGAAGGATAATGAATGGAAGGATTGTGAAAGGGTAACTGGAAAGGAAGGCAAGATCAACATCGACACACACCTTGAAAGGTGACGAGAGGATGGAGGAAACTTGAATGAAGGAAGACGTGAAGGAATATGGTGAATATTTAGCAGAGGTTGTGGTTTAGGCACATGGAATGAAAGAATGTTTTTGGAAGAAGATGAAGTGGAAGCTTTTGGAAGCCTTAATGTCAACTTCACTTTTTGTTCAATATTAGACTCTCTCAAGAGAGACTTTGGAATCCATATAGTTGTAAGATTTTCATTTCTTTTTGATGATTTAGAGAGAATATCTTCAATGATGGATTTTGGAACCCATACTTGTCTTGTAGTTTTCTTCTTAGATATCTCTTTTGACTTTATGCCCCCATGTTGATTAGAGGAGACATGGTGATCTTTTTTTTTTTATGGATTCTTGTATTGCTTCTTTTTCTTGTATTGAACATTCAAGTTACTTCCAAAAGACTTAGGACTTGTGGAAGAAGGAGGATATGACTGGTTTAGATGGGTGGGTGAATGAAAAGGATTCAAGGGTATGTATCTATGTTGACCTTGAGGAAAGATATGAGATGGAGGGATGTAAGGACCCAAGATGGATGAAGAATTAGGAGAATTAGGAGGGGAAAGTGAAGGGACATAAGGACCCAAGATGGAAGGAAGACATGAAGCCCTTAGTATTGGTGGAGGAGGTCCAAGGATAGATGTGGAAGATGCAAAAGGATAATCAATAAGTTCATCAACATCTATATGACAACCAAGGACATCAACATCTTTAGAATGAGCATTAGGATTTTCAATAGGATTATGCACATCTTGAATAGGAGCAACTTCGTTGATAGAATCGTTGAAAGCTTGCAAAGACTTAGGAAGAGTAGAAAGCAGAAGTGAACATGGAGTAGTAGAACAAGAAGATGGAAGACTTTGATCTTGACAAGGATCGTTGGGTAGCATAAGCATATCAACTTTCTTTTAATTTTCAATAGGCTTTACATCAGAAGTAATAACACCATTTTTAATAATCTTAATGGAAGTATCATCTTTGGAAAGCGCAAGTGTATTAAGGTTATTTTGTTTATCAATAAGCTCAATGATGTGAGTAGTAGCTCGATCTTTCTTAGGAGAATATTTAAGACATGGTGGAATGAATGAGGAAGGGCGTAAAGGATCAAAAGAATCATGAAACGAATGAGAGACATCATGAACAGGATTGGATGACATGAAGGGTTCTTGATCTTGATCTTTCTTTATGTTCTTTTCTTTATCATTTTTAGAGTCCTCTTGACATGGAGCCACTTCTAAGGACAAGGAAGCAGGTTAGAATTGTATGGAAGACTTTGGAGGAGATGGTGAAGGACTAACTAAAGTAGGCATTATAACACATAAAGGCTTAGGCTCTTTAGGTTTAGCATTATTGAAAGTATTTGTGTGTGTGTGTGTGAAAATTGTACCTGATCTGTAGACACAACACTTCAGTAAAACATTAGAGGTTAGCTATAATCAAAATCATGCAAAATTGAAATCTAATCTAACCAAGTGATTTACTACCTTCTAGTAGGTGCGAGATTAATGTTCTCAGATTGTTATCAAGATCAGTGACCTAGACGACACCTAAATGAAGGATTTGAATGCAATTGATCTAGATATGAATTGAATGCAATTAAGCTATTTTTTATATATATTATTTTCTATGCAATAATAATGAAAACTGATATGAATCTATGCTAATATGAAAATTGATATGCAATGCTAATCTAGAAATGATATGATATGAGAATGAAAATTCTAACAATAATATGAAAGCTATGAATTTGAAATTGGTCTCACAAAGCTTCGAATCCTCAAATTTATCTTTCAAGCTCCAATTGTGCAAATTCTCCAAATCTGATATGCTATGATTCTTGTAGAGTAAGTTTGCAATTTGCGAGATGTGAATTATGAAGAGCTGAGCCTTGGTTTTATAGAAATCTAGGGCTTTGGAGGTGCATGAGAAAAAGCCATAAATCACTCAAATAACTCAGGTTGATTTTTGAGTTATTTTTAAATAACAGATAATTAAGTCACAAAAATCATGCAAAAGCACAGTTCAACTTGAATTAGAAGTTTAGATCAACTTTAAAACTCAAAAAGATGTTGAGTTTCAAAAAGCTAACAACTTGTATTGATTTTCCAATTTGAGTTTAACTGGTCCTTGAATGTGCACATGGATAATTATGATTTAATAAATAAATAAAGTGATTTATTCTCAACTTAACTGATTTTTGAAATAAAATAATTAATTTATGGGTTAATTAACTATTTTATCAAACTTATATTAAAAACTATATTATTAAATAATGACAACTTGCTTTAATTAATTAAATAAGAATTTAATCAATTATTCATAGGATATTGGATTTATTGTCAAAATTAAATAATACAATTAATAATAGATAGAATTAAATTTAATTACATAATTAAGTGGCAAGATATTAAATCTAATTAATTAAATATGAAAATATTCAATTAATCAAAATTAGGATAAATGTGATTTATTAAATTAAAGATAATTAAGATAATTAAGAATATTGCTAGGAATATTCCCTGATGCAGAATTTAAGATAATCAATTAAGATTCGATGATGTTTAGATGTGCCTTAGGTTAGGACTTCGATGTTGATTTCGTTTGATTTATAGATGTAGGAGGTTAATGAACTTATAGCCCATTTTTGGGGTATTACATTTTTCCCCTCTTTGAATTACTGTGTGAAGCGCAGTGGTTCAAAGAAAGTCTGTGTATAATAGAGATATGAAACTGATGTTTGAAATTGATAATTGATATGAGACAAAAGCTGATTGATATTGATTTGATATGGAGATAATAGGTCTTGAATGACCAAAGATAATGTTCACTATAACAGCAAATGAACCTATGATTGCGAAAAAGTGTCAAAACGCCTGATTCCAAACCTTAGGATTGCAAAGAAGTGAGTGACCGGTTCTAGACTCGATTGTCTTAGCAGGACTAGCAGGTATCACATCTGAATCCTTCAGTTGCCGAAGAACCAAGGAAAGAACACTATGATTTGATGGTTGCAAAAACTGATACAGTTTACAAGATTAGGAGAATACCAGATTGATATGGATCTTGATGAATCTGATATGCCCCAAGTGATGATAGATTTGCCCCGAGCGATGAGGACTTTTTGATGAATCAGTAACTAGATGTGATTGTTGTCTTGATCACTGAGGAAGATATGATTTCCATAAAGATATGATTTCAAATTTGATTACAGACTTTGAATGATATGCAATACCATGCCCCCTTTGGGATTAAAATTGAAATCTGACAAGAAAAGTCAGCATTGAGAGTTTAGAAGCATGTTAATTGATTTGAGAAGTGGTTAAACATGTTCAAGAATGCATTC
The DNA here is from genome assembly GCA_027943335.1 of Chamaecyparis obtusa. NCBI lineage: Eukaryota > Viridiplantae > Streptophyta > Pinopsida > Cupressales > Cupressaceae > Chamaecyparis > Chamaecyparis obtusa. The sequence continues at coordinate 114,350 of BSBK01002698.1, forward strand.
TGCATCGTTGGAAGGTCCCAAAAGACCAAGTTTGACTAGGTTTGACCATGAGTTGACCATAGTTGACCAAGTTGAAATTTTGATAGTTTGATGTAAGATAATCAGTTAAGTTGAATACTGGAGTTCTGTGATGATGGAAGGTTGATTATGCAAGCAGTAGACCGTCCTAGGCCCAAAAAATTTTAAATCATGATTTTGACATATGAAATGATCTCAGATTTAAATTTTGATCCCGAAAATGGATTCAGAACGTCGAAATTAGCCAGGGGTGCAATTTTCATGAAAAATGGAGCACTTTTGAAAATTAGGTCAAATGCTATATAAAGGCCTGAAGGGTCATTTTCAATTCATTTCAACCATTTGACTTTGGAAATTGTGCGGAGCCCTCTGAGTGAGAAAATGGTAGAACAATGAGATCTGAAGGTTCCTATGAGTTTGCATTGATTTGAGCGCAGTCGGAGATACCAGAGACCTTGACAGTATGGACATCCGGTAGGTGGACCTCTGTTCCCCTCTGAAAATGCAAATTTTTCATGTTTCATAGCATTTTTTAATATTTTCGTACGCGTTTTTCTTTTTTAATTTTTGCATGTTTGAAAACTCGTACGAGTCTCAACCCAGACTTGTACGACACTTCATTTGAATTTCCTTTATCATTTCAAGTATACCCAAGTGTCGTATGAGAGGGACCCTTGTGTCGTACGACATTTCACCGGGTCCCTTGAAACTCGTATGATCCCGGGTGCAGTGTCTTATGACCACAAAATGTTGTTTGGTATACTGTGGAGTGTCGTATGACATTTGATGCCAGTCTAGACTATCGTATGAAAAATAGAGTGTTGAAAACTGACTTTTAGGGCCAAATTTTGACTTTTCTGATGCCTGTTGCTGATATCTGACTGGTTGACCTACCTTCTGAAGTATCTGACTTTCCAATTTCTATACTATTAGCCTATTATTGAACCCAATGTCTGATAGAATGCCCTATTTTTGTATGATATAGGTGACATATCCAGATGTACACGTTTGACATTCATACCTGGCTACCCAGAGATTATGTGTCGCACTTTCAGACCCGATGAGGGTTCATCTTGTTGCCTGTGGATTCAAGTATTTGATTCATTTACCTGACATTAGGGTAAATCATGGCCTTTTGATTGCCTTGATTGAGAGATTCTATTCAGAGACAGACATTTCATTTACCTACTGGAGAGATGACCATGACTCTAGAGGACGTCTATAGGATACTGCGCATTCTGTTTCATAGCAGTCGGCGTCCTGAGTATGTGAGTTCTGCTCAGGGTGGTCTTCATGCCTTTAGGTGTCTGTTTGGAGATGATACATAGTTGACGGGGTCCATTTCCTGGGAGACCCTTGTACAGTGATATGGTCAAACACACCGTTTAGAGTGCATTATTGCTGGTATGATCGGGGAGCTTATCATGCCAGGCCGTCAGCAGAATGGCTTTTTGATGGGATGGGCTCCGATGGTAGCACTTCTTATGGCTATGCCCACTAAGCTTGCTTGGGGTCAGTGCCTCTTGGCACATATGTTTTTAGAGATGCATGAGATCGTTTATTAGGATTGCAAGAGCTTTGCTTCAGGAGCTCTTGTATTACAGATATGGGCCTGGGAGCATATCCCAGTATTGAGACCAATTTTTCAAACACAGCGGCAGCCACAGGAGCCAGTGATATATGCATATGCTAGTTATGTCACATAGGTCTGGATGGGTCATACCGAGTACTTCTGGCGATGTCTAGATGACATGACTTTTGTTCATTGGAGGCCATATTTGCAGATAGAGGTCTAGCCCAATGCAAGGGAGCAGTATAGTTTTCTTTTTTAGAGTCGAGTACTTATTGGCCGCTCTCCCACTATTCTGGAGAGATTTTTGATTAGCAGAGTGTGGCGTCAGTATGGACGCAGACAGGATACTGCATGAGAGTACACTGCATATGCTCGCATTGTGCATGAGATTGGGCTTGGATGGACACTGAGGCTCTCCTATTCCTTATGTGCAAAGGAGTATAGTGCCATTATAGGTAGAGATTGGGACTACCGGCCATAGGTTGTCGATGCAGGAGTGACAGACGAATACATTATGTGGCTTGCAGATCATCCCATTCACAAATTCTCAAATCCTATGGAGTTGATACCCTCCATGGAGGAGGCGATTGATGTCACAGGTGCTCCTATGGTACAGGGCCTGAGACCACAGGCAATGCATCCTACACCGCCTAGACATAGAGTGACAACTCCATTGTAGAGATCATCTAGGCATATGAGGCCTCCTCGTCCTTCTACCTCTCCCATAGGTACATCTATAGGGTCACATAGACTATCCAGGGGTGAGAGGGGTACATTGGGTAGTATCAGTGTGACAAATGAGGGTTGGTAGGTGAGTAGTTTGTAGGTGGTGATGCAGATCCCACACAAGTAGACACCACATTTGATTTGGGTGCAGAGGTCAGACGCCGCAAGGCATGTAGATCAGAGACCACTGGACAACAGCCAGCATAGGATACAAAGATGCCAACAGCTACAGCAGAGCCTACTGTTCCTCTCACTTCTGTAGAGATGATTAGACAGCTCAGAGCTCAGGTTCAGGATGTGAAGGTACAAAGTGCCAGATGGGAGGAGAGGTTTCAGGAGGTAGACAAGCAACGCACTAAGCTTCATGCAGAGCTTCGCTCAGAGGTTCAGAGACTCCAGACAGAGGTGACCCATCAAACATCACGGGCCTCCTATTATGTATCTGCATAGTATGCTATTGTTCCTGCTGAGTAGAGAGTACCTACATACTCTGAGTACATGGCAGCCTCAGAGGGAGCTAGGGCACCGAGGGTAGAGGTCATACTAGATACACCACTGCCTCCTCCACCAGATACCAAGGAGCATGCTGAGAGTTGATTACTGTGGTCATGTTTTGATATATTCTGTTCTTTTTTATCACTGATATACCATTCTAATTCTGATAGCTTTCCGGAGCTCATTCTTTTGTACATTGTGTCAGTAGTGCACCCTTGACACATTTCAAGATTTTTGATATATATGAGATCGATATTTTGATTGTGACATCATTTGTACTTGTCATTTTGCAATTTTATAATGATATCATGTGATGTTGATGCTAGGATTAGTGTAGAATGTATGTATGGATCAATGCAATGCAATGAGTGCTTTCATATGTATGGATGTTATGCAAATGTAATTGATTATGAAAAGATGTATGTATGATTTATGCTTATGCAATGAATGTAATGTATGGTAACAAATGATAATGATATAAGATGTAAATGCAGTGATACACATGATATGTTTTTGCAGGTTGATGAAGACAAGTACTCAGTCTTATGTCAAAAGGATGTTTAACCCTGGAGGGTTATTGCTTGCGGTTTGATGAAGAGACTTTCGAGTGAGACTCAGCTCTCGTTAGATGTGAAGAATTGATATGAAGAATTGTTTAAGTTTTGAAGTATTTCCAAACAGTTGTGAGATCATGCAACACACAAAATGAAAAGAGACATGCAAAATGAAATGCAACCTAAGACCTAGGACCTAGTCACTGATCATGTGTCGATTTGTTATCATCATTGAACTTTTAGGTGATCGAATAAATCAATACAATGCCCACTAGCTATGAAACCATAGACATATGAATATCAATTTGTATGTGCAAGAATCAATACAACACCCACTGGTCAACAACCATGGATATATGAATATTGATTTTATTTTCGGAATGTCAGATTAGATATAAGCACCAAGGCATAAACGTCAAAATGACCTGAATATCATGTCCATTTTGATATAGCAATTTGCATAAGCATCAAAACATAAACATCATGATGACCTGAATACGTCTTGCATGAAAAACATATCAAATAGCCAAGAGATCATTCTAAATCCAATGTGAATTACCCGTAGTGACCCTTTATCGTTCACATCCTTAGGTAAGATCGTGTTTCACAATAGGAGAAAGAACTCGCTCAAAAGATAATAGTTAGATCAAATTTCCTTGAATTTTTTGGGTATCAATGGTCGAGGTATGCATGGCCATCCAATTTGAGATAGAGGCTCTTACACTCGGACACCATTTCAATCCAGAATTTCGAAAGACATTAGATTTTCACATACAAGCAGAAGACAAATAAAAGATTATGCCCCCAGTCATCACTCTCTAAATCCTGTAAAGGACATCATCGAAGAGCTCGAAGGGACACAATATGAAAAAATCTCAATGCGAATCAGTAAGCATACAAGGAGCTAAAAGCATGAAAAGCACAGATTGTTTGATGTTTGATGTTTTATTGCGTTGTAGATGCAAAATCCTTTCTGCAGACAAGACTGACTGACTGACTCACATGAAGCTTCAAAGGACTCTGACTGGATATGACATGTCTAAGATATACTGAAGACCATAGGATATGACATTGATTGCCCCCAAGTTTGAACATTGATAGGATACAGACGCTTGAGTTGATTGGTGTACAAACTGACTTATTGAAAATTGGAAATGCAGAAACAAACTGGGAGATACGTACAAACTAAAGCAAGATTGAAAGCTAGGAAAGACCAAGATTGCACTGATAGATGGAGCATTTTGAAACAAGTGGCACCCGTTTGCCAGGTTTTCACCATCTTGGTAGAGATTCTATTTTTGCTACCAAGGCGCCTGTTTCCAAGTTTTCACCAAGGCACTTTTTTAATTTTTTTAATTTTTTTGTATTTTTCATTTTTTCAATTTTTTTGAATTTTTGATATTTTTCAATTTTTTTGTGAATCGTCAAGGCGCCTATTGCTAGGTTTTCACCAAGATGTTCATTTTTTTAGGACATTTTCCAATTTTTATAATTTTTTTAGGATATTTTACCATAGAATGAATGCCTTAGGCATAGAATTTCTTCAGATGGAGAACATTGATTGGTTCTCGGAGCTGTTCTCCTTCAGTCATTGAGAGTTGATAGGCACCAGAGCCAAAAGTAGCAGTGATGACAAAAGGACCCAGCCAGTTGGGTTCAAACTTCCCCTTGCGTTCTTGATGGGATTGATTTTTAGGATTTTCTCTCAAGACTAGATCGCGAACTTAAAATTCTCTGTGTTTGACTTTCTTGTTGTAGCCTCTAGACATTCTCTTTTGATATACTCTGAGATGATCATACGCTGCTTGTCTGCGCTCATCTAGTAGTTCAAGTTCTTGCAACCTAGACACTATGTAGTCATCATCAGTTACTAGACCATGCATTCTGATTCTTAGTGATGGGATTTCAACCTCAATAGGTAGTACCGCTTCAGACCCATAAACTAAAGTGAAAGGTGTAGCCCCAGTAGGTGTTCTGATACTGGTTCTTATACTGGTTCTGATACTAATTCTGATACTGGTTTTGATACTTATTCTGATACTTGGTATACTTGATAGCATCTTTTTCCATTGCAAACTCCCAAGCAAGATCACATCGTGCAGTCCCAATGTCTAGCAAGGTGGAGAACAAGAGGGATTGGCAAGCTGGTGGAAGAGATGGAAGACAAGAGAATGAAGGAGAATGAAGGGAAGAAATACTCAAGGGAAAACTCTTCAAGAATACCCAAGCTAAGGAAAAATTGTCATGTAAAAGCACTTTTGGACAAGCAATGAAAGGCTAGCATAGGATAAGTCACAAAAGCGTAATGCCAAAGAAGGACAGGATGTAGTCCAAAAGAGTAGACATGTCAAGAGGATTCATAGCACCGTGTTTTACTCTTCCTTTCTTTTTTTATTAGATCAAGACCAAAGGGGAAAAGGATAGTGATAGGTGAAAATGAATGGAGGATTCAGATGTGATATGAAGGCTAAATAGGAAGGGAATGAAAGCAAGATCATTGTAAGATACCTCACAAGATAGTCAAATGTTCGTGTATAGATCAACATTGTCAAGATCAAAGAGAGAAGATGAAATGGATGAAATATGTAGAAGAACTACGCATGATGCCTGATTGCCAGGTTTTCATCATGGTACTTATCCAAGGCACCACAAGGGAGTGGTTTTCACTATAGGATGAATTTATTTCTCTTTACTTTTGCTACCAAGGTGCCTGTTTCCAAGTTTTCACCAAGGCACATTTTCAATTTTATTTTATTTTTCATTTCTTTTTGAATTTTTGGAAGAAGGCAAGCTTTTTTGATAGTGCTCCTTGAAAGGATAAACCATGATATGCCAAGGAATCAAAATGATATGCTCAAAGATACTGATAGGGAAAGGGAGATGGAAGAGAAAAATGGAGGATAAGGTTTTATGTAAAGCGAGTGAGGTTGGAAGATAGGAGGAACAAGCAAATGAGGAAAAAGGATAGAAGGTAGAAGGATAATGAATGGAAGGATTGTGAAAGGGTAGATGAAAAAGAAGGAAAGCTCAACATCAACACATACCTTGAAGGGTGGTGAGAGGATGGAGGAATCATGAATGAAGGAATACATGAAGGAATATGGTGAATGGATAGCAGAGGTTGTGGTTTAGGCACATGAAATGGAAGAATATTTTTGGAAGAAGATGAAGTGGAAGCCTTTGGAAGCTTGAATGTCAATTTCACTTTTTGCTCAACACCAGACTCTTTCAAGAGAGACTTTGGAATCCATATAGCCATAGGTTTTTTATTTCCTTTTGATGATCTAGAGATAATATCTTCAATGATGGATTTTGGAACCCATACTTGTCTTGTAGTTTTTTTCTTAGATATCTCTTTTGACTTTATGTTTCCATGTCTATTAGAGGAGACATGGTGATCTTTTTTTGATGGATTCTTGTATTGCTTCTTTTTCTTGTATTGAACATTCAAGTTACCTTCAAAAGACTTGGGACTTGTGGAAGAAGTAGGATATGATTGGTTTAGATGGGTGGGTGGATGAAAAGGATTCAAGGGTATGCATCTATGTTGATCTTGAGGAAAGATGGGAGATGGAGGGATGTAAGGACCCAAGATGGATGGCGAATTAAGAGAGTTAGGAGGGGAAAGTGAAAGGACATAAGGACCCAAGATGGAAGATAGATGTGAAGCTCTTAGTAGTGGTGGAAGAAGTCCAAGGATGGAAGTGGAAGATGCAAAAGGATAATCAATAAGTTCATCAACATCTATATGACAACCAAGGATATCAACATCTTTAAACTGAGCATTAGGATTTTCAATAGGATTGTGGACATCTTGAATAGGAGCACCTTCTTTGATAGGATTGTTCAAAGCTTGCAAAGACTTAGGAAGAGTAGAAAGTGGAAATGAACATGGAGTGGTAGAACAAGATGGAAGAGTTTGATCTTGACAAGGATCTTTGGATAGCACAAGCACATAATTTTTCTTTTGATTTTCAATAGGCTTAACATTGGAAGTAACAACACCATTTTTACCAACCTTAATGGAAGTATCATATTTGGAAAGTGCAAGTGTAGTAAGGTTATTTTGATTGTCAATAAGCTCAACAGTGTAAGTAGTAGCTTGATCTTGCTTAGGAGAAGACTTAAGACATGGTGGAATGCATGAAAAAGGGTGTGCAGGATCGAAAGAACCCTGAGGCAGATAAGAGACATCACAAAAGGGATTGGATGACATGGAGGGTTCTTGATCTTGATCTTTCTTTATGTTCTTTTCTTCATCATTTTTAGAGTCTTCTTGACATGGAGCCACTTCTAAGGACAAGGAAGCATGTTGGGATTGTATGGAAGACTTTGAGAGAGATGGTGAAGGACTAGCTAAAGTGGGCATTATAGCATATAAAGGCTGAGGCTCTTTAGGTTTAGCATCATTGAAAGTATTTGCAGCCAGGTGAAGGTTAGCTTGAGTTTCTTTAAGAGGTAGCCCTGGAGGATAACAATAGGGAACCGCATGAAAAGTATCAGGGCTTGTGTCGAATGAAGGTTCTATGAAAGATTTGAAAGACTCGAAAGCTTTAGGAAATGTATGGGTATTGGAGGAAGTAGGGGATGGAAGGGAACCATCACAAGACAAAGGTACAACATTAACATGATCTTTCTTGAGAAGCTAATCTTTATTTTCAGCAAGAGAGTCCTTAGGAGAAGGATTCTTATAATATTGATGCTTCAAGCTAACATGATGCATTTTATAGTCCTCAGCAATAGTAGATGGATCATAATCAAGATATTGTCCACAAAAGCAATCAAAATCTCTTTCAAAATTAGAATCATATGGATCACCATCATGATCTATCCAATGTGACAGCCCATTTGTAGTAAGTAGGAACACACGACGAGGAGGACTCTTAGGAATAGAAGTGTCATAGGTATCATTATATTGTCTATCATCATAGTCATCATAGTCTCCAAAGTTGGATGTGTCACTCTCTATGGAAGAGGTATCATAAAGATTGTCACATTGCTCATATTCTGTCCTGGGGCATGGTGACATGTACAAGTCTTTATCAAACAGAAAAGGGCATAGAGCTTCCATGGAGAACTCCTTGGGTTCCTTCTCTTTCTCAAGTTTGTTAAGTTTGACTTGCATAGCTTGCAGCTGCTTCATCATAGCAGTGATTAGAGCTTCTTCCTCTTGTGTACTGATTCTCAAAGGCTACTGTTCTATTCTTGACACAATGATTTGTTTGATAGATTCTGGAAATAGGCTGAAAAAACTAAATATCTGGCAATTTTGACAATTTTTTGACAACTTTCAAAAATTTTCCAAATGACACTCTGCAGACTCGTACGACAGTGGGTATGCTATGAAACGACAGTTGCAAAACTCGTATGACAATTGCAAGCAAGATTTTGACTCTTAGAATTTTCTGGCATCAAAACTCATACGACACTGGGTTGGTTATCATACGATAGTTGGGTATCAATGAAACGACAGTTGAAAATCTCATACGACAGTTGGGTAGCAATGAAATGACAATTGAAAATCTCATATGACAGTTGCAAGATTTTGACTTTGAGAATTTTCTGGCATGGAAACTTGTATGACACTGGGTACTCAATCATACGACATATGGGTTGCAATGAAATGACACTTGAAAAAACTCGTATGACTTTTGACTTCCTGAAATGATTTTTTACTCCAGAAAGGATTTTACATCAATTTTTGCAAAATTTTGAGTTTGCAGATTCGGATTGTTTGCAAATTTCAATGTCCAAATTTGAGGATTGTAATAGATTTGTTCATTTTTAGTAACCAGATAGATAAACAAGCATGCAAAACAACAAGCACGTGATTTCAAGCATGTCTAAAAACAATGAAGAAGGGAAAAAGCAACCTTGTGCATGAACAATCAAGTGACTTATTCATTCTAATCCTCAGAAGCACTAATTGTGTATGTTCCAAAAATGTTTTGCAATAATGCACATATACCCTATAAAATGAAAATTTGGCCTCGCTAGGGTTTTTAGTAATGGTTTGACTCTGCAACTTTTATGATCCAAAGGGGTGAACTCCAATCCTAGCGCACCAGGGTTTTGACATAGTCCAAGAACTTAATCTTCAGGAGCTGCTAGGGAGATCTGACAACCCAACAATGAACCATACCCATGGATATTTCTTCCACAAGGATATTTATATAGCGGTTGTCACTACCATGGCAAAAATGGCTATTACCACTTGAGGTTCCGTCAACGTAGTTTTCCCTATGAAGGGATTGTCTGCTACGATTAACCCTCTCTAAAGGTGACTCACAGTATGATACCACAAGGGGACTTGGCTCTAGATCCAAGGTTTTGATGCCTCTTCACTTTTAACCGAAACAAAGCAAGCAGATTAATCTGACATGCTAAGAAAAATTTTGTCTCACCAAGGTCTATGATATCAACCCCACGTGATCTATCAACCCCTTTGGAGAGAGAATGTATCAATCAATAAGGGAAGACGCACTAACCAATTTTGATTCACCAAAGCTCGTGATGTCTACCCCATGTGATCTATCAACCTCTCCTGGGAGAGAATGTATCGATCAATAAGAGAAGATGCACTAATCAAGTTGAATGTGAAACACACTAAGTATCCTCCCTACCTACAAGGATTCTGTCGTTAAGAAGGATTTCATTGGGAATCCAATCTTTCAAGAATCATGAATAGTGTTCATAGGGCCTAATTACTATGTGAGCACAGATGTATGTTTCCAAAAGCAAATCTACCAAAAGTATCCAAAAAGTAGAAAGAGGAACACTTAATGCTTAAAGCGAATATGAGATGAGTCCACAAAGTGGAACACTTAACACCTCACACAAGCTAAAAACAAGTCCCCAACTTAGAAAACAAATGAGTTCCTAAAAGCACAAAAGGGTTGCCAAGTGGAACACTTAATGCTTCTCTCCTGTTGACCCCTCCCCTTTATAGCGCTGAGATTGCAACCACGGGGAGGAATGAGGGGCTGGTGGATTAGCAAGTCCAATAACCCAAGATAGCAATCAAGATCAATCACAAGTATCTAAGACTACTTAATGAATCCTTAAGGGGTCACAACCTAGTATCAATTATGCAAGTGTGTAAAACAAAAGCATGAAAAGAATCACCCAAGCTAGACACATGAGAGATTTATTTTAAGCTCCAAATCGAAATATTATTAGCACAAGTGGAATACCTGAGATCCTCGCAACGCGCTTAGTAGATGTTTAATTGATTTTGAGCAATTCTTGCACTTTTTCCAATCAAAACTAGCAGAAATCAATCAGAAATAGTAAATTTCAATTGTTAGGGTTAGCTGTCAGTCAAAATTCAAAAATCAAATCTGACAAACTGCCTGCCAAAATGAAATGACAATTGAAATCTAATACCAAAACTCGTACGACAGTGGGTCTCTTACCATACGACAGTCAAATCTTGATCTCAAAACTCGTACGACAATGGGTCTCTTACCATACGACAGTTGAAACCTGATGTTGAAACTTGTACGACAGTGGGTCTCTTACCATACGACAGTTGAAACCTGATGCTGAAACTCATACGATAGTGGGTCTCTTACCATATGACAGTTGAAACCTGACACCGAAACTCGTACAACAGTGGGTCTCTTACCATATGACAGTTGAAACCTGACACCAAAACTCGTACGACAGTGGGTATGCTCCCAGACAACACTGGGTATCTAATGAAATGACAGTCTAAAAAAACTCGTACGACAGTCTGAAAACTCGTACGACAACTTTGAATACCACCAAAATAGGTAGCAGCAGGGGAGTTCTGATAGATAAATGATATAAGATTGATAGAAATGAAGGGAAGCCCATTTCAGGGCCCCACGGTGGGTGCTAGAAATGTGTGTGTGAAAATTGTACCTGATCTGTAGATACAACACTTCAGTAAAACATTAGAGGTTAGCTATAATCAAAATCGTGCAAAATTGAAATATAATCTAACCAAGCGATTTACTGCCTTCTAGTAGGTGCAAGATTAATGTTCTCAGATTGTTATCAAGATCAGTGACCTAGACGACACCTAAATGAAGGATTTGAATGCAATTGATCTAGATATGAATTGAATGCAATTAAGCTATTTTATTTTATTTTATATTTTTTATGCAATAATAATGAAAACTGATATGAATCTATGCTAATATGAAAATTGATATGCAATGCTAATCTAGAAATGATATGATATGAGAATGAAAATTCTAACAATAATATGAAAGCTATGAATTTGAAATTGATCTCACAAAGCTTCGAATCCTCAAATTTATCTTTCAAGCTCCAATTGTGCAAATTCTCCAAATCTAATATGTTATGATTCCTGTAGAGTAAGTTTGCAATTTGCGAGATGTGAATTATGAAGAGCTGAGCCTTGGTTTTATAGAAATCCAGGGCTTTGGAGGTGCATGAGAAAAAGCCATAAATCACTCAAATAACTCAGATTGATTTTTGAGTTATTTTTAAATAACAGATAATTAAGTCACAAAAATCATGCAAAAGCACAGTTCAACTCGAATTAGAAGTTTAGATCAACTTTAAAACTCAAAAAGATGTTGAGTTTCAAAAAGCTAACAACTTGCATTGATTTTCCAATTTGAGTTTAACTGGTCCTTGAATGTGCATATGGATAATTATGATTTAATAAATAAATAAATTGATTTATTCTCAACTTAACTGATTTTTGAAATAAAATAATTAATTTATGGGTTAATTAACTATTTTATCAAACTTTTATTAAAAACTATATTATTAAATAATGACAACTTGCTTTAATTAATTAAATAAGAATTTAATCAATTATTCATAGGATATTGGATTTATTGTCAAAATTAAATAATACAATTAATAATAGATAGAATTAAATTTAATTACATAATTAAGTGGCAAGATATTAAATCTAATTAATTAAATATGAAAATATTCAATTAATCAAACTTAGGATAAATGTGATTTATTGCCAAATAATCATTAAATTAAAGATAATTAAGATAATTAGGAATATTGCTAAGAATATTCCCTGATGCAAAATTTAAGATAATCAATTAAGATTCGATGATGTTTAGATGTGCCTTAGGTTAGGACTTCGATGTTGATTTCGTTCGATTTGTAGATGTAGGAGGTTAATGAACTTATAGCTCATTTTTGGGGTATTACAATTTGCAGTCAAGTGAAGGTTAGCTTGAGTATCTTTAAGAGGTAGCCCTCGAGGATAACTATAGGAAACTGCATGAAAAGCATTAGGATCTTTGTTGGATGAAGGATTTGTGACAGATTTAGAAGACTCGGAAGCTTTAGGAAATGTATGGGTATTGGAGGAAGTAGGGGATGGAAGGGAACCATCACAAGACAAAGGTTCAACATTAACATGATCTTGCTTGAGAGTGCAATCTTTATTTTCAGCATGAATGTTCTTAGAGGAAGGATTCTTATAATATTTACATTTCAAATTAGCATGGTGCATTTTATATTCCTCAACAGTAGTAGCTAGATTATAATCAAGGTATTGTTCACAAAACTCATCAAAGTTTCTTTCAAAATCCGAATCATACGGATCACCATCATGATCTTTCCAATATGAGGACCCATTTCTAGTAAGCACAAGGACACGACTAGGACTCTTAGGAATAGAGGTGTCATAGGTATCACTACATTGTCCATCATCATAGTCATCATAGTCATCATAGGTGGATGCGTCACTCTTCGTGGAAGAGGTATCACAAGGACTATCACATTGCTTTTTATGGTATGTCTTCTAAAGAGAAGGAATATTCTTGGGACAAGTAGAAGAAGAATAAGATTTGGAAGAAGAGGAATATAAAGACTTCATGGAAGAAGAAGATTTAGATAATGAGGAATGTCTAGAAGAGTCATGATAAGATTTGGAAGATGAAGAAGGTAAATAATGTTTAGAAGAATCGTGATAAGATTTAGAATGTGAGGAATGATGAGAAGATTTAGAAGATGAAGAATATTTGGATGAGATCATGAGTATGATTCTAGCAAAGGCATCTGATTTAATCAATTTTTTTTTAATTTTTGTCATAAATTCGTCACTCATGAGAATTTTGGAGGAACAACACTTTTTGAATATGTCAATGAGCTCAAGATCATCTATTCTTAATAAAGGTTCCAAAACTAGATATTTGAGATTCATGGTTCTAGAAGAAGAAGAATCAAGCATAGGAGCAACAGAAAAGATAAAATAGAAGAAAATAGACTAGATAATAAGAGGAAAAAAATCAAGAAGAAGAGGAAGAAAAATTTCCCATGGGAATAGAAGACTTTAGAAGAATATGGGAAATGGAGAAGGAAGAAGAAGACTAAGATTCATCTTATGCAATTGATACCATAACATTCATTGAGATGTTGAGCAACATGACAGCACCTAAGATCTGAACTAGATTGACCAAGGAAGACCAAGCTTCTAAGGAGAACTCACTACAGCAGGACGGAACTCAGTTTCAATATTCCAATTAGATCTTTCAAAAGATTTCACAATGATGATCAAGCACATAGAACAACAATCAGGGAATTCAAGCAAACAATTGTCTTCAAACAATGAGCAAGGGACAAAGCAACCTTGTGCATGAATAGAGATAGTGACTTAGTATTTCTACTCCTTAAAGGTTCTACTTGTGTATGTTCTTAAAAAAATTTTAGCAGGCACATAGAACACAACAACACCTTAACAAGCTGTCTACAAGGATATACGTAGCTTTCTAAAAAGAGTCCTCGATATACGCAAGGTACGTGAGGCCCAAATCTATAGATGAGAAGAATCCAAAATCACACAACCAGGGGGAGACGGTAACCCAAATCTCCTCCTTCACTTCTCAAAGGTATAAAGTTCTTTGAGGCTTAGCCAAGAGTGATATCAAACTCAATTCCCAAGAGAGGTGTCTTTCGATTCACCACCCGCTATTTATACTCCATCGAAACATGGGAGTTAAGGTCATCCCTTGAGGTGGTGTGTCCCCAAGTAGGCCTTCTAAAAATAAAATTAAGTAATTCACTATCAAAAGTATTTAAAGCACTAAAGGTGGGACACTTAACTCTCCAAGTAAATGTGAAGTGAGTCCAAAAATGAAACATTTAACTCTTCAAGTGAATGTGAAGTGAGTCCAAAAGTGGAACATTTAACTCTTCAAGTGAATGTGAAGTGAGTCCACAAGGTGGAACATTTAACTCTTCACACAAACTCAAAGTGAGTCCAAAAGTGGAACATTTAACTCCTCACACAAACTCAAAGTGAGTCCAAAAGTGGAACATTTAACTCCTCACACAAACTCAAAGTGAGTCCAAAAGTGGAACATTTAACTCCTCACTCAAACTCAAAGTGAGTCCACACCTTAGAAAACTAATGAGATCAAGAAAGCATAAAAAGAGAAAAACTTTGTGGAACACTTAACGCTCTTTTCAAGTAGACCCCTCCCCTATGTATGAATGTTGATCTTGCACCCAAAGGGAAAATAACAAGGGGTGATTAGAAATAAGCGAGTCCAACACCCAATTTAGCTAACAAGATCAATTAAAAGTACTCCAAAGTTGCTTATCAATACTACTCACAAATGACAAAGGGTTGAATCAATGGAATATTTAACTTTCTAAGAAAACATAGAGTGAGTCCACAAAGTGGTGCATTGAACTCCTTATGTAAACAAGGAATGAATCCATGCCCTCAATCACTCAATGAGATATTTGATATTGGAACCAAGAATTACTTAAGGTTTAAACACAAGCATTCACTTACACAAACTTGTATGAAAGCAAATCTATGTTCATTCATTTCCCATTAAGAACATCAATTAAAATGTGTTCTATGAAAACATGTAAACACTCAAGCCAAACACATGAGAGGTTCAATTTTAATCCCAAAATCTAAATGTTGTAGAGATGGAACAAAGTACCTCAAGTCCAACGCTTTGTTTTAAGCATTTTCCATGAAAGCAAGAGCACCTTCAAATAAACAAGACAAGAAAATAAGCAAACAAGATATGCAATGTATATCCAACTTATGCAAACTCTAGAGTTAGATCTGAAAATAAATTGTTATGAGCAATGATAACCAGAAAATAATCCAAATGATAACTCATATCATGCATTGAACAATGAAAAATAAGTGCATACCCATCACAAAATTTTATTTTTTTTGCATTTGACCTAGTCAACAAGATCTAATTTTTACCACATGAACTCAGACTGTAAACCCAAAATGCAAAAAAGAGACCTTTATCAAAAAATAGAGAAATTTCCAAAAATGTAACAATTTCAAAAAAATCTCTTCATTTGTGCCCTAGAGACCCATTTTACCAAAATAGACTAGTTTTTATAAATTGACCAAATGAGCTATGATATTATTTCTAAATTAACAACACAATGAATGGAACCCCTGTAGAATTTCAAGACCTTTCCAGAAATGTAAAAATTTCTAAAAAATATGTTGATTTACGTCAAAAATTGATTTTTTATGAAAAAAAAAGAAAAAATCATAAAAAAAACAAATTACCTCTACAAATTCTAAAAATTATTTTGAAGCTTCTCTGATATGTCGCCGACCTACAAAAAAATTTTCAAACCAAAATACTAAGCCTTTTGGGAGATATGATCAAATCTTTCAAACCCAGGGTTTTTTTTGTCTCCAAACAAATCTGCACAAGGGTTAGCTCCAAAAATAATCAAAACTAGCATGCAAGAGGTGGGTTGCCCCATGGTGGGTGCCAAAAATGTATGGTAAAAATGTGATCACACTTCTATGAATTCTTACATGCAAGAAAACTCAAGAATGAGCCCTCACAAATCGATCCATAGCTCTTTATGCATGGAGTTGCAAAATTTGTAAAATTGCTCTCAGCTAGAGCTATAAACTCATGACCTTGCTAGTCAACCACACAATGAGAGATTCCAAATCAAAGACAAGGTAAACAATGCCAATATCTCCAATGAAATCAATATGGATGCAATGTAATGCAAACTAATCTATGAGAATGAAAGATGCAAGCTATGCTATGAAAGGAAAATACAAGTGTTACAAATCCTCCTATTAAGCTATGTGAGATTAATATAAAACATGAAAGGAAATGATACCATGATGATGCAACTATGATGCAAGCTAGGATGTGATGTAGATGCAAGATGAATGCCAATGATGCTCCAAATCTTCAAAACTTGATGCAAGAATGTCTCCAAAAGCTTCAAGATGACTTAGAAAACCTGTAGCATAACAATAGCATAAAATTCAAGTGTGTATAAAATGAAGAAGAGAGCTCTTCTTTTATAGAGAATGAAAAATCAATGGACGATCGAGATTAAGAGGTAAAAGACTTAATCAACGATGGAGAAAAATGGAAGCTTAATCCTTGTGCACAAATATCCTCCAATAAGAAAATTATAAGCATTTACTTTATGTTGAGCATTTACTTTATGTCCATGTGAAACAAAAAGTACTTTTCTTTTATTTTTTATTTTATTTTTCTTTATAAATAAGAATTAAATGCTTTATTTGTGCAACATAGGATAAGAGGAAAAGTGGAGATTTTTTTATTTAAATAAAAGGGGAGGAAATTCCTTTTAATTAAACAAAGGCTTAGGATAAAGTGATTTTATTATTTAATTAAAAGAGATTTTTAATTAATTAAAAGGGATCATGTTCTCTTAATTAAATAAGATTTTTATTTTTTTCCTCTTTTAAATTAAATAAGACTCAAACCTTAGGAAATATTGAATTGATTATGATTTGATCAAGGAAATTGATATAATTGATATTGTTGATTTTTGAAAATATTGATTCAGGGATTTGACAAATTGCTAAATGGGGGCCCAAAGTCTAGGCGACCATTTTAGGGTGCATACACATCTTACTAGGCGAGGTAATCACTTTCTCTTTTCTCTCTTTTTGCTTTCATGCTAATAGGATGGGATCATGAAGCTATGTTATTTATAGTGTTGTTCTTATCTTTCTTATGCAAACATGTATGCTTTTATGATAGCTTTCCAAATATGATATTAGTATGAGAAACATTTCTTAGCGAGGTCTCTTATGCTAATTGATCTGGGTTGTTTAGTACTAACCCTTGTTCTTGCGACACCCTCATGCATATATGTTGAGTTAGAATCCTTAGTCTGGGGGCTTGTGTCCTTAACTAAGTATTATTTTATCTCATTGTGAATCCACTAGGATCTTCTCTTTCTTCTCCTTTACCAAGAGTTTCCATCGTGTCCATATTCTTGCTAAAGTGGGGGCTTAATGTATCATCTTAAAATGGAAGCACTTCCATGTTAAGAGCATTTATCCCTCCAAGTAAGTGGTTTGGGGTCATGTTAAGCACCTTGATCAGATCTTTTCATGTATTTGACTTTCTCCCCGCTTTCCACTTCTTCTAGGCACTTGATTTCTTCATTCTAGGTGAAATTAGGGTTAGGATCTCAAGGATTCTCCTTAATTTTCCTCTTGCATGGCTCTATTTTCTAGGTAGGATTTAGAAATAGGTCCTCCTAGCTTTCATCACAATCATCATAGGATTTTATATCTATCCCCAACATTCTGTCCTGTTTTGATTTCATTTCTAGGTTTCTGGGCATCCCCGGGACCTCCTGACTTGGCTCTGACTGAATCTGGGCTCAGGGTCAAATTTGAGGTTGATCCTAACTAGGTCAAGATCGATCTCGAACTTGACTAGGTCAGGATCAAGGTCGAAGCTAACTAGGTCAGGTCCAACCTTGATTTTTCCCCCCTCATTCAAATTTCCATAATCCAAAATTTCTGAGATTCGAGCTTTTGGGATATTTATTTTCCCACCTCCGAGTTAATCATTTCAGGTTTTAGGATGGTAAATCATTTAATTTCATTTAATCTAGGTATATTTTCTAAACGTTAGGACCTAATTGAGATTTAATTCTCCAAGGTGGCCCCTCTAGAGGGTTGTGCCCTAGTTCACTATAAAAGGAGTCCTTCCTCTCTCATTTTCATATCACATCCTCAAGCAATTTCTCTCAAGCTCTCAAGGTGATCAAGTGCAAGAATCCATTCAATCATTCAAGTCATCTTCTCCATCCAAGTTCTCCATTGAAGATCAAGGATTCATGCATTTAAATCATTGAAGGGATTTGGTTCAAGCATTCAAGATCATCATTCAAACCCTAGATCTAGCCATCATGATGGTGTGATCTTCCTTCAAGGTCCTTTGTTCATCTTCAAGATCCATTTCATTCTCTTATCAAGGTGGATTCTAAGCATACAATCATGGAGGTTTGATTTACATTTATTGTTTTGTTCAAGCTTTCATATCAATATACTTGTTTACATTCAAAATACAATTACATATCTATTGAATTGCATAGCTTCATTATTAGATCCTTTTCTACTACTTGCTAGCATTCTTATTTCAATTTCAATATTAAAGTTGATTCCAAACTGGGGTTTGACCAAGGCAAACCCCTCAAACAAACAACAAACACCCTCTTTTTCTTGTAGGTATAGGTGCGGAATTTCATATCTAAGAGCGAATTTGGATACCCTTTTCAAAAAAATTCTGAGATCTACGAACAGAATTCAAATCGGATTTCAAATAAAGAATGTAGTATTTGACCTTTTATGAGGGTCAAACCCGACCTGAGCTCATCTTGGAGAAAGATTTCTGGGTTTTCTCTATCTCGGCATTTCTAGTTCAGAACAAGTTTTAGAATTGCTCAAAAGTACACATAGACAACAGAATTTAACATTTTCCAGATCTGCCCTAATTTGAGGTTAGTATTTGTAATTCAATTATTTCATATTCCAAGCATAAATTTCATTCATAGGGAAATATTGGATTTACTCTCTCTCTCTTCCATATTCTCCATAAATTGATTTGATTGTGTATTAACCTCTTGGTTGATCAAATTGGATCTCTTCTTTGGGAATTTGGGTTTGGGAATAGATCTCATATTTCCCCCTTTTTCTTTTACATCTGAATGGTGTTGAATCTATTTTAATCCTATTCAAGTATAAACATGCATGCATACCCAAGAAGTATTGTCTACTGTTGTAACCTCGTCTAAAGACAATGCAATAAAATTTGACTCTTTAATTTTTTCCTTTAGATCCTCTTTTTCAACCTCGGCAAGACAACTTGCCCATTCCCATCCATTGTTTACTGACCAGTGACTTTTAGGATAGTTACGAACTTTCAAAAAGTGTAATAAAGCACTCAATTATGGATAGTCTTTCATAGGACGCCCTTTGCTAAAAATATTAAACACAACACTTAACTAAATAGCTTTTCCCATTAGTTCTACTTCTAATACTTTTCCAAAACAATATTCAATAGATCCTTTAACTTCACCAGGCTACATCTTTATATTATGCTGAAATTCTTATAATTCTGCATTCCTAACATGCTGAGATTCCTCCTTTGTTTTCCATCTAATCACTAATTTTTGAACTCCATCTATGGTTTTCTTTTCGTAAACTTTACCCATATGCTTCTCTATGGTGTCAAGTTTTAGCTGCAACCCCTTTTCCTTCTAAGTTATCTTGTTGTAAATCTTACATCTGCATTCTACCAGAGGCTCACCTTCAATTGGATTGTCCACTGGTTCAATGAATGGATACTTTGACACCCATTCTACTTGAAAATTCCTTGATAGATCCCACATCTGATTTTTTTATTCTCTATCATTCTTTAAATTGTATTTTCTTTTCTTCTTCCCTGCACCATCATCTTCTCTGACATTCTTAGTCTCATCCAAGTCGATTATATCATTATGGCTACTCTGGGTATTTAACTAAAAATATTCTTCAAATTCATCGTGATCTGAGATATCAAGTTCGCTGACTTCTTCAATATGTCATGTAGGTTCAGGTTGTGAATCTTGAAAATCTTCTTGTGATGAAGTAGCTTCCTGATTTTGGCCAGAAACATTTCCAACACCATGACCAAAGTACGATGATAAGGTTCTATGTTTTGTTGGCCTCTCTTGGCTTTCCCCATATGCGAGAGCCTTACCTTTATTCTTGTTCGACATCTTGATTCTTCAACAAAATAAAGGCTACCAACCTACCACTGAAAAAAAAAATGTTTACTTGTTGAAGAAGTGACAATAGAACTATAATGTAATAAATATGATTCATTCACCCTTAAATAATGTATGTGGTCTCCCTAGTCACCACTGTTCACTAACTAGTTCCCACTAAATAAGAATGAACTCAAATTTACATAGTCACAGAATAATAATCACTTACCTTTGCCTCAAATTCAATTGTAGTCGCGACTCGCTAATGCAGTCAAGACTCAATAGTTTGAGCTTCGCTATCAATCAAATTGAACTGAGTCAATTTGTGTACAATAACACTGATCTATGAATGTATTTATACTAATTCTTTTTGGCGAATTCAGTGGGAGGTATTAGGTCTACAAATATTTGGTGAAGCTCGCATAATTATAACACATCTTGTGTTATTTCCAAGGTGATTATGGGTCATTCAATACCTTGGTATGATTAATAAAGTTACCAGAAATGCATCGGTTTGAGACACGTGTCCATAAAATGCCAGGCAAATTTGGGGCCACCTAAAAATATATATATATAACTATTGGTGAATATAGGCCTTCCATTTGGGGCCGCTTTGAAATTATAGGCGAATGTTTAAAATATGTCGCGCCCAAAAATTATATGCCATTGGTGATAATGTGAAAGAAATAGACAAAATTAAATAAATCAATGAGCGATGGGCCCGGGCATTGGACCCAATTTTAATAAATGTGGGGTGATAGGGTCAATCCCATATGGGCAATATTTTTGCCAAATCGCGGGTTGCCGACAAGCGACATTCGCCAAATGGAAAATAATCACCACTAAATTTTTTGTTGGTAAGGGAATCTGCACATCTAGGACAAGCACAATTAATCACTTATTTGTTTCAAGGAATGACATATATCAATGAAAGGTTGATTGCATGTCATATATAATACTGTAATTATTCGGGGTTGTTCAAATTATTCACATCTTGGCCCAATCATCACATTACATGTTAGAGGTTGTATTATAAAATAGGGTCTTATAAGAATTGATATTGTCACCTTTGAAGTTAGGGTGTGCACATTCTGGGCCCCCAACCCTATAAAGTTACATGCACATAAATACTCATATACATACATACATACATACATATATATATAGATATACATATACATATACATATACATACATATATATACATACATTTATATGTATATATCTATATGTATATATATGTGTATAATATATATGTATATATATATGGTATATATATATCTATATGTATGTGTGTGTGTGTGTGTGTGCCTATATATATATATATATATATATATATATATATATATATATATATATATATATATATATATATATATATATATATATATATATATATATATATATATGTATGTATGTATGTATGTATGTATGTATATGTATGTATGTATGTATGTATGTATGTGTATATATATGTATATATACATATATATATATATATATATATATATATATATATATATATATATATATATATATATATATATATATATATGTATATATATATGTATGTATGTATATATGTATGTATACGTATGTATGTATGTATATATACGTATGTATGTATGTATGTATATATATTTGTATACACACACACATATATATATCTATGTGTGTGTGTGTGTGTGTGTATACATACATACATACATACATACCTACATATGTATGTATGTATGTATGTATACACACACACACACACACATAGATATATATATGTGTGTGTGTGTATACAAATATATATACATACATACATACGTATATATACATACATACGTATACATACATACATGTATGTATACGTATGTATGTATGTATATATATTTGTATACACACACACACACACACATATATATCTATGTGTGTGTGTGTGTGTACATACATACATACATACATACATATGTATGTATGTATGTATATATACATATTTACATACATACATATATATTTATATATGTATGCACATATATACATATATAAATATATGTACACATGCACATACATACATACATGTAGTTACATACATGCATGCATGCATGCATACATACATACAGATAATATATATTTGTGTGTATAGATATATGTATATATGTATGTTAGGGGTTAAGGGTTCCAATTTCAATGTTTATGGGTTGTCAATATCACCGCTCCTATTAAGGGAGTCTAAATTATTTCAATTTATTTATTTTAGGGTTTCAATTTTATTGTTAAGAGTTTTCAATTTCATTTCCAATGTTAGGGATTAAGGGTTTAATAAGTCATTTGTTTTATGGTTTCAATATTAAGGATTAAGGGTTTAATAATTTATCTGTTGTATGGTTTCAATATGATTGTTAATAGTTTTCGCTTTCTTTTCAATTTATCTATTATGGGGTTTCAATTTTAGTGTTAAGAGTTTCCACTTTCATTCCCAATGTTAGGGGTTAAGGGTTCCAATTTTAGTGTTGATAACTGCAAATGAATCAAACAGCAAGGATAATATAGAAAGAATACAAACCATAAGGGTGTAAAATAATCAGTAAGGGTATAAAAAAATGAAGAGCATTATGTATAGTTTGTAAATTTGTTACAATGTGAATGCTTGTGCAAGGGTTTAGTGGTTGAAGGGTTTAGAAAACTAACAATGAAATGAACATGAAGGAACCAATAGATAGAACATTAGTATTCTTCTAAATTATTGACATGTTGGATGAATGGGACATGAACATCTGGCCAATCTATGAGTCAAGAAGGGAATTTTGTTTAGGGGTTGCCAACTTAGCACTCTGGGTGGCCGGTTAAAAAAGGGGCCTTAATAAATACAATAATTAAATATGTGTTCTATCATTTATCGGTCCATAATATATAATTAAGGTCTTCATTAATCTTTTTTATTTTTTAATTAATACCTTAAATTAGCATCTTAGAAACTAATGTGACAAAAACACCACATCCAATTCAATTTAACAATTAAGTAAGATTGAATACACTCAATTTAACAATTACGTAAGATTGAATACACTCAATTTAATAATTAAGTAAGTTTCTGTACAATCAATTTAAGTATCAACATATAAGGAACAAGTAACAATGCAATGAGTAAAAAAGTTGGCCCAACAATTCAATGACACAAAATGATAGTAATTGAATGCAACTAAGTATAGAAATGGGAAGAATTAAAAAAAGATATCCAATTCATTATAAGAGATCATGAGCACATAACATAATCAGTAAAATCACCAAATGTATGACCTATACATTTGCACACAAGGCAAACCGGTACATTTTCTTTATATAAGGTTGACCAATAAACATATAAATACATGCACATATATGCCTATATACATACGCACATCTAGATACATACATACATAAGTAGATACATATATATACATAGATTCAATTTAGGTGTTTCAGGGTTTCAATTTTATTGTTTGAGATTTACATAAAGGTAACAACGGATATATATATATATATATATATATATATATATATATATATATATATATATATATATATATATATATATATATATATATATATATATATATATATATATATATATATATATAAAATTGGTATAAGGGTTTCACTTTCATTGTTTGAGGGTTATATAAATGTAACAATACACACACACACACACAATGTTACATTTATATAACCCTGTAATAGTGTGTATATATATATACGTATATATATGTATATGTGTGTGTGTGTGTATAGAGAGAAAGAGAGAGAGAGAGAGAGAGAGAGAGTTGAATGTCAAGGAATCCAAACAAATTGAGGATGTAAAATGACTAATAAGGGTATATAAAAGTGAAAATGAAATTAAAATGAAGGAAACAATACAAAAACATTAGGTGAAGTTTGTAAATATGTAAGGATGTGAAATATAAATGGACATGAAGGAAATGGTAGAAAGGATAGTTACCTGGAATTGAATTGAATAGTGCATGAAGGAACTCTCACTCACTCTGAGTTCAACTCTTCAATCATAATCAATCAAACCTTCAATCATGCATTCTTGGTTGAAACCCCTAAAAACATATAAATAGAAAGTCAAACCTTTGATTTTGGTAAACACAATTGCTTTGAACTCTTATGTTAGCATGATCTTGAGTTCAATTTTGAGAGTCTGCATTGCATGAGAAGGAGAACACCAAGGAAGGACTACATGGTTTGCATATTCATTTATTTCTTGAATTTATTTCATTATGTATTGATGTGTTGGAAACTACAATTGAAGAAATTGTTGTATTGTCATTGATGTCAAACCTTAACTAGTAAGACTATTGCTATTTAAGAAAGTACTATATCTATTTGAGTGTTGCTAAGGGGATAGGCAAGGTTGGTAACAACAACACCTAAGGAAAGGTTGAGTTATCTTGATACTTCAATGAGTAAAGATTATGTGGCACAATGATAAGACAATTTATTGTTTATCTAAGTAATAATGAAGACTAAACTGGTAGGCTTAACCAAGCAAAAGTGAAGAAATCTAGTTTAAGCCAAGTGTTGTTTGTGTCGACTGAGCTAGTATGTGCCGAGTAAAATTAGTGTCGACCGAACACCAATTAATTTTTGAGAAAGACAGTGTTAGCCAAGGAAATAGTTTATGTGGTGACCGAGCTTTCCAAAGAAGACCGAGAAGTTGGACATAGTATTGACTAACCATCAGTATTTTGCATTTTATGAAGGATTCAGATTTCCAGCCGACATCATTGAATTCTTGGATTATGTAAAATGTGTTTACTTTATTTATTGATTGTATGAAAGCATTTAATGCACTGTAAACATTTTATTGTAAATCTTTAAGAGATTTGAGATATTTCAAAAGGATAGCCGAAGAACATAATGTAGGACGGATTCAATGAATCTGACCTAACCCTAAGATCTACGAAGGAGATTAAGCAGCAAAAGATGTACTGACCTAATAGAGGTAATATTAAGGAAACCTAAGAGAGAGGTTGAAAAGAGAGGGAAGTGGATGTTGGAAGTTTTGTAGATGTTATTGACTGTCTAAGAAGAAAAGGCTAAAGGAGAAGTGTTGTGATCGCTTGAAGGGTTCCGAGAAGATCAGTGATGGAGATGGAAAAGATTCATAGTCAGTAAGCCAGCATATGTGTACAAAATTGGATATGATATTTGCAAAGTGAGTTGTATGTTTCTCAAATCAATATTACTGCTACTTTCTAACCATTGTAACAGTCAAAATCCCTTTAACAGAGGTTGACCTAATAGTGTGTTGGCGAACATATTTGTCTTCCTCTTTTTAAATGAAAATGAATAAAGACTCTACGCTTCTGAAGACAAATGATTCATCAACAGTTGGGTAAGCATAAGAAATTGCTTCCCTCTGTATTTTTAAGGTACAACTTCCTTGTATAGTATTCAATGAATTGCTAACAAAAATTAAATTCATACACCTTTGACCGGAAAGTGTAGAA
This sequence comes from Chamaecyparis obtusa, assembly GCA_027943335.1. Lineage (NCBI taxonomy): Eukaryota > Viridiplantae > Streptophyta > Pinopsida > Cupressales > Cupressaceae > Chamaecyparis > Chamaecyparis obtusa. Next base: position 140,206 of record BSBK01002698.1, read on the forward strand.
GGACCACTCAAATACTCTTGGGTATCGAGGTGATTTACAAAATCAACATAAGATTAAATTCAACTATGAAGAGAACTGAGATCTATTAATTGCTTCTAAAACAAACAACCTATAAAATAATTCAAGAAGGACGAGCTAGAAAGAAACCAGAAGCGACTGAATATAAACAACATATGCACAGATTTAAATGTATCACATTTCAAAGCAATCAATACATTCAAGATTTTGATTCAAAGATCTAAACCATACCATGCATGCATATATTCATATAAGATTGGATCAAATTCTAATAAAAAATCAGTCATAGTTGTTTCAGAAATTTAAAAGACTATGCTAACTATCTACTTCAAAAAGAAACTATCTATTTCCTATCTGTATTTTCTACCCCTTTTACTGTTCAATTCTCCAGCATTAATAATTTCAAGTCCAAGAGAGCCTCCAGAAAAACCCAACCTCTTGAACACCAAAAAAACTGTTTAAACCAGTTACATAACTAAAAATAGAGTATCATAGCACGTGTCATTTAAAACATAAAGAAAAGGGAAAAGCTATCCCAAAAACTACTAACTCCCTCTAGGGCCTTCTGACGTGGCGGTATGTATGAGTTTCCAGGATTGAAACACGTTCACAAATTCCTGGGCTGGCTGGAAATGTAGATTCTTCAAACCTATCAGCTTTGCCTGAGTCACATTCTTTTCCCACCTTAACTCCTTGATCCTCTCCGCCTTCTTAGGTAACTAACCTCGATTCAGCAGCAACATAGATTCCACATTTGCAATTTTGGGGAAATCCTAAACTGTAGGTGCTTCATTTTCCTTGAGAGAATTCATGGTGTCTGTAAAGACTTTCACCATGGCATTCGCATCTCTGTTACCTTCATCAATTTGCATAATACTCGAGGGATTCACTATTTTGATGTCTTTGAGGGCATCCACATGCATATCCAGCACTTCTTTCTTGATTGCCTTGGCTTGAGAGATGGTAGCCTTGAACATCATATTTTTCCATCCGAAGTTTTATTTCAGGATGAATAGCATACAGGGATCCACTAGCTTCATCGGATTCTCAGGCAAGAATTAAGTCACACCATAGGTTTCTATTTCTTGAACCTATATGACGATTGCCGTGCATTTCTCTTCCTCCATTTCCCAGCTTGGAACCAGGGTTTGAACCTCACCGAGTAATCCTTCTCCATATAAACAAGTAGATATAAATTCACGAATGAAAGCACTTGCTTTAGTTATAACATTGTTTATCCAAGACTTCATGACCTCCATCAGAACCCTCCCCTGTTGCATCTGTTTCACTAACCTTTGGCTTTCGACTGAATTCAAATCAAAGTCTTGGGAAGATTGGGCCAGTGGCAATACTCCATCATCAGTGAGTGAGGAAAGAAATTCAGCCATGGTAGAGACTAACTGTTTTAACTCGCGTTTCTCTCGTCCATCTTTTTGTGACTGCCCAGGCATGTGATCAGCTAAGAATTTAAATAGGTGATCCCTAGAATCCCTATTTAGAACACCAAGCTCCATTTTCATGATTTCGAAGTCTTCAGCCTCTGGTTCCTAAATTCTCTCTTTAGGCCTGAAAGTGGCTATTTCTGCAGTCACCTTTCCAGTAGATGGATCGATAGATAGCCTAGAATTAATCTTCATTCTTTTTTCTTTGGGGGTTCGAGTAGCATATTTAGTGACGATATCCTTCACAAGAAGTTAAATGGGTTTATAACTTTTTCTCTTATTCACTGACTCAGTTAGCCAGGGAGGAACTTAACTGGTGACTATCCGATTGTCAGGAGTTTTCACAGGAGTATTCTCAGCCTAAGGTACATCCATGCTACTGGTAAGGATTTCTTGAACCTTTTCTTGTTGATCCATTGGAAAAGAAATTTCATCATCATTAATCTTGATATCCAAGTAATCAAGTCCTAAGGATGCCATCTGACAGCGCTTTTTTGATCTTGTTCTAGGCCTTGATCTTGGTGCGGTGGGATGCCTACTAGAAACTGCCTTTTTCTTAGGGGACGTAACTTTACCTACATTTGGAACCATAGGAGATACATTAGATGGGGCATGTTTCACATTTTTTAGGGCTATTCCTGGCCTATGCTTTTCAAGAGGGGGGTGCTTAGTTCCTTTCTTTTTCTTTTCTATTAACCAATTTTTTGTGACCCCAAAAATGGTTCGAGCCCTCAACTTTATATCATCTTCTTCTTTCCTGCTCCAATCTATGTCTGGGGGACTTCCTAATTCTACATTGCTAGCCTCTGAAGCTGTAGCTTCGGAACTGTCCTCTTCTACACCCTTAACATCAAAATTTAATTGCAACATTTTGATTTGTGGAATTACAAGTCTAGAGTGATCTCATTTCTAGATTGCCTCCTTGTCACCGAGATCTTCCCATAGGTCCTCGAGGTGCGAACTTGGTGAAGGATAATTACTTAGGCTGAAAACTTGTCTAGTGAAGCCCTTATTGTTGACACCCCTTCTCAATTCATAAAATTGCAAATGAAAACTCAGCAAGTTGCTTCCTATCACTGAAGCATCCATCATATTGTTACAGGCCAGTTGCTAATTTTAACTGGGAACATAGAAGGCCATTTTTCTTCTGGCAAGGTATTTTTAATAACCATGAACAATTGCCTGCAAACTTCTGCCAAAATAAAACAGTCGAACGCAAACCTTGGGAGCCTGAGAGGTTCATCATCAAAGCCTCCAACCCAGATGTAGGTGAAACATGAGAACTGAAGGAACATACTTCCATAGGCTTGAATTAATTTTTGTGCCTCAAATGAAACTCTTTGATTTGGGAATCCTGCCAATTGTTGACACAATCTACCTAGGAAAACATCATGAACTTTCCTGTAATTTTCCAAAATTTTATCTTTTCTTAATAATGGACAGTACTCATAAATTAAAAGATCTTCATTCCAAGGAACCTGTTGAATGGCAGACAAATCTTGTGTGCATGCCAGGTAGTATATCAAATAGGAAGACATAAAGAAATCCTTGTTAATGGCTTGAGCTTGTTTAAGTTGATCCCTCAAGGAACTAGCAATAATCTCTGCCCAATCAAGATGTTGCCCCCCTTCCAAGACTATCTCTATAAAATGAAACATCCACTCCTCATACATAACAACTTGTTCTGAACCTTTAATCTGGTGAAGCAACACTATCACATCATGAGTAAGAGGTTTCATGTGATCTTTGGTGAGAACCTTAGGTAACTGAGACCCGCCTTTATAATTGGTTTGAGTCCACTTCCTAGCTACATGACTCTGATTTTTATCTACGTTTTCTTTGTATTGAGCTAGAGATTGGGTGGGAGTAAAACTAACAAGGGACTCTTCTGGGATTTTAAAAATAGACATAATAGTCTCCCTATTGACTGGCACCAGGATTTGGCCTTTTGCATTCATAATGCACTTAGATTTAACATCATATCAGTTAATACATTGCTGAACCAATTCTGGGCATATAGCTGATGACGAAAAAGCCGCGGCTTCTAATAATCCACTCGACAAGAACTCTAAACTATGATCTTCCGCTACATGGCTTGTGAGGTCAATTGCCATTTTTTCCACTGGTACCCCTAACAGATCTGTGTCTGAGATGATGGGAGCTCGACATTGCATATTCTTGACATTTTCAAAGAAATGCATACTGGACCTCATATCTTCCTCAGGAATAAAAACAAAAATTCCCCCCCCCCTCTCGAATCAATATATTAAACAACAACAGGAAATGAGAAGAGCTTAGGAGCTACCTGTTTTATGCAGACTCCGAACAAATTCTTCTCCCACAGCTGAGACTCTGCAGAAAACCAATAGGAAAGAATGACTTACCGAGCTATTTATATTTTGAAAGATTAATGCCCTGAAAATTTGACTTGAATGAACATTAGTCATGGACATTAATTTTGAATGATGTGAATAGTGATGACTTAGCAATAGGATGTCCTTAAAATCCACCATCTTTAATATCATAATTAACTATCCCCCTTATGATATCTCTCGCTCATGCTAACGATTTCATTAATCATCACCCAAAACTTTATTCGAGGTTTGCTTCATTGTTCCCATCAAATCAAAACTACCCCTCTTTAAAAATTAACCATTATTTCACTGTCAGCATATGTCATGTGTCCCATCAACTGTCCTTTCACTAATGACTCTACCCAGAATCTATCTTTGAACCTCTTCGAACTACTTTGAACCGGAATTCAAAGTGGTTCAAAGTGGTTCACTGCCCAAAGGTGATGTAGGTCGGGGCCCACCTACAGAAAATAATCGTTAGAAAAGAAAACATTTATTGAACTGCTTCGAACTACTTTGAACCAGATTTCAAAGTAGTTCAAAGTGGTTCAGGTGAGGCGTGAGTATTGAAAAAGGTTCATCCAAGGAAGGCTGAATTTGAACTTAATAAACTTGAAGGCTATTTCTTGACAACTTTGGAGGGCATAAACGCTTGAAGGATTACTGCAAGGAAAGAATCTCAAGGGAATGCGCTGAATGAGTTTCAAAATAAAGAACTAGAAAGGGTCTTAGACACTTCAATAATGGTGACTAACTATCTCTAACATAGTCATAGGTATAAATCCTTTGAACAAGGTTGCATTCTAATGGAGTGTATGTAAGTCCTATAACAAGGCACACTTTTAACAAAGTGGTTTAAATCCTTTAACCGGGTCACACCTGACAGTGTGTTTGTAACCTTTGACAGGGTTGGCTTTTCATCAAGCTCACTTCAGAAGAGTGAACATAATAGTAACATGTTACAAAGTGGTTTTTCCCAAATTGGGTTTCTACTATAAATCCTGGTATTGATACTTGTGCGAATGTTTTGGTTTGAACATTTCTAAGTTTTACAAGTTAGATGCTATTGGATAAGTGGACTGCACTGTTATATGTTTTCATTATGCAATCAGTAATGACCAAGTAGGTGTTGGTTATTAGATCTGATTTGTTGAAGAGTTTAAAGATTGTTTTTATACATTTGGACCTAAGAACAATTGATTCACCCCCCCTCTCTGTTATTCTAAATCATATTAACAATTGGTATGAGAGCTGTTGGTGCTTACGGAGAACAAGTTTGATGGTACTTGAAGCAAATGATCAAGATGTATAAGAAGGAGGTACCAAAGCTGAATAAGGAAAACTTTCCTACATTGCAAAGCTTGATGAAGCTGCATCTAGCCAGTATTGGTGATTCTGCTAAGTATTACATTGAGCATGACTATGTCACACCTGTTGCACCTCTGACTACTGAGGAAATGACAGCTAAACAAGAGCACAACCAAGCAATGTTGGAGATTGCGTCTGCCCTAAGTTATCCATAATTTGAAGACATCAAAGACTATAGTACTACAAAGAAAATGTGGGACACCCTTGCAAGCATTTATGGTGGTGATGTGAATGTGTTGAGAGCAAAAGTTGAGAGCCTAAGAGGTAAATTTGATGAAATGGGAATGCAAGAAGGTGAGAATATTGCACAATATTGTGGTAGAATAAAAGAAGTTGTAAATGCTATTAGAGGAGCAAATGGAACTATTGAGGATGAAACTGTAATAGGAAAAGTATTGAGAACTCTGCGTCCTATCTATGCAATCAAAATTTTTGCAATCCATGAATCTAGATGTAACTCTCCTAATGCCCTTACTTTAGAAAGTTTGGTTGGTAAGCTTACTGGTTTTAAACTTTCTAACTATGATAACTTCACTATTGGTAGTATTGAGTCTGCTTTTAAGTCACAAATGGTTATGAATAAGTCTAAGAAGGAAAAAGAAAGATGCATCAGTGAAAGTGAAAGTGATAGTGACAGTGGCACATCTGATGAAGAGCTTGAGGATCTAGAAGCTCTTATGGCTAGAAGATTGAAAAGGGGAAAAGGAAGGTACAAAGGTAAACTCCCTATTATATGTTTTTCATGTAATAAAGTTGGCCATATAGATGCTAGATGTCCTGACAGGGATAATAAGGATGAAGAAAGAGACAACAAGCATAAAGACAAAAGAGAAGATAGAGGTTACCGAAGATACAAGGACTACAAAGGGAAAGGTAAGAAATCCTACTACATTGCTGAAGAAGAGACTGACACTAATAGTGATGATCTTGAAATTGAAGTTGTCTATGTTGCAATGAAAGATGAATCTGATGAGGATGAGAAAACTGCATTGATATCTTATGTGAAAAAAAATGATAAATGGATTATTGATAGTGGTTGTTCACATCATATGACTGGAGACAAGAGTAAGTTTGATACCTTAAACCATTATAAAGGTAGGAGTGTGAAATTTGGAAATGATGCACCATGTCCTGTTAGAGGAAAAGGATTGATTAAGCCGACTGATAATATCTCTTGTGAAAACACTTATTCGGTTCAGGGTCTTAATTATAATCTGTTGAGTGTTGCACAACTTAATAGCACTGGCTACCGAGTGGAATTTCATCACAGGAAGGCCAAAATATTTGATGCCACAGGTGAATTGATTGGAAGTGGAGAACAGACAAGAGGTAATTTGTTCTATCTAGACCTATCTGAAGAAACATGTATGATTGCACAACTTGATGATATTTGGTTATGGCATAAGTGACTATGTCATGTTAACTTTGATAATCTGGTAGAAATTAGCAAGAAAAAGAAAGTTGGAGGTCTACCTAGATTGAAGAAACCTAAACATGTAATGTGCAAAGAATGTCAATTGGGTAAGATGACTAAGTCTAGTTTCAAGAGAAAAACCTTTACTTCTGAGAATATCTTAGATTTGGTTCATACTGACCTTTGTGGACCGATGGGTGTACAAAGCTATTATGGTGCTAGATATTTTATCCTATTTGTTGATGATTATACCAGAATGATGCATGTAATGTTCTTAAAGAAAAAATCTGATGCTTTCCAATTTTTTAAGTGGTATGTGGCTAAGGTTGAAAAAGAGATAGGTAAAACCCTGAAGTGTTTGAGATCTGACTGAGGTGGAGAATTTACATCAAATGGGTTTAATCTATTTTGCAATGATAGAGGGATCAAAAGACACATGTCTGGACCTAGAACTCTACATAATGGTATAGCAGAGAGAAGGAACATATCTATCTTGGACTGTGCACGAACATTAATGATTGAAAAGAATGTTGCACAGAAGTATTGGAAAGAAGTTGTAAGTACAACTGTTTATACTCTTAACCGAGTATAGATCAAAAAAGGTACAAATCTGACACCTTATGAATTATGGCATGGGTATGCACCGAATGTAAAGTACTTTAGAATTTTTGGAAGTAAGTGCTACATATTGAAGGATAGTAGGAATGGAAAATTTGATGCTAAAAGCGATGAGGGTATATTCCTAGGCTATTCCACAAAAAGTAAAGCTTATAAGTGTTTGAATTATAACACTAACAAAATTGTGGAAAGTGTGAATGTCAAAGCTGATGAGTATGCAAAGAGAAATGAAGCTGACAGTAAAAGAATACCAGAAGATTACATATCTTTTGTGTATATAGAAGAAGAAGAGGCAAGTGATAGACTTGCACCTGATGTTGAGTCTCGGGCAATTTCAATAATCCATTTATCATTTTTGTTCACATAAGATATCAATGCAGTTTTCTCATCCTCATCAAATTCATCTTTCATTGCAACATAGACAACTTCAATTTCAAGATCATCACTATCAGTGTCAGTCTCTTCTTCAACAATGTAGTAGGATTTCAAAAGATAGATGTCTGCACCTAGAACTCCTCCATAGAATAGTATAGCAGAGAGAAGGAATAGATCTATCTTGGATTGTGCATGAACATTAATGATTGAAAATAATGTTGCACAGAAGTATTGGAAAGAAGTTGTAAGTACAACTATTTATACTCTTAATCGAGTACAGATCAAAAAAGGTACAAATCTAACACCTTATAAATTATGGCATGGTTATGCACTGAATTTAAAGTACTTTAGAATTTTTGGAAGTGCTACATATTGAAGGATAGTAGGAATGGAAAATTTGATGCTAAAAGTGACGAGGGTATATTCCTAGGCTATTCATAAAAAAGTAAAGCTTATAAGTGTTTGAATTCTAACACTAACAAAATTGTGGAAAGTGTGAATGTCAAAGTTGATGAGTATGCAAAGAAAAATGAAGCTGATAGTAACAGAATACTAGAAGATTACAGATCTTTTGTGTATATAGAAGAAGAAGAGGCAAGTGACAGACCTACACCTGATGCTGAGTCTCGGCTAAGCAATGTCAAGCATCAGGATAACAATGTCGAGAGAGAAGAAGAACGTGTCGAGCAACAGGAAAAAGTTGTTGAGTATTAGGAAGAGGTTGTTGAGCATTCAGAAGTTGAATCTAACAATCTGGTTGGTGAACATGATGAACCAAATGAAAGAAGAGCAGAACCTGTTCTAGCACAATATGTAAGGAGACATCACAAGCCTAAACAAATTATTAGAGATAAAGATACTAGAATTCAGACAAGAAGCAAGGCAAGAGATCCAACATGTTTATTATGTGAATATGAGCCTAAGACAACAAAGGAGGCATTAGAAAATGAAGACTGGATAGAAGAAATGAATGAAGAGATTGACCAGATAGAGAAGAATGATACCTGGACTCTGGTGCCAAGACCAGAAGATAAGAATTTCATTGGGACAAAGTGGGTATTTCATAATAAGCTAAATGAAAATGGTCAAATCACAAGAAACAAGGCTAGGCTGGTATGAAAAGGCTACACACAAGAAGAAGGAATAGATTATGGGGAAACATTTTCCCCTGTAGCAAGATTGGAAGGAGTCAGAACTCTGCTTGCATATGTTGCCTATAAAGGTTTCAAGGTATACCAAATGGATGTCAAGTTTGCATTTTTAAATGGTATATTGGAAGAAGAAGTATATATTGAACAGCCAGAAGGATTGTTTGATCCAAATAGAAGACACATGGTTTGCAAACTGAATAAAGCACTGTATGGACTAAAGAAAGCTCCCAGAGCATGGTATGAGAGATTGCACAACTACCTAATATAGATTGGATTCTCAAGGACAAATGACACAAGCAATCTATACATAAAAAATGAAGAAGTTAAAGGAATCCTATTAGCCAAGATCTTTGTTGATGATATTATATTTGGTGGACAAGATGCCTTGTGTAAGAAATTCTCAAATGAAATGCAAACTAAATTTGAGATGAGTATGTTTGGGGAGATCAAATTTTTTTTTGGTTTGCAAGTATATCAAATGGAGAAAGGAATTTTCATCACCCAATCTAAATATGTTCATGAGATACTGAAAACCTTTGGTATGGAAGACTCAAGGCCAGTAAGTACTCCCATGGCTACTAGATAGAAGTTATCTAAGAATGATGATGTTGTAGAAGTTAACTAGACTTTGTATAGATCTATGATCGGAAAGCTACAGTTTATGTGGTGACCAAGCTTTCCAGAGAAGATTGAGAAGTTGGACACAGTATTGACTGAGCGTTAGTATTTTACATTTGATGAAGGATTCAGATTTCTAACCGACATCATTGAATTCTTGGATTATGTAAAACATGTTGACTTTATTTATTGATTGTATGAAAGCATTTAATGCACTGTAAAATGTTTTATTATAAATCTTTAAGAGATTCGAGACATTTCAAAAGGAAAGCTGAAGAACATAATGTAGGATGGATTTAATGAATCTGACCTAACCCTAAGATCTACGAAGGAGATTAAGCTACAAAAGATGTACTAACCTAATAGAGGTAGTATTAAGGAAACCTAAGTGAGAGGTTGAAAACAGAGGGAAGTGGATGCTGGAAGTGTTGTTGATGTTATTGACCATCTAAGTAGAAAAGGATGAAGGAGAAGTGTTGTGATAACTTGAAGGGTTCCGAGTAGATCAGTGATGGAGATGGAAAAGATTCATAGTCAATAAGCCAACATATGTGTATAGAATTGGATCTGATATTTGCAAAGTGACTTGTATGTTTCTCATATCAATATTACTGCTACTTTCTAACCATTGTAACTGTCAAAATCATTTTAACAGAGGTTGACTTAACAGTCATAGGTATAAATCCTTTGAACAAGGTTGCATTCTAATGGAGTGTATGAAAGTCCTATGAAAAGGCACACTTTTAACAGAGTGGTTTAAATCCTTTAACCGGGTCACACCTGACTGATGAACTACAACTGATTTAGAATTAGAATGAAGAATCTATAATTCAAGATTACTGAGGAGTTGATGATTAGATAATGCAAGATGATTAACTCAATATTATGTTATCATTGATGTCAACTAGCTTGACAATACTTATCTTATAAGTTACTATACCGAAACATCTGAAGGCAGGTGAAAGAGATGAAGAACAGAAATATATACATGAGGAAGATGTATATGACAGATGAGGATAAGGAATACACTGAGTAACTTGTTGATGAGTCTGTGACTTGATGGAATTGACTTTATTATGTTGCATTCATCTATGATGAAGAATAGAGCTAAAAGACACAAAGTAGTGTTGTCAGTAAATGAAGCATTTTAGTGTACACGGATGAAGTGTAATGTATACCGATCGAAGTATTAACCGAGCAGTGTTCACCGACACATTTCTTTGTTAACCGAGTAGAAGATAATGAACTAAATGATTAGTTTAGCTGATAGGATTGATGAGTTGTAAAGTACATCGATTTCAGTGATAACAGATAATGTTTGTTATGAAGATCGACAGCTAACATAAATCAAAAAGGATCTAATGGAGCATATTGAAATGTGTTACTGACACATCAGCCGAGGGAGCTTAAAGTAGCAAAATCTATGAATATGATTAAGCGGCAAAATCTGATAGAGGAAAAGAAAATGATTTACTCATCTATATAAGAGACATTGGTTTCATTATGAAACACATGCCGGAAGAAGAAGTAACTATAGAATAATCACATGGAGAAGTTTTTCTGATCATACTGGTTAATAAGAACCGAGCTGCAGAATAGTTACCGAGCTACAGAGAATTATTACCAATAGATAGTAATTTGATATGGTATTGAATTTGAAGTGTTATATTGGTCAGAAGTATTTAATGAGTTGAACATTGATATGTAAACTGCAATTGTATTTAGGCGGATCATCTACTATTACACATTTAACCATTGTACACAGTTAAATCTCTTAACTAAGTAGACTATGAAAGTCTTTTGATGTTTCATTCATAGAGTGAACATTGTTATCCTGTCAACCCCAGAGTGAATGCTGGTTGGATGATAACTTCTGGTCTAAAATCCTCTAACAAGGTCACACCTAACAGTGTGTTTGTAAACCTTTAACAGGGTTGGGTCTTCACCGACCTCACTTCAGAAGAGTGAACAATTTTGGGTTGTCGGTCCTAGGTGGTTTTTCCCTTCACAGGGTTTCCACGTTAAATCTCTTGTGTTATGTATTCATTGTGATATTTTTTTGTTATCATACTTTTCATATTACATGTTAGATTTGATGGGTAATTACTATAAAGTTTTGACTGCAAATTGGTAAATACACAGACAGTGGAAGTATTTTATGTATACCAACGTGCAGAAGTAGTAGAATTGTTTTGTATTATACATTTTGATTTGGGACGCTGGATAACTGATTCCCCCCCCCCCTCTTAGTTATTCTAACAATTGGTATCAAAGCTTCGGTTGCTTAGAACAGAGTTTTAAGGACTTAAGCAAAAAGGTCTCAAGATGTATAAGAAGGAAGTACCAAAGCTGAACAAAGATAACATCACAGTATGGCAAAGCCGGATGAAGTTGCACATATCTAGAATTGGGAATTCTGCACTAGAACTGATGGAGAATGGCTACATTGAGCCGACACCAAGTCCCCTAACTCTTGATCAACTGAAGGATAGGCATGAGCACAATATTACTATGATGGAACTTGTTGCTGCCTATACCGATGTTGAATTTAATGACATCAAGGATTGTGATACTGCTAAGAAGATGTGGGACAAGCTGACTCTAATATATAGTGGATATGCGAATGTCAAGAGAGCTAGAGAAGAAAGCCTAAGAGGTCGATTTGATGATATGAAGATGAAAAAGGTGAGAACATTGTGCAATACACAAACAAACTAAAAGAGGTAGTGCATGCTATTAGAGCGTCTGACAGAGATATTGATAATGAAACAGTGATAAGTAAGATTCTCAGAACTTTACTACCAGTTTATGCGATCAGGATCTCTACAATTCATGAAACGAGGACTACATCCAACCTCACCGTTGACACTATGATCGGTAAGCTTACAACCTTTGAATTGAATAACTTTGACAATAGTGTTATACCTTCTATTGAATCCACTTTCATGTCCTGTTTGAAGATTGGTAAGTATAGTGGCAAGAATGATAAGAATAATGACAGTGACAGTAATACCGATGATGAACTTGATGAGCTTGAAGCTCTTATGGCCAGAGGATTACCCAAAAGTAAGGGAAGGTATAGAGGCAAGTTACCTCTAGCATGTTTCAATTATAAAGAAGTTGGCCACATTGTTGCTAGATGTCTGAACAAGAAAGATGATGATAGATCCAAAGACCAATCCGAAGGAAGCTATGGGAGAAGATTCAAAAGAGGCTATTGACACAACAACAGAGATAATCGAGATAGCTATGACAAAGGGAAAAAGGTATGTTACATAGCCAAAGAATTTGAATATGAATCTGACATTGATGATGATGTAGAAGTAGTATTTTTTGCTATGAAGGATGATTCAGAAGAAGAAGAGAAACATGAGGAGACAACACTGATCTCTAAAGTAAGCAGAAATGATATATGGATCATAAACAATGGCTGCACACATCATATGACTGGTGATATAGAGAAATTTGATCTAATTGATGAATATGATGGTGGATCTATAAGGATGGGAAATGATGCACCTTGTATGGTGAGAGGTAAAGTTTCGCTGATGAGTAATGATAGAATAAAATGTGAGAATGCATATTGGGTAGATTGACTGAACTACAATTTCATAAGTGTGGCACAACTGAACAACTTAGGCCACTGACTTGCTTTTGAGAGCAGAAAGGTAAGAATTTATGATGATGGAGGAAGACTTGTTGGGACTGGTACACAATCCAGAGGTAATCTATTTTATCTTGATATTGATCAATCTTCTTGTTTATTAATGAAAGATGAAGATGCATGGTTGTGGCATAAGAGGTTATGTCATGTGAATTTTGATAACATGGTCAAGATTAGTAAGAAGAAGAGAGTTAGAGGATTGCCTAACTTGTCAAAACCAGATCATGCTATGTGTCATGAATGTCAGAAAGGTAAGATGACTAAGTCCAGTTTTAAAAGCAAAGACTACTCAACAAAGAAGATACTTGAATTGATTCATACGGACCTATGTGGTCCTATGAGAACTCAGAGCTATTATGGTGATAGATACTTTATTCTTTTTGTTGATGACTACATTAGACTGATGACTGTTATGTTCCTGAAAGAGACATCTGAAGCTTTTAAGTTGTTTAAATGGTATATGGAAAAGGTAGAAAAAGAGACTGGAAAAGAAATCAAATGCTTAAGATCTAATAGAGGAGGTGAATTTATCTCTGATGAATTTACTAATTTTTGTAATGAGAATGGTATTAAAAGATAGGTCTCTTCACTGAGGACACCTCAGCAAAATGGGATTGTTGAAAGAAGGAATAGGTCAATCATTGATTGTGCTAGAACACTGATGATACAAAAGAATGTTGCTCAAACATATTGGAGGGAAGTTGTCAGCACAGCTGTATATGTGCTTAACTAAGTACAACTGAAGAAAGACACATTTGAGTATTTGAGGACTAGACTTGGGGTCCGTCCCCTATCTATCGGTCACTAATGTGATCTGGATGTTGCATCAGCCTAATCTTATCAGAAGATCATCCATGTTGATGTAGCATAGTTCACACTTTGAAATTTGTTCAAGGTTGTGATTAAGTTTGAAGAACTGAAACAAATTAGGATATCAGTATACTCAGATACAGAGGAAGTAATGGACAAATAGAGAGTTACTTAGCTACTACAAGAGCTGATTATTTATTTGTTTCTTTGGCATTGTTGTCAAATGGAGAGATAAATAATATGATGAAAAGGAAAGGAGACATACACCGATGAGAACTATCTAAGGGAGAGTTAATCTAAAAGGAACTTGAGAACTAGAAAGGTTATATCTACAGAATGACAAAGCTGTATTGTATAATGTTGTTTGAGTAACATAGTGATTAAACATATTAAGCTAGGGAGAGCTTACACTACATAGCATTTGATCACAGAGTTGTAGAAAACATGTTTGGTATGTGTATGGTACATTTCATATTACTTGAGTTGCCATCAATGCCAAAGGGAGAGATTGATGAACTACAATTGATTTAGAATCAGAATGAAGAATCTGTAATTCAAGATTACTAGGGAGTTGATGATTAGATAATGCAAGATGATTAAATCAGTATTATGTTGTCATTGAAGTCAACTAGCTTGACAGTACTTATCTTGTAAGTTACTATACCGACACATCTGAAGGAAGGTGAAAGAGATGAAGAATAGAAATATCTACATGAGGAAGATGTATATGATAGATGAGGATAAGGAATACACTGAGTAACTTGTTGATGAGTCTATGACTTGATAGAATTGACTTTATTATGTTGTATTCATCTATGATGAAGAATAGAGTTGAAAGACACAAAGCAGTGTTATCGGTAAATGAAGCATTTCAGTATACACCAACGAAGTGTAATGTATACCGATCGAAGTATTAACCAAGTAGTGTTCACCGACGCATTGCTTTGTTAACTGAGTAGAACAGAATGAACTAAATGATTAGTTTAGCCGATAGGATTGATGAGCTGTAAAGTACCTCGATTTCAGTGATAACAGATAATGTTTGTTATGAAGATCGACGGCTAACATAAATCAAAAAGGATCTAATGGAGCAGATTGAAATGTGTTACTAACACATCAGCTGAGGGAGCTTAAAGCGGAAAAATCTATGAATATGATTAAGTAGCAAAATCTGATGGAGGAAAAGAAAATGATTTACTCATCTATATAAGAGACATTGGTTTCATTATGAAACACATGCCGGAAGAAGAAAAAATTGTAGAATAATCACGTGGAGAAGTTTTTTTGATCATACTAGTTAATAAGAACCGAGCTGCAGAATAGTTACCAAGCTATAGAGAGTTATTACCGATGGACAGTAATTTGATACAATATTGAATCTAAAGTGTTATATTGGTCAGAAGTATTTAACGAGTTGAACATTAATCTGTAAACTGCAAATTGAAGTTGTATTTAGGTAGATCATCTATTGTTACACATTTAACCATTGTACACAGTTAAATCTCTTAACTGAGTAGACTATAAAAGTCTTTTGATGTTTCATTCATAGAGTGAACATTGTTATCCTGTCAACCCCAGAGTGACTGCTAGTTGGATGATAACTTATGGTCTAAAATCCTCTAACAAGGTCACACCTAACAGTGTGTTTGTAAACCTTTAATAGGGTTGGGTCTTCACCGACCTCACTTCAGAAGAGTGAACAATTTTGGGTTGCCGGTCCTAGGTGGTTTTTCCCTTCACAAGGTTTCCACGTTAAATCTCCTGTTATGTGTTCATTGTGATATTTGTTTGTTATCATACTTTTCATATTACATGTTAGATTTGATTAGTAATTACTATAAAGTTTTGATTGCAAATTGGTAAATACACAGATAGTGGAAGTATTTTATGTTTACTGACGTGCAAAAGCAGTAGAATTGTTTTGGATTATACATTTTGATTTGGGACGCTAGATAACTGATTCCCCCCCCCTCTCGGTTATTCTAACACTAACAGTGTGTTTGTAACCTTTGACAGGGTTGGTTTTTCACTGAGCTCACTTTAGAAGAGTGAACATAATAGTAACATGTTACAAATTGGTTTTTCCCAAATTGGGTTTCCACTATAAATCCTGGTGTTGATACTTGTGTGAATGTTTTGGCTTGAGCATTTCTTTGTTTTACAAGTTAGATGCTATTGGATAAGTGGACTACACTGTTATATGTTTCTGTTATGCAATTAGTAATGACCGAGTAGGTGTTGGTTATTAGATTTGATTTGTTGAAGAGTTTAAAGATTGTTTTTATACATCTAGACCTGAGAACAACTGATTCACCCCCCCTCTCTGTTGTTCTAAATCATATTAACATGATGTTTATGCTTGTTATTTATCTTGCATCCTTTCTTGATTATTGAGAATACTAATTGCATTAACAATCTCTTTGTGGTTGATGGTTTCTATGTTATTAAAGGTTTCTATTGATCCCCTATTACCCAATTACATTTAGTAATAGTAGTCATAGAATATTAATGGTATTGTAGAAGAGTAGGTGGGAAAATGGTACAAATTCATCTTCCTAAAGCTTATGAATAGAATTTTAACTATTTATATGTCATCAAAACCATCAACCATAGAAAATCATCAAAGGTTCCCATGGCATTGACAACCATGGAAATATCCAACATAACATTTCCTTCATCATCTTTCTTCCTTAGTCTATTATCAAATGTACACCCAAGACCAAGAACCAATTGATTATTTATATGGTTCCAAGAACCACCAAATATTTTAACTTCATCATGGTTAGAGACATTATCCTTGAACTTCATTGAATTGAAAGTAGAAGTGCCCAATAAGTAGCGTAATTTTTAGTGGCGAATATTTGCCTTTTGGAAAATTTTGGGGAATACATTTCATGAAATTGGTGAATCACATAGGTATAGGCTAGCCCATATTCGCCCAATCTTGACATGGTAACTGCTAAATATTCATTGGAATCGCCAATTAGATTTTTTGTTTGACGTTGTTGAACATCATATTCACCTATAACTAATATGACGTGGTTCTTTTAACTATCTCTTATTCACCAACGTTATTAATTATGAATTGCATATAAAATTTAAAATAGCCAAATGGTTTATATTGTTATCTTAACCACGACCTATTTCACCACCCGTTAATTAATTATTTTATTGACCACGACATACTTTGCCAACCCATTAATTAATTGTTTTATTGACCACCACGTATTTTTAATTTTTTGCCAAAAATAGTATTGATCAAGTCGGCACTCGGCACATTTTCGCCAAAAGCCCAAGAATTTAAAAAAAATAAAAATTGGAAATTTGGAATTTAGAATCATGGATTGATATAAATTCAAATCAAATTTATAAAACTTAAAAGTAGTCTTATCGTGTGTCGTTACAAATTTTTGGAGCCGGAGGACCAGATTTACAAATAATAATCTTGCAACAGTAAATAGAGGATTCAGCATTTCAGAGAGTCAGAATTTAGAGGAAGCAAGACAAAGGTAAACAATTATTTGTTCACATTTCACAGTATTGTTATTAATTTTAATTCCTAGAGGCTAGAATCCTAGTGACTAGTGAGAGGTCATTGGGTGAAGATGTCGGACAAGGGTGACTATCCTGAGGTATAATCACCAACTTTCCAGCCGCAATAAATTTTGAAGGAATGTTTCACGTAAGGTGGCTTGCCTGGGAAAAGGAAATTAATGAATATCGGTAAAGAAAAATTGAAGACATTGTACCCTGAATAACTTGGCTTTGAAGTCAAAATGAAGAATAATGAATGTTGATGAATCACAGCTCATATCCCATAAAATCATCCTTTTTAATGTCTAATCAAAATCTTGGCCTAGATTATGTACCACTCAAGTTACGCAAACTGCCAACGTTACGTCAGAAACACCATATCCTAGCTGTGATTTTAAATTTTGAACTGACAACTTGGCAGCCGCATTAAATTATGAAGGAATGTTTCATGTAATGTGACTTGGCTTCAAAAAAAAAGATAATGAATTTTTATGATTCATAGCTGAGATCTCATAAAAATTAACCTTTTTAATGTCTAATCCAAATCTTGTCGTCGTTAAGTCTCATTAATTGTACTTCAGTGTTCAATGTCACTGTAACTTCACTGGTAAGTTATGTAGACTGCCAACGTGGCCTCGGAACCCCCATATCTTACCTACGATCATAACTTCCGAAGTCACGCACACTGTCAACCTATCCTTTGCGTATCTTCATGGCCTTCAACTGCAAACTATGAGCATAACCGTCGAAGTCATTCACATCGTCAACCTGACCATTACATATCTTTGTAACTGTCAGCATCGACCCTCCTTTTAGCTTGTCGAAGCTACGCACACTGTCACCAATCACCACAAACTTACTTCACCTTTGCGTATCTTCGTGGCCTACAAATTTGAACCATTAACATAACAGTTGAAGTCACACACACCATCAACATGACCATTGCATATCTTCATAATTATCAGCATCGAACCTCCTTTTAGCCTACCGAAGCTACGCACATTGTCACCTATCACCACAAACTTACTTGACCTTTGCGTATCTTCGTGGCCTACAATTCTGAACCGCCAACATAACAGCCGAAGTCATGCACACCATCAACATGACCATTGCGTATCTTCATAACCGTTAGCCATCAACCCTCCTTTTAGCATGTCGAAGCTATGAAAAATGTCATCAATAAATGACACGTAGCACCCAACTTGACACGTAGTCCTATCACTATGTTTTGAATATTCGCCAATTTATATTTTTTATGATATAAATACTATTTTTTATTCGCCAATATATATTTTGGTAGTTCTGAAACAAAAACACAATTCGCCAAGATTTTCCACATAGTTTCAAGGAGCATCAATGATTCACCAAAATTTTCCACATATTTTTAGGGAGCATGAATGATTCGCCAATTGAGATTATTTTTTTTTCTTTGAAAAGAAAAAAAATTCACCAATAATTTTTTTTTTCTTTCTAACTTTCACCACTTTTTTACACCTTTTTTGAAGGGGGGGTTTCTTAAAGATTACCCTAGAATCAATGTAGTTCAAAAACCATTGATAGAAAGGAATGTTACATGGATCGATTCGTGAGGATTCAAGCATATTGAATGAAGTTGTAATGTGAATAGACGTCCCCTTGGCTAGATGTAGGGAGAGTTAACACGTACTAAATGCCAATGCATGTTGTAGTGTCAGGTGGTAGGGGGAGGTAATATAAATGAGGGTAGTGGAAGTAATGATGATGTGAGAGAATGATCAATCAACATGAATACAACATTTGATTTCTTGGCATCAATACATACTAATTTATAACTTTAGGGTATAGGGGTTTGGAAACCATTCAATTTGTAATGGGATTAATGAGTTGGTTTGAAGTCTACTTGTGTATTACAAAATTGATGTGTTGGTGTGGTGTCCTTAATTTGTGCACTCTTATCAATTTGGATTTTGAATTTGAATCTTAACTTACAAGAATTCATTTGATTGGTGCTTTAATTTAAGATTTGATTACCCTTGAATGTTTATTACTGGCCTTGCACAATTTTTTTGTTAATATAGGTGGTTTAATGTTGAAATAACCACAAGGCATTCTCTTGAGGTGGAATAAAAAAATTGGGTAGATGGAATGATGGGACATTGTCATGTCTAATGGTTTAGGGTGGTCACATCTACATAGGCACTAGTGGTGTTAGTACTTGTATGGAACTAGTAATTGTCAACTTGTTTGGATCTAGGGACTTCCACGTGGCAATGTTTTATTTTTATTTTGGTTTATGGCTAAGGTGGCGAGCCTCATGTGAGTGTAAATAGATGATATGTACCTAATTAGACTTATTTTTCAGTTTGAGTCAACATGTATTGGATCATGGATGTTTTTACTATTTTGTCAGGATAACTTCAAAAGAGGAAGGAATATGACTACTATTACCAAATTCGTTTGTGACTTGGATTCTCTTCTGCTACACTCAGGAAAAATAGTGCAATCATCCATAGGGTGATTCATTTTTTGGCCTTTGATTAATCAGAGTTTATTTGTTTTACTAGAATTTGATCTTGGTCACATTGTATATTATATAGAATTTGTAATTCACAATGACATTGAAAACCCATTAATACTAAAATTGGAACCCTTAATCCATAACATTAGAAATGAATGTGAAACCCCTTAACAATAAAATTGAAACCCTAAAATAGATAAATTGAAATGAATTCTAAAATCCTTAATAGGATCAATGACATTGAAATCTCATAAATATTGAAATTGGAGCCTGTAAACCCCAACATTGGAAATGAAAGTGGAGCCCATTAATAGTTAAATTAAAACCCTATAACAGATAAATTGAAATGAAAGTGGAAACCATTAATAGTAAAATTGAAAACCTATAATAGATAAATTGAAAAGAAAGTGCAAACCATTAACAATCATATTGAAATAATAAAAAAAATAACTTATTATACCCTTAATCCCTAAGATTGGAAATGATAGTGAAAACCCTTAATAGACAAATTGAAACCCTATAACAAATAAATTGAAAAGAAAGTGGAAACCATTAGCAGTCATATTGAAACCATAAAATAGATAACT
Organism: Chamaecyparis obtusa; assembly: GCA_027943335.1. Taxonomy (NCBI): domain Eukaryota; kingdom Viridiplantae; phylum Streptophyta; class Pinopsida; order Cupressales; family Cupressaceae; genus Chamaecyparis; species Chamaecyparis obtusa. The sequence continues at coordinate 160,656 of BSBK01002698.1, forward strand.
TATTAAACCCTTAATCCCTAACATTGGAAATGAAAGTGAAAACCCTTAACAGTAAAATTGAAACCCTATAACAAATAAATTGAAAAGAAAGTGGAAACCATTAATAGACATATTGAAACCTTAAAATAGATAAATTATTAAACCCTTAATCCCTATTACTGGAAATGAAATTGAAAACCCTTAACATTAAAATTGAAACCCTAAAACTGATAAATTGAAATGAATTCAAAATCCATTAACAATCCTATTGAAACCATAAAATAGATAACTTATTAAACCATTAGTCCCTAACATTGGAAACTAAATTGAAAACCCTTAAAAATAAAATAGAAACCCTAAAACTAATAAATTGAGATGAATTCAGAATCCCTTAATAGTCATTTTGAAACCATAAAACATATAACTTATTAAACCCTTAATCCTTAACACTGGAAAGGAAATTGAAAAACCTTAACACTAAAATTGAAAACCTATAACAAACAAATTGAAAAGAAAGTGGAAACCATTGTCATATTGAAACCTTAAAATAGATAACTTATTAAACGCTCAATCCATAACATTGGTAATAAAATTGAAACCCTAAAACTGATAAATGGAAATGAATTCAAAATTCCTTAACATTCAGATTGAAACCATAAAATACATAACTTATTAAACTGTTAGTCCCTAACATTGGAAATGAAATTGAAAACCCTTAACACTAAAATTGAAACCCTAAAACTGACAAATTAAAATAATTTTTGAATCCCTTAACAATCATATTAAAACCATAAAATAGATAACTTATTGAACCCTTAACAACTAAAAACTACCGATGGAGCATAGGAGAGTGACATGCAGGAAAAATTTTCATTACAAAGATTCAAACTTTGCATATGTAGAGGAAGGTGATTTTGATGATGATGAGGGAGATGGTGTATTTTCTAGGGTCGTTGCAGCTGTTGGAGATAAAGTTGACGTCGGGGTGAGGATTTTGATGGCTAGATTCCAAGCTCATTTGAGCACCTGCAAGTCTGCGGTGTCTTGGTCCAACTTGTCCCCTCCACTAGGGTTCCATTCCCCATCCCCCTCTTCTTGTTTTTTCTCCCTATTGGTATTCTTTTTGTTGTATGTTGGCCCTTCTAGATGGGGTTCTTTGGGTCTACACATTTTTGGGAAACGTTGTTTTGTAAGAGATTTGGGGGTTTTGTCATTTGCACACTTTGGAGGTGGTTGGAAGCCACATTTGTTTCCCTTGTTGGTTGCCTCTTGTTTCCTGGTGGTTCATTTGCTTCTCCTTTTTTGGGTGGGTGTTTGTGTTTTGAGAGTTGTCTTTCTATTTTTTGCGGCTTTCTTTGGAGGGGTTAGTGGTGTTGTTGGGCTCAAATTCTCCTTTGTTGCAGCTTCTTTGTGAGGGCTTGGCTCATGATGTTCCTGCTTCTATGGTTGATCCCTCTTTTGGGTTCATTTTTTAGCATTTTTGTGTTGATGAACGACCTTTTTCTGGTAAGCTTTTTCTTTTTCAGTGGATCTTCCCTAATCTCTTGTGTTGCCTATGCTTCTACTGTGAAATATTTCGAGGCTTCTTTATGTTGTTCCTCTTCCCTCCCTCAGCTTACTCCTATAGAGGTGGAAGCCTCTCCTATGGAGGTGGGGAGGTTTTTTGTGACTTTGGAATGGCTCCATCTCTCTTCTCTTCTTTCTTCTTGCTCTACTTTTCCTATTGAGGAGTGGGAATCTTCTATTGAGGTGAAGGCCTGTTGGGTTGAAGAGGTTGGAAGTAGTTATGTGATTATTGTGCTTCTCCTTATTTCCTTGTGTTGGGGGTTGGTTAGAGGTTGGCCTTTTTTTTGGATGTCTTTGTCTCTTTGGGCCCTATTAAGGTGGGTACCTCTCATATTGAGGTTGAGAAGGTTTATGTTTGAGTTCTTGGGATGTGTAGGTGGAAATTTGTGTATGAAAACCTTCTTTTGGTTCTAGGTGTTGGATCTATACCCAATCTTGAGGTTCATGATTCCAACAAGTGCTCTTATTTCTTTTGGGCTTTTCTAAGGATGGAGGCTAGTGAGTTTTTGGTTATGGGTTTTTTGAAGGTTAGGGGAGCCTTTCAAAAACCCCATGTTTCTATTTAGTCCTTTATGATTATCTTGTTTGGTTGGATGCTGAAATTTTTCAAGGGCCCAATATAGACAGTGGTTGTTTTTTGTTAAGGATCAGGAAAGCTCTTAGCTGTCTAGAGTTTTTGTTATGCATTAAGGGAGAAAGGAATATCCTTGATGTTGGGTTGAGGGTGTATGTTAATCTATATTCCTTTTCTTTTAATAGCTTTGGTTTGAGACTATATCCTTTTTGGTGTTGCTAGCTCAATCTGTATTGACTATCTCATGTTTTCGGATGACACAATCTGATTGGGACTACATTGGTGTTTGGATGGCATTTTTCAGTTTACTTGCGTTTGGGTTGTTGTTTTTCCTTGATTTCACTCTTGGATAGTGTTATGTTGTGGGTTCCATATCTTGGTAAAATCTGAGGGTTTCAGGTCCCTTCAAAACCTATTGTAAGGGGTTTCGAGTCCCCTTAAAACCTATTTTTTCCTTAATCATAAACTTATTGAGCCCTTAATCCCTAACATTGGAAATAAAATTGAACATCATTAACACTAAAATTGAAACCCTAAAACTGATAAATTAAAATGAATCCAGAATCCATTAATAGTCATATTGAAAGTATAAAATAGATAACTTATTAAGTCCTTAATCCCTAACATTGGAAATGAATTTGAAAACCCTTAACACTAAAATTGAAACCCTAAAACTGATAAATTGAAATGAACTCAGAATCCCTTGACAATCATATTGAAACCATAAAATAGATAACTTATTAAACCCTTAATCCCTAACATTGGAAATTAATTTGAAAATACTTAATAGTAAAATTGAAACCCTAAAATTGATAAATTGAAATACATTTAGAATCCCTTAACAATCATATTGAAAACATTTAACAGATAACTTATTAAACCCTTAATCCCTGACATTGGAAATGAAATTGAAAACCCTTAACACTAAAATTAAAAACCTATAGACAAATTGAATAGAAAGTGGAAACCATTAGTAGTCATATTGAAACCATAAAATAGATAACTTATTAAACACATAACCCCTAAGATTAGAAATGAAAGTGAAAACCCTTAACAGGAAAATTGAGACCCTATAATAGATAAATTAAAAAGCAAGTGGAAACTATTCTTGATTAAGATAAAATTAGGTTTTGAAGGGACTTGAAACACTTTACAATTAGATTTTGAATGGATCAAGAACGCACAATCAAAATTTTGTCATAAGATAGGAAGTTCGGAATACTAGACAACCAAAGGAGTTAAAGGATCCCATAACCAAAGAGATGGGTTTTACCAATAGGCTCCTACAACCAAAAACAAAAACTGCAAGAAAATAGCTAGAAAGCAATCAAAAGTGAGAGAAAAGACAACTCCATCCCAAACACCCCCAACCTAGAACCATCAAGATTTACCTTTAACACAACCCTTGTGGGAATGAAGAGTCATGTCAAAAGAGGGATTAAATGTCTTAGCCTTCCTACCCTTAACAATTATACACTCCTCTTACATTTTTGATGCTGCATCATGCCAAGCCAATGAACCTATTGTTGGACCAAGCAAGTGGAAATTGTTAACAGTCATATTGAAACCATAAAACAAATAACTTATTAAGCCCTTAATCCCTAACATTGGAAATGAAAGTAAAAAAACTTAACAGTAAAATTAAAACCTTAAAATTGATAAATTGAAATGAATTTGAAATCCCATACCAAGAGCAATGACATTGAAATCCCATAAATACTGAAATTGGAACCCGTAAACCCTAAAATTAGAAATGAAAGTGGAAACCCTAAACACTAAATTTGAAACCATCTAACAGGAAAATTCAAAAGAAAGTGGAAACCATTAACAATCATATTGAAACCAAAAAATAGATAAATAGATAACTTATTAAACCCTTAACCCCTACGATAAGATAGGAAATGAAAGTGAAAATTCCTAACAGTAAAATTGAAACCCTAAAAATGATAAATTGAAATTAATTCAAAATCCCTTAACAGGACTAGTGACATTGAAAACCCATAAACATTGAAATTGAAACTTGTAAACCCTAACATTGGATATGAAAGTGGAAACACTAAAATTGAAATCCTAGAATAGATAAATTAAAAAGAAATAAACCATTTGCACTAAAATTGAAACCCTGGAATAGATAAATTGAAAACAAATAAACCATTTACACTAAAATTGAAACCCTAAAATAGATAAATTAAAAAGAAATAAACCATTTACACTAAAATTGAAACCTTGGAACAAATAAATTAAAAAAGAAATAAACCATTTACACTAAAATTGAAACCCTATAATAGATCAAATGAAAAGAAAGTGGAAACTATTAATAGTCATAGTGAAACCATGAAACATATAACTTATTAAACCCTTAAATCCCTAAAATTGGAAATGAAAACTCATAATAACTATTAAATGTGAATAGTAAATCATTTATATTCATACCAATAGGTGGAATATGAACAAAGATGCTTGACAAGATTAAAATATTGAGTTCCCTTCACTATCAACATGTCAGTGATGATAAAATAGAGGAATATGATTCCCTTTTAGGCATAAAATTGTTAATGACAACAATAAATCATATTCACAAACACAAAGTGACAGAAAAAACACAAGCATTGAATAGAGTCAAAAACAAACATTGGAGGTTATAGTTAGAGAAACAACAAAAAGAATAAAAAAATACATATTATAATTCGCTAAAAGGTGAAAGATAGCCTTAGTGAGGATAGAATCATCACATCTGTTGAAGATGACGTAATAAAACTATTAGGATTAGGTAATACTGAGAGGGGGCTGAATCAATATTACAGAACTTTGATTTCAACTTTAAACAATTATAAACAATCCAAAGTAATGCAAAAATGAAAAGAACATATAAGCATAACACATTACTGATTACACCATGATTTGTTCTCGAGGAAACCCTGGCCAAGGGAAAACCCCGGTGGGGATGGTACCCACAAATATGCACTAAAATATAATATCCCTATTAGGAGCTGATAGTTACATAGTACATTTCCTTGTTAGAGGAATACAAAACCCTGTTAGGAGTATACAAAACACCTGGTTAAAGGTGGTGAGCACACTTCTCTTACAATCAAAACTATCTCAAAAGAATTCTCCAAAAGTGAACAATACAAGCACTTATCTTGCTTAGATAGTTCTAGTTATAGCTTGGCCTCTTATTGTTATCGCATCTAATCTCTTCTCTTAGATTCACAATCTTTCTTCATCATCATAAAACAACCATACTTTGCTTTGACAAAAGTACTCTATACTTATACAAAATCAGCCTTCAAGTCGGCTTCACAAATACCATACAAAACATAATAATAACTTATGAAAATGTTAATTATGGAGTCAACAATCTTATATTACCAAAGAGTTGACAATATACTCTATTCACCTATCTTAGCACATTACCATATCCACTATACTCTCCTTGATCTTCTCAACTATTCATATACCCTGTTATATTATTTTACTGTCTTCGCATACCTTCCAAACACTGTATCTCACATATCTAGTAACCAAAACTCATGTGCTCTTAACTAAAGAATTTATACATCCCAAAATACCTTTAGTTAACTTCGCAAGCCCTAATACCTTATATATCTTCATCGCTGACCAAAACTGTAGCACTGTACCCTGTTATCCAGATTCTGGACTTAGTCATTTTTATGATTGTGATTCCATTGGCAATCTTCTCAAGATGCGATCACTCCAATCATAAGTGTTTCCATAAATGACAACCCTCAAGTGATCCCTATTGCTCCAAAACATACTTTCCAACAATCTCTCCCTTTGGCATTGATGGCAACACTTAGAAAAATGACTAAGTGTCATAATACAACTCTCTTCTTTTCTTTTTCTCTTTTCTATTTTTTTTTGTTTTACACATCTTTTCTTTTCTTTACTATTTTCTTCTCTACATATTACTCTCTCATATTTCTTTCTCTTCCTCATTGTTTCTTTCTCTTCCTCTCTCTTTGACATCAATGGCAAAGGTACATTCAAAATTGCAAAACTTAAGCACAAAGGATTTAGTTCTTACTCACCAAATTTAAGACATCTTGGAAAGATTTTTCCAATGTATTCACTTCCTTAGCCCATGAATTTATTAGAAGCTCACTGACATGGATTAATCAATTCAATGCATATGATGTTGTCTCCACTACCTTAAGCTCTATAAGTGTAGACACAGTCATTGAGCCTTCAACCTTTTTCATCTCCAGAAGATGTGACTCAAGCATTGTAAGCTTAGGGGTCAGTAGACTTCTCAATAAGCCAAATCTATCTATAACTCTCCCTTTCTCCATTTCCAGTACCCCTATCTTATCCAATAGTCTGGATGTCTCTTTATTCATTTCTCCCATAGTTTGTGAAGATGATTCACAACTATCCATAAGATAGTCAAGGGTAGCCCTATCCTTGGCTATGATCTCCTCAATGTTCTTTATGTGCCTGTAAGGACTTATGCAGTAGCTGTATATTTTCCTGCCTTGTGCTACACAACTCTTGGCCTTGAGAGTAGTAGCCTTGAGAATGTTTAAGTCCCATGAAATGGACTTTCAGACTTCTCTCGGCTTCTTTTCCAAAAAGTTCTTCTCAACCTTTTCTTCTGCAATTTTTAGCAATGAATCAAAATGATTATCAAAGCTATCCAATATTGTACCAAGGTTCTCAGCTTCATCATTTTCTTTGAAGATAACCAGTGAGGGGAGTAGCTTGTTCACTATTTCTATAGCCCTGAACATTACCTTAACTCTTTTGTCACCTTTCTAAACTGATCTTTCCTTAGCTTTAGCAAAAGCCATAAATGATAGCCTCATTAGCTCATCTGCATCCATGTTGTCCACATCAGAACTTACTAGTTTGGCCATACTTTCCAACAATAAGGAGGTGTCCAAACTAACCTCGGCAACATTTTTTGATTTGACATGTTCTACCTTCTTCTCCTTCAACTGAATTTCTTTCTCCTGTACTTTTTCTTCTTGTTTCTCTTCTGATTTCTCTTCCTCTATCTGCTCTAGATCTCCAACCTCCATCGCACTATCCACATTATCCAAAAAAGGATCATTAACATCTTGTGAAGTGTCAAGGGTCACATGCACACCAGTGACAAAGAAATTTGGTTACATGCTATCTTGAGCACTTTCATCCACTGCCTTGGAACTTTCTTCTAAACCCAAAGATATAGGCTTAGAAGCCTTGGGAGGTGAGGCATTCTTTGGCATATCATACATTGGAACTTGGTCTAATGCCTTTTGGGTGTCCTCAATCACCTCATCATATTTGCTAGCCATAATTTTGACTAGCCTGGCCTTTTTCCTCAGTAGGGGTTTTAGTGCATTAATGATTCTCTCTATTTCCTGTAGAGATACAACTAGTAACATATCTTCAATTGTCATGTTCCTTATGTTCTCATCCTCTGACTGTGCTAACTATTTCCTGATTTCCAGTTTACTGTATAGGTCTTTGGGAATGCTTCCTTCAATCTCCAACAAATTCTTCTTAAAAGATAGTAGATGCTCAATGATAGTATCTTCAATGACTACTTGGTCTTCAGAGTCATATCTCTCATAGTATTTATTTATTGTTAATAGATTTCCATCTTTAATTACTCTCTTCTGTAGTGATTTAAGGTTTGGTTTCCATAAGGTTTGTGGATCCTTTTGAGCTATTTTCTCTCCCTCTTTCTCAACTACCTTTTCTTCCTTCTTCCTCTTCACTTTTGTCTCTTTTTTCTTAGGTTCTTTTCTGGTATAGGTAGGGCTCCTTCATTTTCAAGGCCTATGATCTCATGAATCAATGGTGCACATATTTTCATAGGTTGTTCACCAATCCACAAAAACTGATCATGAACTCTGTTGAGAATGACCTTAAACCATTCAACTTCTATGAATTCTATGAGTAGGGTTAACTTAAGGATTGATTGATCTTGTAGGTGCTTAAATTATTCTACCATGGTTCCATCAGCTTCTATCATACTATCCAATTCACTGTAGATGTTAACTTCACCAATGATTTCATACTTGCAGTGTATGTATGCCCTAATGTCTTCTACATGCAACACACCTATGGGAATTTGTGAAAATGCTTGTTCCAGATTATCCTCACAAGATTTGAATGGATGCCTCTTGAACTTATACCTAGGTCTATCTACAACATCATAAACTACTAGTGCATCCATGACTTCTCTAAGAGATTAGGTCTAAATACCTTAAACACACCTGGATTTGGTGCTTTGCTTCACGTAATCACTCTGCCAGATGACTAATAATCTTCTCAACTCTATTCTCCTTAAGAAGTGATTAGCAAATGGTATAGATTTGAGGTCTTTTAAGTCCTTTTATCCATCGCAAGTTGAGTATGTGTATTAAACACAGGTAGCTCAACTTCGCATGTTGTCCAATCGATACAAAACTCGTGAGCATAGAAGATGAATCTCCAAGTGTTGCACTCTCATCTACGAACTCCTTAGTGTCTTTACACATCATACCTAAGCTCACATGAGCTTACTCCACATATATAGGGGCTGGATATTTTTTGTTCACTGCATCCAATGCTCCCCATAAGGCCATGCGGCCTTCTAGGTTGATGCCTCAAAGAACTCATCATGTGAAGACACAGTATCATCAACTGTCTCTCCCTGAACCAATGCTTTGTTTAGAACTTTTACTTGTCATATCTTCTCATCCTCTGATTTCTTGAAATGACTCTCAAATTCATTCATGTAGTCATTTAGACTTTTACCACTATCACTAATATTCTTCCTTATAACCACAGGAGGTGGTCCTTTTGGTTCACTTGATCTTCTTGGTCCTCTTCTATTGTCTTCTCCATTATATCTGCAAAACTTTGCAATGTGACCTAGATTGTTACATTTGTAACAAGTAGGTGGTCTCATTCTATCTTGATTAGTCTACAACTTACAATACTTTGATGTATGCCCAAAGTTATTGCATTTTTGACATGTAATCTTGACTGTTGATTCTTCTCTAACATAGTCTTTCTTATACCCGGTCTTGCTTATACCTGGTCTGATCAAGTTTTCTACAATCTGCTTTCTTATGTCCATATTCATAGCAATTAAAATAATAACCAGTAAAGGGCTTAGAGTTACCTTTACTTCTGCAATCTCTTTTCATGTGTCCAACTTTGTTGCATCTGAAACATCTACCTATGAAGGGTTTGAACTGTTCTCTAGGTTCTTCATGAGTAGGTCTCTCTTCAAGAGTAGGTCTTTCTTCAGTCTTTACTTCATTTAATTCTTCTTGGGTTTTTGAACTTTCTGCTTCATTGAATCCAACTCCAGTCATATCTCCTTTAGGCTTTTGTCTTGCTCTTTGTTCATCAATCTTGTCACTGCTCATGTGCAACTTCTCAATGTGTAATTTGGCTTGAGTGAGTTCACCTTTAATGATCTGATTATATTTTTCCAATTCCTGATATTTATCTTTGTATTGGTCAAGTTTAGTCTTCATTTGACTTATCTGCATATTAGCTTATTTTAGTGACTCTTCAACTTTGTTGCTTTCATCCTTTTCATGCTGAATTTCTTTAATCATCAAAAGATTGATTTGTTCTTTTTCTTGCTCCAGCTTCTTCACTTTGTTTGATGTATCACTATCTGCATCTTCTTTGAACTTCTCCATAAGGTCTTGTCTCTGTCTTTTTGCAATCTCAAGATGTTCTCTTAGTTTCCTGATGAAACCTTCTGCTCTTCTTAATTTGAATTTTAATTCACCATTCTCAGCCTTCACTCTATCTAGATCTTCAAGTGCAGCTTCAAAGTTCTTTTGCAAATCTTTTGAATCCATTCTGATCTCCCTTAAGCTGTTAGGATTTCTCTCCAAGGGCCAATAGCTCTGATACCAATTGTTAGGATTAGGTAATACTAAGAGGGGGGGTGAATCAGTATTACAGAACTTTGATTTTAACTTTAAAAAATTATAAACAATCCAAGGTAATGAAGAAATAAAAAGAACATATAAGCATAAAACAGTACTCATTACACCATGATTTGTTCTTGAGGAAACCCTAGCCAAGGGAAAACCCCGGTGGGGATGGTACCCACAAATATGCACTAAAATATAATATCCCTATTAGGAGATCTAGCCTTGTTAGGAGCTGATTGTTACATAGTACATTTCCTTGTTAGAGGAATTCAAAACCCTGTTAGGGGTATACAAAACACATGGTTAAAGGTGGTGAGCACGTTGCTCTTAAAATCAAAATTGTCTGAAAAGAATTCTCCAAAAGTGAACAATACAAGCACTTATCTTGCTTAGATAGTTCTAGTTATAGCTCGGCCTCTTACTGATCTTGCATTTGATCTCTACTCTTAGATTCACAATCTTGCTTCATCATCATAAAAAAACCATACTTCGCTTTCATAAAAGCACTCTATACTTATACAAAATCAGCCTTCAAGTCGGCTTCACAAATACCATACAAAACATAACAATAACTTAAACAAATGATAATTATGGAGTCGGCGATCTTATATTACCAAAGAGTTGGCAATATACTCTATTCACCTATCTTAGCACGTTACCATATCCACTATACTCTCCTTAATCTTTGCAACTATTCATATACCCTGTTATATTGTTTTACTACCTTTGCATACCTTCCGAACACTGCATCTCACAGATCTAGTAATCAAAACTCAAGTGCTCTTAACTGAAGCATGTATACATCCCAAAATACCTTTAGTTAACTTCGCAAGCCCTAATACCTTATATATCTTCATCTCTGACCAAAATTGTAGCATTGTACCCTATTATCCAGATTCTGGACTTAGTCATTTTTATGATTGTGACTCCAGTGGCAATCTTCTCAAGATGAGATCACTCCAATCATAAGTGTTCCCATAAATGACAACCCTCAAGTGATCCCTAGTGCTCCAAAACATCACTTGCCAACAAAAAATACTTGCATAACTCCTCTCAATAGTCAAGATTCTCTCCCAAAATATAATCAAAATCTTAGCCATCTCAGATACAAACAGAGTGAATACCTACAAAATGACAATGTGAGGAAGTAAACAAGATACTTTTGCAAGAATGTAATATGAAACAACTAGTGGAATGGAAAGAATTCCAAAAGAAATACATGTTGCCTGCAAAAATGAATCTGTAGCTAGTCCAAAATGGAACACAGTGTAGTAGCATGGTGAATTTTTAGAGTCCCCATCCTAAGACATTCACACGTTCTACCTCCAAAAAAATCAAACTATCTAGAATGGGTGAGATAGTAAGTAATGTCATATGTCTTAATCTATGAGGAGTTAGGTGTATTGAATGGAGTTGTAATGTGAATAAGTGTCTGATTAGCTGAATGTAAGATGAGTTGACACATAGTAAATGTAGCTACATGTTGTAGTGTAACGTAAACAAGTTCTTTTTTTGGTGGGCATCGCACGTGTCCCGATCGAGGCACCTAAATGCCACAACAAAGATACCTTGGATAAATCAGACCCAAACACAATGCAAAAACTTTTGAAAGGGGCACATGGCCACCACAGCCTATTCACATGGTAAACAAGTTATTTTTTTGGCAGGCATCACACGTGTCCTAATCGAGGCACCTAAATGCCACAACAAAGATACCTTGGATGAATCGGACCCAAACACATGGAAAAAAAATTGAAAGGGGTGAAACTTTTGATTTGGGGTTGCCAACTCATCTACAAGGGTGCCAAAAATGATAGTGTCTAGGGTCCACGTGGTAACCCACGTGGACCCCCAAAGTTAGGGTGTGCACGTTTTGGCTCCTCTCCCCTATCATATTGATGTGTTTCTTTTTCCTCACACTCTTCTAATTTTTACCTTTCTCCTTTCCACTTCAATTATATTCCTTCCAAATAGTCCTACAACTTGCGTCAATTTGTACTATGCCATAAGAAAATTTAAAATATTAAAAATGCAGTAAAAGAAAGCGAATTAGAAAACATGAGTGTTATAAACTCTACACGACAAATGGAGATAAATTTAGGTTTCTTATGTGTTACATCTCAATTTTTTAAAAAAAATTATTTTGTATTTCTTTAATTTTATATTTCCTTTTTACAAATTTTTAATATTTTTTAAATTTTTCAATTGGCTAAATAACTGATAGTTTGAATTTGAATAAAGTAATATATAAAATATTATGTTTAATTAAATATTAAAAATATATAATGGATGTGAGGTAAGATTAAAAACAAACCATGGTGTCTTAATCATCGTTAAAATATCATTTTAACTCAAATTACTTAAAAATTTTCTAGCTTGTTTTAAAATCTTATCAATAAATATGGTAGAGTGGTGAAATAGTCTACCACATGTGGCAAATTTCTACAAATTTTGGTTTCAAAATAATGTACTACATACGGAATACAATGCATCTCTAAATATTTTTACTAATATTTGAATATGTCTTACCATTTAATTAAACTATTTATTTACTATTTTTTATTATTTTTTTACTTACTGATTTTTTTCAGATTTTAAAATAGGTTTCAACTAAATCGTAAATCCAATTTCCTAATTTTGTGATTAGTATGTTCAATTGCTAGGATTAAGTTTCAGTCAAAATTTTCCACAAAATGTGATTATGTGCAAAAGAAATTTAAAATGCAGTATTGAATAGAATACCTACAAGAACAGCCATGAAAGTTATTGGAGCCACAAAAGAGATTTTGATATCTTGTGTGCTAGTGGGATGTTTACTGCCACATTCATGGAATATCGATAGTAGGAATAGTAAAGTGTAGCATCTAGAAAGATCATTTCTTATATTGCTTGAAGTTTGAACTAAATAGTAGTGTAGTTCATTATTTTTTAATCTTTTCCCTCTCATTCTGATAGTAGGCCTAAAACTAAAAGAAATGTGTGAACATCAAGCAATATATGTTATAAATGTTAAGATTCCATGTGACTCCACTTCATAAGGCAATACATGCAATTAGTGAAATCTTAAGTCTCACCATGATAATTAGGATAACAAATGATTGACCTTCAAAAACTCTTTTTCTAAGTATGTAAAAACCCCTTGGTTCATGATCAATAGATTTATATAACCAATTATTTAATTTATTTTAAAATTATATAAAAAAACTATTGTATACATTAAATTAATGTTTCTTCTATAGACATAGCAAATTAATTTTCATAATATATTAATTTATAAATTATTTTCTATTAGTATTTAACCCTTGCACCTCTTTTTGGTGCAAGCACTATCTCTAGGAGGTTGATATTATTTGAGGGAATAGATATTTAGACTTTTTAGATGGATTTAAATTGTTACTCTCATTAGATCCAATAAAATCTACTAATTATTTAAAGAGAATGAATTCATAAATAGTTATTTTTTCATACTTCCTAGTTAATAAGAATTGGACCTCTTCATGCATGCCAAATTGTGACTAGGATTTATTGGATTATTTTTTTGCAATACAAGATTTATCTAGTTTATTTCCTTTAGAGCCATGTTGAGTGTTGTAAAGAACTTGGGATAATTTAATTCACCACGATCATCAATGTTGTGTATTCTACTACACTGATTTGGAGATGTTGAATCCACCAAGTTGAGTGCATTTGTTTTATTGATAGTTGTGTGATGGATTTGTGTCACACTTCTGTGAATCCTTGCATTCAAGAAGACTCAATAATGAGCTCTCGAATATCGATTCACAGCTCTCTATTTGTGGAGTGCATGAATTGTTATGAGGCCCTCATATTGACTAAGTTGAACCTATGCAAGTACACCATAGAATGAGAGATTCAAGGATGAGAAGCAAGAATGCTAATCTCCATTGAATCGTCAAGTTCTTGCATGCAAATGAAATTAATCTATATGATTGCAATGCAAGAAAATAAACTACTTTATTGAAATGGAGATTAAGCTAAAATAATGAAATAAATTAAACTAAAATGCTATGAATATTAATCTATATGTAACTATGCAAGCTAAAACAATGATCTCCAAAGCTCCAATGTCGCCAAGAAAACCTGTAGCATAACAACGGTATGAAAATTCTAGATTTTAATTGAGAAGGAGAGGACTCCTTATATAAGAAACTGATGACAAGAATGCATCTCCAAGATCAATGTGGGATAAATCCAAAAAGAGGAAAGAAAGCTCATTTTTAGAAAGTATGGAGAGAAAAGGAAATCTCTTTATTTTATTTATTTTTATTTCACTTATTTCCTTTTTCATCACAAAAGATCTTTTGAGAAGATTTTATTTATTTTAAAAGAATAATATCTCTTGTAATAAAATAAAATAAGATTATATAATTTAAAGATGAATATTAATTAAATAAAATAAAATCATTTAATTAAAAATGGATTTTAATTAAATAACATTATTTCATTTAAGGAATATTAATTTCAATTAAATAACATTATTTTATTTATTTAAAAGGGATTTATTTCTTTTAATTAAATAAAATTATTGATGACATGATTAAACCTTATGAAATGATTGAAATAGTTATGATTTGATCAAGGAAATTGATTTGAATATATTGTAAAGCATTGATTCAGAAAATTGATATTGGATAAATTGAATAAATGGGGCCCAAAGTCTAGGCGACCATTTTAGGGTGCATACAATAGTAGTCTCACTTGTTTGTTTCGATGTGTGTTCTATATTTTGTTTGATATTTCTAAATTTAAATTACTACCTTGAATACTATCATTCATCAATTAATTTTGGAGCACTTATTTGTGAAGGGTAATCATTTCATTTATAAGATTATTTACCAAACCTTCAAGTTTGATATTGTTATTTGTTGGTTGAGATTGTTTATAATTTTTTTTCTTAAATATTGATTGTGAATGTTAATGTAGACATCTAAAAATGGCTAATGCATTTTTATCTTGTCATTTCATCTTATTCTCATCAATTCTTCTATCTATACAAATTTAATATTTTGTAACTATTTAATTATTTAAATTGTCTTGTATATTAATTAGATCTTTTCAATTATTTAATTAGCTAACACTTTTTCCAAAATTAATAAATTTTTGATAATTTAATATAAAAAATTTTAAAAAGTAAACAAAATTAATACTTTATTTATTCTTCCAACCATGACCTATGCATTTGATCTCTCTTAACTATTCCACCCGATCAATCCATTTTTTATTTTTAGGTCATACCCCATATTGAATTTCTTCATCTGTTGATCTTTCTAATTAATCTTTAGCATTGATCAAATGTTAAGTGAAGCTTATAAATAAAACCCTTCTCTCATTCATTTCCACTATCTTCATTGTCTACAAGCATTCATCTATCACAATCACTATTAACCATCCTATCATTTACAAAGTATCAAGTGTCAAGCATCAAGCTATCATCCTATCATTGCAATATCATAGTTATGCTACTTTGAAGTCCAACTTGGATTTCAAGCATATACAAAAATATCAAAGAAACAATGGGGCAATCTAAGGTCTTTGCTATAGTATTATTGTTTATCATTGTATTTTATTAATATACATAGATTTTAGGCTTTATTGATTCGTTGTGGATGTAAATCTGGTACTTACAATGCATTATTTCCATTTTGTATAATTGACATTTTAATCCATCACAATTGCACTATTGAAGAAAGTATGATCGACTCATTGATTACTTACATGATCTGTTGCATTATGAGTTTTGTAAGGAAGGTGTAAAAAATTAAAATAGGTAGCCAAGGTGTAGGAATTGTTAGCTATTACATTGTTATTGAATAAAGTTTGTCCTCCTTGCCAATTGCATAGCTATACCTTATAATTAGTTACATTAAACTAACTATAATGCGGCTACTGAAGTGGGGTAAGATTAATCATTTGATTATTGAAAAGAAAGGTTATTTTGTAGATATTATGAAATTGAAACCACAATGTTGTAGAAAGTTGGTATCATATTTGATTGTTTACTTATGAAAATATTTGTCCCACGGGCACTTTATTCATTTATTAATTTGACCTACAATGGTTGTGCACAAGATTCCTCGTTAGTGTCCCCTACATAAGAGCCTAACCAATAAGTGAGATTTGGTTTTGCATGGTATATTGTCTAATATATAGTAATGGGCATAAGTTGTGATTTTGAGGCATCATATGTTGTTTGATCCCAAAAACCAATGAATAAATGTGAGACACTATCATTGGATTATTTCGAGTGCTAGATTTTGTAAGTATTTATCTTACAAACATTGAGGTTAGTAGATCCACTACTTTATATTATATCTCAACTAGCATGTTCTCTAATATGTTATATTGAGGGTTAATCTTTGTGTATGATTTATGGATCCTCACATTAAATTGACTAACATGTTTGTTTACTTACCTTTGAGTTGTGTAAAATTAGTGATATAGGACCATAAGATGAACTATAATTTTAAAATGTTCCAAGAAGGCTCTTTCTAATTGGCTTTATTTTTTACCCATTTGAAAATGTCACCCATATGTATCATTTTCAAGTGTGTATGGAAAGAGACAACATTTCACATCCTCGAGCTCTTAGAATTGTGTTTTTGAAGGCCCCAATATGCTCTTGTATAGTTACCATCCCACCATGCACATACCTTGAGAAAAATCTTTCAAGAATATTACATAGTTTATCAAGGCCTCTTAGCCTTTACCAATGCTAAGGATGATTCCCTTATGGCAAAGCATGCATTTCCATTATTATTGGAGTAGTGTTCATTGTTATTCTAGGTGTTAAAGTAAGATGTGACAAGGGTGAACTTGTAGGAAATTGTGTGTTACCTTGGTGTTTAATGGGGTTGAAGGAGACTTGTGATTAAAATTGAAATTTTATCAAAATCATCATAGATAATGTTTTTTTTTACTTAGGTCTTTCAAAAAATTTATTTTATTTATAGGTAATCCATGCAACTCTTGATTAGATTGACCTAACATTTAGCTAGTCTATATACTCTTAGGCTCTAGTATTGATCCTCCTTTAGCACGCTAACACGTTCAAACAATGTTAAATCCACTACTTGAAAAGTTAGTTACCCCAAGATTCTTTATTTAGTTTCTATGAGAAAAAAATGACTAAAATAACTTAGTAGGTGGTCTAATTAACAGTCTCATTAAAAGGACTCCAACAAAAAATCTAAGAATTTAAAACTTTATTTAAAGAGCTCCAATATTCTAATTTCTCATACATGACCTAAATCTTGATCTAACTTCCTTCAATTGATGTGTACAAATGAATTTCTATGTTTTAGACTTTCAAATAGCTATAGAACAACTTGTGTTAAGACTAAACTTATGAATTGTGTGTTTGTGTGAGGTTTAATGAAACTTTCCTTATTTGGACCTTCTTACAAACCTCTGAATTAAGAATTCATATTTCTTAACCCATTGTTTTAACAATATTTTTCTTTTAAAATCACAAACAATAGCCATTTTGCCTAAACCAATATGACAACAAATAGAAGAATGTCAATGGTGCATTCCTCATCCTATTATAATAGAAACAAAACCTTCCAATCCTACACCATCATTTACAATTTGGACAATATAATACAACATAAGAAAAATCAAAAGTATTTCAAGTTTGCTACCTTTTATAAAACAAATCTAGTCTTGGATATTTTTCAACGATACGTCAACCTTTAGAAATGGTATCACAACTGATGCAAGTTGAATTCACTTTGATTTTATGCCTCAATACCATAATATAACACATAAATATTTAAAACCTTGGTACAACACATGGAAGATGAAAAGATATCATTGAATTTTGCCTTAA
Organism: Chamaecyparis obtusa; assembly: GCA_027943335.1. Taxonomy (NCBI): domain Eukaryota; kingdom Viridiplantae; phylum Streptophyta; class Pinopsida; order Cupressales; family Cupressaceae; genus Chamaecyparis; species Chamaecyparis obtusa. The sequence continues at coordinate 178,519 of BSBK01002698.1, forward strand.
AATGTGAAAGAAAATAGCATTGATAGCTTCCATGAATTGTATTATCAATTTGTGTATATATTGAATGAAATTATGTTTACAACCATTTAATGAATCAAAAAAATTAGGTTTAATATACACTGAGGTAATACAAATATGTTCATATCTTCATGTATAAATAGTCACAAAAAATTTATCAATTTTGTAAAAATAAACCATAGTCTAAAACATGAACATCTAAATCTAACCCTAAGCTAACGACGATAATAAAAAAATTGAAAAGAGAAGGATAGATAAAAAGATTAGAAAATCTAAGTGATTTCCCCTATACAACACACATCATTGAATGAATAGACAAACTTGATGAATTCATTCATCGTTTGACCTATTTACTAGAATCAAAATGTCTGAAGGCCTGATTTTTAAAAGAACAAAATGCCAATATGTATGACAAATGTTAAATTCTTGGGCTAGGTGAATGTGTTCAAGTTGGTCATACAATGTCTCACCATCAACAAGACATTAGTGATTATCAAATAAATCAAATATTCATTAAGGTAAATATATGAAGAATTAGAACAAATGCTAAGAGATTAAAAATTGTAAAGAGAAAAGAGCAAAATTCAAGATGGAGATACAAAGTATTATTTTATTGAACAAATTGTTTTCCAACCCTTTAAAAGAGATTCAAATGCATATAATAAGGGTGAATTGTTTTCAACCCCTTTAAAAGAGTTCCAAATACATATTTATAGGTTTTGTGGAATGGGAATGCGAGAACTTATTCCCTCCAAAAACTAAAAAGAGATAAAATTTACATGGAATGTTAATCATTCTCTCATCACAGAAGAAAAATTTAACATGTTCAGGATTTGGGTCATCCTAGCACAAGGAGGGACATGAATAGGCTAGGGCCAAGGGCACACGTAACTATCCAGCCACCTTGCAGAGTAAACAAAATGGAAGCAACAACACAAAGAACAACACCAAGGAGAGAAGGAACACAAACACCTTATTGATTCATCCAAATTTTTGCATACATGCCCAGTTGTGAGGCCTTTCGGGTTACGACTAGTAAGATTTATCAATAATTATCTATCTTGCTACCTCTTCTAACTTCTTCTGCTTACTAATATAACTGATACCTGACTACATCTAAAAATCCTTATTTATACTTGTCAAAATGGCTTACAGAAGATTCTAGATCATTACAAATAGAAGGTCGACCACAAAATGGTTTGAACATAGCCCAAGACAAGATCCCAGTTAGTAAATTCATGACCCAAATTAAATACATAAGTCAGCTCCAACTAAGAATCAAACACAGAAAAACTCAGTCAAAGAAGAACTGAGCATTAGTAAATAATAGGTTCACTCAGCACAGGAAGGAACACTTGGCCAACACTGAACAACTTGGCACATACAGGAACACTCAGCCAACCCCGGACATCTCGGCACATAGGAACACTTGGTAAAGATGACAACTCGACAATGACTGCAACTTGACACTTACTGATAGGATGAACAAAATGAGCAGGATAACAAGGTAACCTAGGATGCTCCTGCATCAGACAACCGAGGTTGAAAGAAATGATTCTCCTGAATCATTGAGATGTCACAACCCAAGCTAAATCCAACTCAGATTGAGAAATCCATGTAGCATCTTCAATTGGTATATTCTTCCACTTCACTAAATATTCATAGTAGTCCTTTCTTCTTGTGATTTTACCAATCTTCTAATCCAATATCTATTCAACCTCTTCAACTTTCTTCTTAGGATAATCATGACGCAAAGGCAGGGACCAAAAGGGGCCAAACAATGGCACACCCTAATGATCCAGCCTGCTCAACAACATGCGGAAGCAACAACAACACAGTGACAGAGAGAAAGCAAGATCATTGATATATTATCTTCATTCAAATTGATTCATACATGCCAAGTTGTAAGGCCTTCCCGGTTACGACCTGATATTACAATGAATTAATGAAGTCCCCAAACATGCGAGGATCTGCCAACAATCTTGATTCTACTATCTTCTATCTTCTCTCTAAAACTAACTCCCTAAACTCTAACCAAATAAATATACTTATACAAGAGGCTACCGAATTGAGTTGGCCTTTAGATCCATAATCAACGGAAGGAACAGTCAGATCTGGGACCATGCGCTTCCCGATGATGGATACCAGCATTAAATCCATGACCCAAAATCAATGCACAAGTTGGCCTCAATAGAAACTCAAAATAAACTACTCAGTAAGCAAGGATGACCGAGCAACAGAAAAGCATCATTGAGCACCAATGAAACAACTGACCACCCAGGAGATAACTGACCATACTCGGTAACCAAAGGAAACTGACCAATCTACTGAGCCAACTTGGTCAAAGCAGGAACCGAGCAACACAGACAAACTCAAATATGTTTTTGGTGACACATGATTGCCAAGGACCCGAGATGCTCCTACATCAGACACCTGGGGTTATTTAGAAATGATTCTCTAAATCATTCAGTAGGTATGATCCGAGTTGCATCCAACTTAGACTGTGAAATCCATGAATTGTCTTCAATCGGTCTATTCTTCCACTTTACCAGATATTCCATATATTGTTTACCTCTTGTTCTTTTGCTAACTCTTTGCTCCAAAATATGCTCAACTTCTTCATTCTGCTTCTTGGGATACTCCATCAGTACTGTCATGTCTTCATTATGTTCATGATACTCATACAAATTAGCAATGTTGAAAATTGGTGATATGTCCATGTCATAAGGTAACTCAATCTCATATGCATTTCCATTGTCAAATTTCTTCAAAATCTTGCAAGGTCCAAACTTCTTCATTTTCAGCTTCCCATATGTTCCAACATGAAATCGACCTTTCTTCAAATGAAACATAACTTCATCACCAACATGAAAAGTCTTATGTCTCCTTGATCTATCAGCTCTATCTTTGTATTTCTAATTACTTTCTTTCAACTTGATTTTCACATCTTCATGCAATGTCTTCATGTACTTAGAAAATTTTACTCCTTCGGCACTTCTCTTTCTTTCATCAGCAATGTCTCTCAAATCATATATACCTCTCAGATGTATGCCATTCATAATCTCAAATGGTGTTTTTCCAGTACTCCTATTCACTGAATTATTGTATGCAAACTCTGCTTGTGCCAACACAGAATCCCAATTACTAGGTGTGTCTCCAACTAAACATCTCAAAAGATTTCCAAAACTTTTGTTTACAACCTCTGTCTATCCATCAGTTTGTGGGTGAAATGTAGAGCTATATTTCAACTCAGTGCCAAAATTTTTCCAAAGAGTCTTCCAAAAGTATCCAACAAATTTACTGTCTCGATCAGAGATAATACTCCTCGGTAATCCATGCAATCTAAAAATTTCCTTAAAGAAAAGATCTGCTATATGTACTGCATCTGATGTCTTTCTACAAGGTATAAAATGTGTCATCTTTGAAAATCTATCTACCACAACAAATATAGAATCATTACCTCTTACTATCTTCGGTAAGCCAAGAACAAAATCCATATTGATGCCAGTCCAAGGTTTCTCAAGTACAACAATCGGTGTATACAATCCAATATTTTGACTTACTCCTTTTGCAACTTGACAAATTCCACAACTTTTCACAAATTTTTGAACATCTTTATACAACTGAGGCCAAAAGTACTTCTCCTTAAGCAAATTTAGAGTTTTATCAATGCCAAAATGTCCAGCCAAACCACTACTATGTTTCTCCTTTATCAAATTAGTTCTCATTTGTCCTCTCAGTATACATAACTGAATACCTTTAAACAACATACCTTCTTGAATGAAATAATCTTCCCATTTTGTACTCGGTTTATCTTGTATAGGTGCTCTGCACTTTCTCCATGGCTTAGAAAAATCAGGATCAGTTTCATACAAATCTCTCATCTCATCAAAACCAAGAACTTCAATTTTCATCTCGGTCATCAAAGATCTTCTTCTACTCAATGCATCAACAACTCAGTTAGTGACTCCACTTATATGTTTTATCACAAATATATAACTCTGCAAATAATCAACCCATTTCATATGTCTTTGATTCAACTTATTCTGACTACCCAAGTATTGTAAAGCCTTATGATCAGTATACAACACAAATTCACTCGGTATCAAATAATGTCTCCATTTCTTCAGTGCTTGAACAATAGCATAGAATTATTGATCATACACATAATATTTCCTTCTAGCATCATTCAACTTTTCACTAAAGAAAGCAACAGGTTTACCTTCTTGACTGAACACAGCTCCAATTGCACTACCAATTGCATCACATTCCACTTGAAATACCTTATTGAATTCAGGTAATGCCAAAATAGGCAATTCAACAACCTTCTGCTTCAGGGTCTCAAAACTTTTATCAGCTCCATGTGTCCACTTGAATTCTCTTTTATCTCCTCTTATAGTCTCAGTCATAGCATTACAAATTGAACTGAAATTCTTTATGAACTTTCAGTAGAAACTTGCCAAACCATGAAATGATCTTACCTCACTAGCATTCACAGGTGTAGGCCAATTCAAAATAGCTTCAACCTTTTCATGATCCATCTTCAAACCATCAGCTGAAATTACAAATCCCAAATACACAATCTCCTCTTTCATGAATGAACACTTTTTCAGATTTATCAGTAGCTTTTCTTCTTTCAATCTCTGCAAAACTTGTCTAGCATGCAACAAATGTTCTTCTCTAATCTTACTGAATATCAGAATATCATCAAGATATACAATCACAAACTTACCCAAGAATTTCTTCAAAACTTCATTCATCAACCTCATAAAAGTACTCAGTGCATTAGTTAAACCAAAAGGCATAACCAACCACTCATACAAACCTTCTTTTGTCTTGAAAGTAGTTTTCCATTCATCGCCTTCTCTGATTCTGATACAAACCTCTAGGTTGCATTCCAGTAAAAATCTCAAAAGGTGTTTTCCCCGTACTCCTATTCACAAAATTATTATATGCAAAATCATCTTGTGCCAATACCATATCCCAATTACTCGACTTATCTCCAACTAAACATCTCAACAAATTACCCAAGCTTCGATTCACAACCTCTATTTTTCCATCTATCTATGGATGGAATGTAGAACTAAATCTCAACTCAGTATCCATCTTTTTCCACAAAGTCCTCCAAAAATAACCAACAAACTTGTTATCTCGGTCAAAGATAATACTTCTAGGTAATCCATGCAATCTAAAATTTTCTTTGAAGAAAATATCAGCAACATGCACTACATATGATGTCTTCTTACATGGTATGAAATGTGCAATCGTAGAAAATTTATCCATAACAACAAATATAAAATCATACCCTCTTGTTGTCTTAGGTAATCAAAGAACAAAATATTTATTGATGTCACTCCAAGGTTTATCAGGAACATAAATAGGTGTATACAATCCAGCATTCTGACTTACTCCTTTTGCAACTTGACAAATTCCACAACTCCTTACAAACTTCTGAACATCCTTATACATATGTGGCCAATAATAATTTTCTTTAAGAAAACTCAATGTCTTTTCAATTCCAAAATGTCCAACCAATCCACCGCAATGCTTTTCCTTAATCAAATTAATTCTCATGGAACTTCTTGGTATACATAACTGAATTCATTTAAACAACATACCTTCCTGAATGAAATACTCCTCAAACTTACTCAATTGTTCTGACAGATTTGGTGATCTGCACTCTCTCCACTCAAAAAATTTAAGGTCAGTAACATACAACTCCTTCATCTCATCAAATCCAAGAACTGTAACCTTCATCTCGGTCAACAAAGAACATCTTATACTTAGTGCATCTGCAACTCGGTTAGTAACTCCACTCTTATGCTTGATCACAAATGTGAAACTCTGTAAATATTCAACCCATTTCATATGTCTCTGATTCAACTTATGTGACTTCCCAAATACTGCAAAGCTTTATGATCAGTATATAACACAAACCCACTTGGTATCAAATAATGTCTCCACTTTTTCAAAGCTTGAACAATAGCATAAAACTCTTGATCATGCATAGAATACTTCTTTTTAGCATCATTCAACTTCTCACTAAAGAAAGCAACAAGTTTATCTTCTTGACTCAATATAACTCTTATTGCATTACCACTTGCATCACACTCAACTTGAAATACCTTGTTGAAATCAGGCAAAGCTAATATAGGTAACTCAGCAACCTTTTGTTTCAAAGTCTCAAAACTCTTATCAGCTCCATGTGTCCACTTAAAATCCTTTTTATCTCCTCTCATAGTCTCTATCATAGCATTACAAAGAGAACTAAAATTATTAATGAACTTTCTATAAAAACTAGCCAAACCATGAAATGATCTTACCTCACCCATATTCTTAGGTGTAGGCCCCTCCAAAATTTCTTTAACCTTCTCAGGGTCTATTTTAAAACCATCAGTTGAAATCACAAATCCTAAATACATAATTTTTTCTTGCATAAAGGAACACTTCTTCAAATTAATCAACAGCTTCTCCTCTTTCAATCTTTGCAACACTTGTTTAATATACTCAAGTTGTTCTTCCTTAGTCCTACTAAATATCATACTATCATCCAAATAAACAATCACAAACTTACCCAAAAATCTCTTGCGAACTTCATTCATCAACCTCATGAAAGTACTAGGTGCATTAGTCAAACCAAAAGGCTAACCAACCACTCATAAAAACCATCTTTTGTCTTGAAAGTTGTCTTTCGTTCATCACCTTCCCTGATTTTGATATGATGATAACCACTCATCAAATCAATCTTGGTAAAATACTTTTCTCCACTCAAACAATCTATTATGGCATCCATCCTTGGCATAGGAAACCTATACTTCACAGTTATCTTGTTGATAGCTCTGGAATCAGTACACATTCTCCATTCTCTATTCTTCTTAGGTGCTAACACAACAGGTATAGCACATGGACTCAAGCTCTCTCTGATCAAACCTTTCTGCAACAACTCATGCACTTGTCTATTAAGTTATTTATTCTCAGTAGGTGTCAATCTATATGGTTCTTTATTCGGAAAACTAGCTCCAGGAATCATGGAGTACCTCACCCCTAGTCTGATTTTATAAATGCTATGATTATTTTAGGAAGATAGATTATATGTTAGGAAATAATTGATGCTTATGATTTTACTGATCCTATACTTGCATGTGTATGGTTGATGTGTTTGTTTTATATTTCTGTTTGACATGCCTGATGTGGTTGAGGGACGAAGTTGTAGTTACTTGCTTGAGAGATCCACACGATTGATCGATCCCCGCCATTGTCTGTTATATATTTAGATATGTATGTACATGCGGGTGTTGTATGCAGGTTTGCATGTACCAGGCGTCGTCTTCCCTGAATTGTCAGGATGAGCATGCCCTATCGCAATATCTCAAATGGTAAGAGAGGGGAGATAATATATGGATCCAAAACCCTAACCTAAGCCCATTTGTCTTAGGATTGGACAAGTCTCTGTTGACTACCCTATCCAAAAATTTTAGGTGACAAAGTTCATGGATCCCTTCTTTGAGTTTGCATGTTTATTTGATGATCTTGATTTATTGCTGATTGATTATGTGATTTTCTACAGTTATGGAATTTAATATTATAATTGGAAAATAATATTAAATTTAATTCCTATGTTTTTGTGTGATTATTAATTAATTAAAAAATCAAATATTAGGATATTTGGTTTTAATTAATTAATTATTTAAAAATAGGATTAATATCATCCATTAGATATTAAATTATTAAATTGCATGATTTAGTGGTGTATTGAATTAATTAATGAGAGATTATAATAATGACATGTGCATTAATATTTATTTTAAATTGAATTGTTCTAAAAAAAGAACAACTTGTCTTTACGAGTCTAAGTTGAGTTGTGCTCAATTAAATATATTTTTAATTATTAATTAGCAATTTCTTTCAACTTAAGAGGGTGAGTTTGATTAGGAGTTGCATTGTGAGTCATTTAGGGTTTGTATGAATGGTGGAGTTGAATCTCTAATATGGGGAATTAGCATTCATTTGGAGGCAATCAAGTTGTTAGAGATTTGTGGAGAGAGCTTTTGGAGATTTTGAGACATTTTTGTGTTCTAGAGTTTTTGTGTGTGTGCTTGAGTTTCTGGGTGAAGATTGCTTACATCTGGAATTGGGCTTTGCATATACTGTGAATTCAAATCTGCAAGATTGAGATTCTTTTGTTGACAGATCTGGGAGTTTCATCATTCTGCAGGCTTTCTATTACAGTTTCTAGCATTGGAATTGAGGTAGGGTTTGAAGAAACTTTCCTGTGATTTCATTTGTAGAATTTTCAGCATTTTACTATGCTTGATTTGATTTATAGATATAGATCTATTTTTTTATTTATGCTTTCAATTTGGGGGTTTAGAGAACCCATAGATTTGCTATTTCATGATTTTATATAGACTTGGCATAATAGGGTTATGCTGTCAAAATTACGAGAGAAAATTCATCTTAGATCACTTAGAAAATAAAAAAATAATCTAACTATAGTTTATACTGTTGAGTTGTTGAAATTAATTAATGGGCTTTTGAGAAAATTCAACTTGGCTTGGAAAAATTACATTCTAGAAAAAGAAAAAAAAATACATTCTGTGTAAATTATACAGTCAAAAAAATATTACCAGAATGGGACAAAACTAGTCACAAACCCAATTTGGACGTAAATTAATGCAATAATATTAGAAGGAAAAAGACATATTAGAAAAAGATAAAATTTTGGCATGGATTTGTAAAAAACCCATATATTTCCATTTCTAGAAATATTATGTATAGGTCTGTATTTCCATTTTTGGAAATATGCCAGATCTGTTAAAAAAATATATAAAGTAAAGTAAATGAGTTAGTTTTGTTTATAAAAAATATATTGAAAGAACAGCATTGCACATTTTTTTTTAAATGTATTTATTTAAAAGAAATTTTTAAAATATATATATATATATATATATATATATAAAATAATATTTTGGGGGCAGGGGCCACCACACCCCCCAACCCCCATACGGTTGCATAGGCTCAGCCGCAATAGTAAGGTACTGCCACGATAGTACCTCACTACCAAGGCAGTGGGTACTGTCGTGACAGTACCCTGCCTAGGGGAGCGCATGGCATTGGTAACGAGGGCGTGAGGGGGGTGTGTGGGGCTCGCTCCCCCACCCCTTTGGTTTTTTTAATTTTTGTTTATTATTTTTGTTATTTAATTAAAATTAATAACTTTCATTGTTAATCAATGTTTATTTTATTTTAATTATTATCTAATTTAATTTAGTTAAATTAAATTATGTTTAATGAAATTAATGTTATCATATTTACTTTATTTTATTACTATTAATAAATTAATTTAATTAGATTGATTTATTATTATTAATAAATTAATTTGTTTATGGAATTAGATTAATTAATTAAATTAGTTTGATTTATTAAACTAGTTTAATTTTATTATGGATAATGTTTTTCTTTTACTAATGTTAAATTAATTTATTTACTAAATTAGTTTAACTTAATTACAAATTATTTCCTTGAGAGTTAATTTCGAGATAGTTTGAGTATGGTTTAATTTGGGATGGAAATTTATAATATGTTATTTCATTATCATTTGAATATTAATTAGAGAGTTTATAGTGAAGATCATTTCTTTATAAACTTTGGGGTATGATTGGTTTGATTAGACCATTGATGTAGATGTGAAACCTCTTAGATAGTTAATTTATATTTTATAATTGAATATAAATATAAGATAAGTAGCGTAGTTTATTTGCAACATTTGGCAAATGAGTTCTTTGCTAGATCTATGTTTTATTTGTAAAATTTAGGTAAAATAATGTATGTGTGTTTATAAGTTAATGTTGCTTCTTCATGGAGTAATCGGATGATAATATGTCCTTTTGCATGTATGTTAAATTTGAGAGTTGTTTAAGTGTTCAAGATTGGCAACATGTATTTTTACAAGAGTTATGTTTATATTGAAATTGGGCATTTTTGTCCTGTTGAACCTATAGGATGAATATAGAGAAAGTTCTTTAGTTTTTGCAATTATTTTAATGTCTATGATATGTATCTCTTAACAGATTGATTTGTTTCTACATGTGGATTCAAGTATGTTCAATATGAAATTTTGTATGTTTATGAATCTATATCAATTTTCTATGATGCAAATGTGTATTCTTCATTCATGGAGTGTCTTCTTTGCTTAATGTGTTAGCAGGCACTAGAAGACCTAGGGGGAAAACAGAGGCTGGGGTATGAGTCGGTTGGATATGTTGTCAGCATTATGTTTGATGTGTGTGTGTATTCCGATCATCACCTGATTTGATCATTTGGACTCATATTGTATTGAGTTTTGCTTCATATTCTATAGAGGAGAATATGGTATTGACTTTTATGTACGATCCACGAGATCATGTGTATATTCTTTTGTGAACACTTTGAGAGTGTTTTGTGATATTATGGTTATGTGAGAACCAATGTGTTCTTGTTATTTTGTGGAACAATCCTGAGGGACATTGTTATTTTTTTTGTGATCTTTGTGAGATTTGTGAGCCTAGGAGAGGTTAAATAGGTGCATCTTAGGGGATTGGCTTACAATAGGGGTCCAGGGCTCAAAAGGGGCTAGTACCAGGGTAACCTATCGTAATTTGATTAATAAGTGATAACCTAATAATAAAACTTGGGAAATAACATTAAATACAAATTTGATATTCTAGTTTTGCATGGATTATGTTGAGGGTCCGGGATCCAGAGTGGCCAGTCCAGGGTAACTCAACCTGATAGACGCTTGAGGGTTCGGGGTCCAGAGAGACCAGTCTAGGGTAACTCAAGTAGTCATCCATGTGATGACACTCCCATAGTATGTATCCTAAGCCTCCTCCATAGTTATTCTTCATGTTTCGGATGCCTCTGGATTAATGAGTCTTACCTTGCACTATTTCTGTATACCTTGAGTAGAGAGCTTTCAAGATCATTTCCCTAGTTGTTTGATGTTTGTTTTCTGAGTGAGATATGTTGTTATCTCCTTAGCACAGTGGGAGTGGACCATTTAGGTTCATGAGGTCGGGTGGTAGTGATTATTTTACCATTTGAGATTCCAACGTTCGTGTACCGGTGCTGGATGATCTATGTAGTAGTTGTTCTTTCTTGATCTTTTTTGATGGAGTTGTACTCTTCTTCTTCTTCCTGGTAATCCTGTATTAGAGTATCGCATGTGATACTTAATCTGGACTTTGTATTTTTATTTGATAGAGTGATTACAATATACCCTATGAAATGTGCAGTGGATGTGTGTTTATTTATATTCCATGGATGATTGTATTTATTGTTATGTGATGTAATTGTATTATTTATGTTATGGTATCTTTTATTAATGTTAACATAAACTTTTTCAAAAAACCCTTGAGAGTTGTAACCTGTGTTGGTTATTGTATTGTTGTGAGTAAATGGTAATTGCTTCCGCATTGTTGTTTATCTTGTATGTTAACTTTTAAAAAAAAAAGTATTATGTAAACTTAAATGCATGTTTAGGTTAAGTTCTCCTGGGTTCCCAAGTGGGGCATTACAAATCAGATCCATACAATTACTTATACTTCTTACTGGTGATAAACCACCAGGAATATCCTCTACAACAATCTCCTTGTATTTATTTAGTAAGTTTTCTATTTCTACTGGTACTCAGTCATTATTGTCTTTTGTTTCTCAGCATTTACTATTTTATGTCACTCAGCCATTACTACCACAACTCAGTCTCTTAGGAATTATAGAAAAACAAACTTGATTCTTCTTTATGTCTTTCTCAAATTGCTTCCCATTAACCATGCAAATTTTCATAGTAGTACAGTTTATCTCATCTGGAACTTCAATCAAGTGTAACAATGTTTACTTTCTCCCATTTTCCCAAAGAGTGTATTGATTCAATCTACCATCATGCACAACATATCTATCATACTGCCAAGTTCTACCCAAAAAAATATGACAACAATCCATAGGCATAATAGCACACAAAACTTCATCAAAGTAATGTCCAATCTTGAATTTCACAATACATTGCTCACTTACCAACAATTTATGCTCATCCTTGATCCACGAAACATGATAGGGTTTAGGGTGTCTCAACCTCTGCAATTTCAATTTTGTAACCAGCTCCTCATATGCCAAATTTTCTTAACTGCCACTATCAATAATCACTTTGAAACATTTTCCTGTCATCTTACATCTGATCTTGAAAAGGCTTCTCCTGAGGACAGGTTCTTCATCAACTCTTTTATTACACAAAGTTCTCCTTACCATCAAATTTTCTCCATCCTCAAACCTACTTGATGAACCCTCAAGATCCTCTTGTACCATAGCATTCCTATGACTTTGTTCATTCATATCAGAGTGTCTACACTCAAAAGATCTATGCCCTTCTTTGCCACATCTAAAATAATTACCACTAAAACCACCTCTAGAATAAGAATTACCTCTTCCTCGGTATGAACTAGTACCTCCTTGGTAAGAGCTACCACCTTTCCACTCGGTCTTACTTTTTTCTTTTGTTTTCCAGTCATATTTTCCCTTATCTTGTGCAGAATTATCAGATCTTCCACCTTCACCATAGGATCTACCTTCACCTCTCTGGAATCTACCACCTCTACCTCTCTGTCTTTGTTCATGCTTCTTTGTCAAGATCTCCTGATCTTTCAAGGCATATTGATATGCTTCTTCCACACTATCCAATTTCACAAAACTTATTTCATCTTGAATTCCAGATCTCAATCCATTCAGGTACCTTGCAAATTTCTCAACCTCATCATCCACATGTCCAGATCTGATGTCCAATCTATAGAATTCCTCAGTATATTCCTTCATAGTCATGTCCCTTTGTCTAAGGTTTTGCATCTTCCTCAACAAGCTAACTTGGTAATCATCAAGGAGGAAATTCTTCTTTACCTTATTCACCATTTTCAACCAAGTTCTAATATTTTCCTTTCCTCTTCTTTGTCTATCAATTTTTAAATATTCCCACCATAGTGAGGCATGACCTTTCAACCTAGTGACAACAATTTTCACCTTCCTATTTTCAGGATTACTTTCAAACTCAAAGAAATTTTCCATATCAAAGATCCAATCCAACACAAAATTAGTATACAACTTTCCATCATAAGTAATAACTTCAATAACATGCTTTGAATGTGCCCTAGACAATACTCTCAACAATCTTTCATCATCTTGATCTTCCTCGGGTTCTGGATTGGTGCCTCTGCTTCATCATCACTCACATCATCAAGATGCACTCCTCTCCTATGGGATGTCTCCACAACATCTAATCTGGCTGTAATTTATCTTAACATGTCCATTATGGCATTATCAGCATTTCCTCTACCTCAAACCATCTTGACAAATAGGTTCTTGCAATATTGTAACCCTCTACAAGTTATAGGTCAAATCCACATATCTGCCACCCTACAACCAAATCTAATTCAAGGTTCTACACGATCCAATCTCCTCAAGGATGAACCTCAAGCTCTGTTACCACCTAGCGCAAGGAGGGACATAAATAGGCTAGGGCCAAGGGAACGCCTAACTATCCAGCCACCTTGTAGAGTAAACACAATGGAAGCAACAACATAGAGAACAACACCAAGGAGAGAAGGAACACAAAAACCTTATTGATTCATCCAAATTTTTGCATACATGCCCAACTATGAGGCCTTCCAGGTTACGACTAGTAAGATTTATCAATAATTATCTATCTTTCTACCTCTTCTAACTTCTTATGCTTACTAACCTAACTAATACCTGACTACATCTAAACATCCTTTTTTATACTTGTCAAAATGGCTTACAGAAGATTCTAGATCATTACAAATAGAAGGCCGACCACAAAATGGTCTGCACACATCCCAAGACAAGATCCAAATCATTAAATTTGTGACCCAAATTAAATACGCAAGTCAGCGCCAACTAAGAACCACACAGACAAACTAAGTCAAAGAAGAACTGAGCATTAGTAAATAACAAGTTCACTCAACACAGGAAGGAACGCTCAGCCAACACTGAACAACTCAAAAGATACAGGAACACTCAGCCAACATTGGACATCTCGGCACACATGAACGCTCAGCAAAGATGACAACTCGGCAATGACTACAACTCGACACTTATCGGCAGAATGAACAAAATGAGAAGGATAACAAGGCAACCCAGGATGCTCCTGCATCACATCCAAATCAAAATTAACTTTAGATTCAACAAAAGTATCCAACAACCCTTCATACAATTCTTTATAGCTAACTAATATCTTCTTGGATTTTCACATGAAGTTCAAACTTTCACAAGTCAAGATATAAAAATTGCATTAAATTTTGCTTCTTTTGAAGACTCCCTTTTGAACTTTTATTTAGATTTCTCCTTCAAAATGTGTGCAAAATTAAATGTAGATTTCTCTTCCTACAAATAGCACTTAACCTTCTCAACAAAAAATTCAATATCATAAAAAATATCCTAAATGATATTAAAGACTATTTCAAAACTTGTTTTCCAACTTTTTCAAAATATTCATCTTAAATTTGTTTACATCCCTTCCACTTGCTATTCAAATATGGCTCTTTACCATCTACAATTGCTTCACTTAGTGAACCTAGGTCACAACATGTGCATCTGTCACATACTTAAAGAATACCCTTATTTTCATGTGAATGTATATATGTGTGTCTTTTTTTCAAATCAGAAAGCTTCTCTTCTTGTTCTTGTTCTTCCATTCTTGTCGATACCACTTCGAACACTAATTTTGGTGCTCTTTCATCTCCTTGACTTACTTCTTCTTATTCTTCTTCTCTCTTTTCCTTTCTTTTGATTAGGTTCCCCATTTCTTTTCATCATTTAATCATTATTTACCTCTATTGGTATCTAAATTTGATTGTATTTCTATATTCTTGAATCATTTCATGGTATTGTTTATTTTAGGGTGCAATTTAGCAAATAACTCTTACGTTTATACATGGCATCTTGAACTGTAAAACCTTTAATATTGATTTCATCAAAAACAATATCTATTTGATATTTCCCCCATCTAATTTACAATTATATTTATGTAACTCTCATATCTATATTCGTCGAAACAATTTTCTTTGAAATATTTTAGTGTTGGCTAATGTTCATATGACATCCTAAAAACCATCTATACATGACCTTCGATTAAATTCCCCTTAGCTCATAAAAATTCAAAGTAAGCTAATCCATACTTGTTAATGGGGACAAGAAATTGTATTCCTTTTAGTTTTCTTTCTAAAACAACATTCTCTACTTTTCACAAATGTCTACAAATGCTTATCACTCTTAAACTTGGAAAGTTAAAAAGGTGCTTAGAAAAATCCCCCACCCTAATATGTGGGAGTGTATATAATTGAACAGAACAATCACTCCCATAGCTTCTAAGGAAATTCTTTTCAAAAATCATTATGATGTAGAGAATAAAAGCATCATTCGTAGGGGAAAGGCACCAATAGTGGCTCAGGGTCCAATAACCTTTCACTTATTGTCATAGTGACCCCCCAATAACCGTTCACTTAAATAATCTCACATATACCAATAGTTGATCATTTATGTACCAGTAGTTGATCATTTTTTTTGCTCTTTTTAGCTTATTTTATTCACTACTGGAGATTTTTGAAACACTACTGGGACATTTGTGCACCACTAATGGGACATTTGTTTACAAGCACTAGTGATTTTGAGTGAACAACTTTTGGTGCAATAGGGGTCATGTATCAGCCAACACTTTGAAATGACCACTTTTTGACCCTTCCGCACATAAAACTCCTACAGCATGCATCGTTAATACCTGAAAGCCAAAACCTTAGCTTTAAGCAATTAAATTATATACAAAAACAACAACAAAAAATTGTCAAAATCTGATATACCATTTAGAAGATATAAGCGCACGAAGTAGCTATAGCCACTACTAGTGCCTTTCCCCTAATATTAAAAACTTTTATGATTTCCTTATGTTTCAATTGAAAGTGATATTCATGCATCTTTGTCTTTCCAGCCCCCTTAATTCCCCTAAATTTCAATCCATCAAATTATTGTCATCTAACTAATGGAGCACACAAGATATGATGTCATATAAAAGTACTTAGATGCAAGAACATTGTTGAGTTTTTCATGCAGTTTATCACTAATCAATGAAGCTTAGTCGATGAATTCCTTCCTTGTATTTTTTAGCTACATATTGGAACATCCAAGGCTAAAATTCCTTAGCCAATTCTTGCCATGTAAAAATACTCAAACAATGTTTTTATGTCACCAATTACTTCACAAAAATTACTTTGAAACTGCTATTTTGAAAGGTTAGAGGACAAGGCCTTTTCCTTCAGAAACTCAATTTTTCGTGCATTGGCCTTAAAGCATTCCATAGCAGAATCTCCCGTAAACTTTAGATATGCTAGACTTCCAAGGATGTCTAGCATCTCTTCTATAGTTTGAGGGCTAATCTATAGTACTACTTTATCGTCTATATTCTTGATCACTCTTATCTCTCTTTTTGTAAAATCTCACACAAATCAGTAATAGACCAACAAAAAATAGACAATACTGGCACCAAAAAGGTTGCAACTTCTACAAGACTAGTCATCTTTAGATTACACAACCTGGGATTTCTCCAGTATTGTTTTTTCATTTCTCATGAGATTCCCCCATATGACCAAGATCCATATTTGTGACATTTTTTTATTTTGTTTTGAAACATATATGTGACATTTGAGAGTTTGGTTGCTCTCTTTGACGAAGGAATGACACCCTTAAATTCATACTTCAAATATGTTCGGGAAGACATTACACTCTAGGCGCTCCACCTAGCTAAAAGAAAATTGAAGTATCTGCTCTTTAAGAAATCTTACATTTTTCAGAAATATAAAAGATCATTCCACATCGTTATGCTTGTTAACAGGTGTTATTGTTCAATTACAACCCTTAAAAATTATTATCCTGAAGACATTTAGGGCTTACGATCAAAAATTTCAATTTCTGGGTTACTGAGCCATTTTTCATGGATGGGTTTCGGCATATCAGATCTACAATGTCGAGTTGAAATATTAAAATGCATTAAAAGACTTCACTTAATATAAGACTCGGGGTTCAACCTCCCTCAATTAAATGGAATAATTAAATATTTTCATTAAGGGATTTGAGACTCGACCCATTGCCTATGCCAAGACCTCCCTTGTGGTGGTGTGTGGAC
Organism: Chamaecyparis obtusa; assembly: GCA_027943335.1. Taxonomy (NCBI): domain Eukaryota; kingdom Viridiplantae; phylum Streptophyta; class Pinopsida; order Cupressales; family Cupressaceae; genus Chamaecyparis; species Chamaecyparis obtusa. The sequence goes on from BSBK01002698.1 coordinate 195,752, forward strand.
GAGACGTGATGGATAATGTGGATTTCTACCAACATTTTGGGTTGGTTTGAAGATTTGCTAGTTTTTGGCCTTCTCTTTCGGATCTGCTTAATTAGGTGATAGATTCTTGAAGATCTTGTCTCTGATAACATTGAGTTTTTCCTTTGTACAAAGGGTTTTTTTACTGTTATTTTTACTTATGTTGAAGAACATGATTTGGTATTCAGAAAACTATGGGTATGGGGGAATCACTCTCTCGACCAAACCTTGGACAGTCTCCTTTAACCCTGTTAGTGAACCACTCAGTATGTATCTAATGTGGGTTTGTCTCCCTAATCTTCTCCTTCATTTTTGGAAGAGTTCTTGCTTTGAGGCCATTGGAAACTATATTGGTCGTTTCTTAAAGGTGGATGAGGCTATGACATCGATGGGCATCTCTACCTTTTCTCTCATTCTAGTTGACATTGACATCTTCACATCCCTTGTGTGGGATGTATTCATCATAGTCGTAAATAGGCCATGAACCCAATTGTTGGATTATGAGGGCCTCCTTTTTTATGTAGGCGATGCTTCTCTACTAGTCACCTGGCTACACATTGTTCTCTCTCACACCATAAATGTGTTGCCACTTGGTTAAAGGATGTCAATGATCATTTTATTGTCCTAGCCTTTAACTCTTCCTCTGATGACTCTTTGCAGGTTGATGATGTCTCCCCCAGGATGGTGCTACTATTGATTTGGCTTCCTTTGTCCTAGTGGATCTGAGTCCACCTCGTGTTTCTCCTACGGTCCCCTATAGTGTTGTAGACCCTTCTCTGATTGTTGTTTCTCCTGATCTACTCCATCCTATGGCTGATGAGGTTCAACATTGTCAACACTCTATTCTCGGTGCTGGTGTTGAGTGTCTCTCATTGAGGGTTCCATCACCTTCCTTTTATGGTGGGGACCCTTCTGAGAGTATCACCTAGATAGTTGTCTATTGGCGAAGGAAAAATCACTCTACAATCCCGCATTCTCCTCCCCTTTATGTGGGTGAGTTGTCTACCCACTCTTGATATGGGTTACTAGATGTGTTACTAGTCTACTATCAATGGTCTCTTCTTGACCTAGTTATAAATAGTTGTTTTGATTTGTTGTTTTAACGCCTTCGGGTTGTCTCTTCTTGACCTTGTAAATAGTTGTTTTGATTTGTTGTTTTAACGCCTTCAGGTTTTAATTTTGTAAGGGACAACACCCTTGTTTTGGTGCTTTTAATATCAAAAGCATGTCAATCAGAATCTGAAGTTAAAATAGAAACCCTAACACATTATCCAGACCCTGAAGTTGAAAATAAGGAAACTACAAAAGGAAAGTCATAGAAGAGAAATTAAGAAAAGTAAATCCCAAAATGTGAGATTTCATAACAAACACGTCAAACCAAAATATGGACAATCATAAAATTTTGATAGATAAGACGTTCCAGATTTCAATCAAAATACAAAGTTTGAAGATGGAAAGATCAAGAAAATTACGAACCCAATAAGTTTGTGATTTGAGGTTCAACATCTTGTCAATAAGTTTAACCTCCAATTCTTAATTCAAACCCCAAGATTTTTGGACTTTAGACTCTAAAAAAAAACATCATTGAAAACTTAAAATTTCATTAGAAAAACCTAATCCTCTTGTAAGTCAAGGTTCAAACTCCCAACTAAAACTTACAACTTTAAAAAACTGTCATGAACCCACAATTTCTAGAAGACTGATCCTTAAGAATGAAAGCAGGGAGCTTTAATTGATCTTAATTTCATGTTTTCTAATGTACTTGTAAATATTCAAACATCTCACAAATCATGATATTGCTATCAGAATTCAACTCTGTAGTTTTTTGAGTCAAACTCATTGACCTATCTCACAAATCCTTGGACACTTAATATTCCTATTAATTGGGATTACATTTCCCAAAATCAGGCAAGTATTACAACGGTACCATCCTTAATTGGTATTTGATAAAAGTCTTCGATCAATCCATCAAACAAGATTTTTTATAAGTTGTGGCTTGTATGAATGCAGAAAAGTTTACAGTTTACAAGTGGCATTGTGCGTGTATGCTGATAAGCCATCTCAATTTCTTTTTTCGCTTGCACAAAGGTAAACATGAATCCACGGAAGTCATTCTTGACTGAACTAATGAACTTCCTTACAGTTCAGTGTAAGCACATGGAAAATAAAAGAGATATACCTTATAAATCTAATGCTGAAGGAAATGTGAAACTGATAAAATTGATGGCTGACATGAAGAAAGGATTTTTAGGGTGCAAATGCTTATTTCCAAAGCCCATCTGCAAGGGGGTTTTCTGGCTTCGTTTATTTTATGTGGGTTGCAGGGTTTTGAGAGATCCAATTAGACTTTTTAGCATGATATTTTTCCAATTTCTTCCTAGAGAGGAATTGGATCGTTTATTTTGGACATGCTTCCTTTTTTTTCTTGGAGGTTGTAAACTTCTAACAATATAAGATGACGATACAAATGCCTATAGGCTCACCTGCAAGAGATTGTACATTGGTTTCCTCGCCTTGTTTATTTATTTGTAGTTAAGGCCCGTTTGTTTGCGGCATTGGAATTTGAGTCAAAATTTGATTATCTCAAAATCAGGTTTTGTATATTCCGGTTTTGTATATTCGGAAGATGTTTTGGACCGTTTGGTTGACCCGGAAGATGGATGAGACAATCCATCTTCTGCGTTTGGTTGCCATTTTTGAAATTGGAATTGGAAGATAGAAATTCCTCTTTATGTGTTTGGTTTGCAATTTCAAATTGGAATTGGAAGATAGAAATTCCTCTTCTCTGTTTGGTTCTACATTTTGAATTGGAATTAGAATTTAATTTGATATTTGATATTTTATTATTTTGGTCCATTTTTTATGTATAATTTTTTTATATTAATTTATAATTTTATGGAGTAAATTATAAACAAAATTTAATATATTTTTTTCAATTTTGTGAACAGAAAACTTAACTTTTTTCAATAATTTTATACATTTATTATTTTGGTCCATTCTTTATGTATAGTTTTTTTAATATTAATTTATATTTTTATGTAGTAAATCATAAACAAAATTTAATATATTTTTTTCAATATTGTGAACAGTAAACTTAACTTTTTTAAATAATTTTATACATTATCATAAATAATATTATAACAAAAGAATAATTATAACATTGCTCGATATCACATCAAAATATAAATAAGTCATCTAGTCCACATATATATCTATCTCCAACAAATGATCCCACAAATGATCAAACTAAATAGTACGATTGTTGCACAAAGAAAACATCGTAAAAACAAGATTTCAGCTTTAGATGTAGCCTCCGCTTTTGCCATAGTTTTCTCGAGTCTTTTGCAATTCTTGCACTCGTCATCTACAACAGGTCTGTGTGTAGAACGTACTGATGATGTAGACAACGACGGGGTGTCATCGACCCATCGAAAGTACTCGCATCCACCTCCATCTTACAATACAAATCTAAGTTAGTCTCGCTATAATGACTAATATTTATTCTTTGTAAACATTTAAATATTGTGCAATTAACAACCTTAGTGTAGTTTTTACAACCCCAAAATTTACGGCCTGGATTTTCCTCTGTCAGTGACTTCCTCAACACACAACGCAATCCATCGCCGCAGTAACACATAGGAACATTCTTCGTAGCCATCAGCACTGTATCAAGCAAAAATTTGTTCATTCATACTAATTTTGTTTGCTATAACAACATGACTATATTCTATGAGTACAAATTGAAAAAGTTATACAAAAAATATAATGACACAACTATAGCATCAAATATAACAATATCTATGAACTGATTGGTGGTGTGAAAACACACCATTAAATAAGAAAACACAAGTAGATCCACGGTCTACGCCCTTATGCCCCACATTCGATGATCAATCCTGCATCTACAAAGTAAACATGATTGAAACATCGGGTCTGCGTCTTCCCGAATTCATCGTTGAAACATCTTTGCATGGCCATTGAGAGAGCAAGTTTTTACTTCTGCATTGCATACTAATTGCAGTTCATTGCAAGTATGTATATGAACTGCAATTAGTATGTAATATTTCAAGTATGTATATGAACTATACATACTTGAAATATTACAAGTATGTAATATTTCAAGTATGTATATGCCATTGAGAGAGCAAGTTTTTACTTCTGTATTGCATACTAATTGCAGTTCATTGCAGTTTATGTATAGTAATGGTAGTGGCACGTCTTGTCTTGAGATAGGATCATTGATTCTTCATAATGTCAATCAAACTACAGATTACATTCTAATTAAGAACACGACATTTTTAAATGCCCATGAAAAGGCAATCAAATAAGAAAAAAATCAAAATATCAATAGTTGGACTTAGCAATGAGGTCTGAAATCCTTCTTTGTATATTTTCAGGACATTGCATCATTGTCAGAGACTCAAAGCTACCTTGAGCAGCACCAAACTCTGATCACTAAGCTACAAATTCACATTTCCTACTTGATGTCATTAATAAACAATTAGCAGCTTGAAGAAGGTGGTCTTCTAAGCTCCTTAATGCTAAACTTCCTTATAAATTAAGTGCCACATTATTCTGAAAACATACAATCAATCTAGCACACAAAAACATATTGAGAATTTATAAATTATAGGACTAACACTTGAAATTAAAGTTAGAATAGTAAATACAACTCATGCATCTAGGAAGTGTAAGATAGCAACCTGTACATCGATTAATAAGGAGTTCAATGCTAGAGTTATTGAAATATGTAATGAATTTGTAGTCAGAAAGAAGTTTTTGCTCTGTGTCACAGATTGGGAGGGAAAGGTAGATATCAAAATTATGTAGAAGACTCGGCACATCTCAAAGTCAATTCATTATAACTCTCAACAGAAGGAAAAATAAACAATTTTCTGCTCTCGCACCAAATTGAAAAAAAATGCAATCTGACACTTGTATTTTCATTTCCTGCACTATCGAACAGATTTTGCATCCCAAACAGAACATTTCTTTTTGCCAAAATGTTTTTGTATATTGACATGTTTTCGGTCTTTCAAGTTTTCTTGGGCATTTGCTTGTTGTGAGTTATCTCATCCTTCACCTTTGATGAGACACTGCCAGGTCCAAATCATGCAACTTTGATGATGCTCAAACTATTGGTAATGTACATGATTCGTGAATCTTTAAGAGAATTATATATATATATATATATATATATAGTTGCAAGTTAACTCATCCTTTGACTTCCTGAGGCACTTCAAGGTCCTATTCATGCAACTTTAATGATTTTCAAACTAATAGTAATGTTTATGATGCAAGAATCTTTGAGATAATTGCATGAGTGTGTGTGTGTGTGTGTGTGTGTATGAATACATAGAAACTTATATAGGTAGATATCTGTGTATAACTATATATGGTTATACATATAGATGTGACTGTATGCATGTGTATATGGATATCTATGTGCATAGGGATCTATACATATGTATACGGATATGTATGTGCACTGAAGCATGCATGTATAATTACACACACATAGAAGCATGCATGTATAAGTATACACACACATATATCTAGTAGTATGCTAAAACAAATATTCACCCACTCATATAAATTAATAAATACATGAAGAGCATGCATTTTTCTCCAATTCTCTTTCCTGTCATGTTGTCACTACCATCATGTTTGTGGTTTCTTCTATCTCACAGCATAATACTTAACTACTTAAGAAGGTATAAAATGAAATATAAAAGAAGGCTAATTGTTGATAATTCAATGTCAATTGGCAAACACTAAAGATAAATCAATATGGTTTATATTAGTGCATCTAGACAAATAAAATGGATAGATATGTTACTCTTCCTCAAGAGCATCAATGTCATCAACCAATTCATTGGAATAACAAGTAGCACCAATGCCACTCCCACTATCTGTATCTACAAATGACACTGTGTAGCAACTTCGTGCCCCTTGCGCTTGTTCAAGACTAAGACAAGCTGGCTGTTAGTGTTAGAATATATTTTATTTTCTGTGTCCACCATCTTGTTCAGGTGTACAAGAATTTTCTTCTGCTGAACAATGATTGAAAAATGGTGTCTCTGCAAGCCATGGCGAGCTCAATACCATAAAGGAGCAGTAACAAAATGATTATCTGAAACCTTAATTATATAGCAATCTTAGGAATGAATACAAGATCATCCTAATCTTTTAACCAAGGACAAATTATCCCAAAAGTAAAACAATACAGCGCCACCTAAAATGACTCAATACTAAAAGTAAATACAAAAAACTTCTAAATTTGTGCATTCATATTTGCAAATTGCATTTCTTGCAAATGCTTCTAAATTTTGCATTCATATTTGCAAAATTTGATAAAGTATGTAGAAAATCATGATAAAGTTTGATAAAGTGACAATCATCAACCATAAGCAATCATAAACAATCAACAGTGTATGTGAACAACTATGATAAAGTATGTAGAAAATAACTATAATCCACCATATGTGGCTGCAATCCAGTCCACTCTCTCATCCTCACTCATCAACAAAAACCCTTTGGCTCTTTCACACTCAACCACGAAGGTGTCGTATACCCTCAGGAATACAGCTTGACTCAATTGAGGGATGGATTTGAGAGCACTATATGCATCCGTCAAAGCATTCTCATGAGCAGATGTATCAATTTTGTGAAGGTGCACATTGCTCATGCCCTCTTTTATTTTCTTCATTGTTTCACACATGGAATCCAAGGAAGCGGTCGCACTTGCCTTCCTCCTCCTTCCCCCCCTTGTGACTGATGATGTAGGGGTTCCTCTACCATTTGCACTTGGAGTGGACTGATAAGGGTCATCATCCAAATCAGCGGCACTATCTTCTTCATCCAGCACATTGTATGGGTCTTCCAAAGGGTTCCCCTCTTCAGTCTCAAGGGCCGTTATAGCTGCATTGCCTTCAGCAATGTCGTTACCCACAATTACACCCAGTTCATTAAAGTATTGGAAGGGCTGCCTCTTATACACTTTGGCATTTTTTAACTCTCTTCTCTACATGTTGGCATAAACAAATGGATTAGGTTTTTTGTCTTTCATTACGTACTTTATAAGAAGGCAATATTATTTCCATCAAAATAGTAGAGAGATCACCCTACCTTGAGAAACTCATCCCATACGCTATCCTCAACATCCACGCACTGAGTTGCCTCGTTCCAGGTGAAGCCACTTGTATTTCTTAGCTCCTTCATGACTCTATATGCTAGCTTCCATGTTTTCAGCTTATTTTTGAAATTGTCCTTAGATAGAGAGAGGTTCATATCATTGTTGAACCTCCTCTCAATGGAGGTCCACGCTTCTTTTTTGAAACCTCCATCACCTTTTCTGCCTAGCTGTACTTGCTCCATGAGCAAGTCTAGAAACTTTCTTTCCATTTCCTTACTCCACACTATCTTCTTAGAGGAAGAAGATATTTGGCTGTTGTTACCAATTTCATGGTTGTTGTTACCAATTTCATCCATGCTCATCATGAGTTCTGTGTATGCCATGTTGTGTAATCATCAAAGTATCTTCATACATCAGTTTACTCAAATAAAATAGAATAAAAAGGAAACCATCATGTATATCAAAGTATCTTCATACATCAGTTTACTAAAATAGAACACATTGACCCATAGAAGACCAATACTTCTAGATAGAAATAGAATAAAAAGGAAACCATCATGTGTATCAAAGTATCTTCATACATCAGTTTACCAAAATAAAACACATTCACCCATAGAATACCAATACTTCTAGATAGAAACAGAATAAAAAGGAAACCATCCTGTATATCAAAGTATCTTCATACATCAGTTTACCAAAATAAAACACATTCACCCATAGAATACCAATACTTCCATATAGAAACAGAATAAAAAGGAAACCATCTTGTATATCCAAGTATCTTCATACACCAGTGTACTCAAATAAAACACATTGACCCATAGAAGTCCAATACTTGCAGAGAAATACATAAGAAAAAGGAAACCATCATGTAGTCTTGACCCATTAAAAGAATGACTATTCTCAGGATCTGTACTCTTCCCACATTCTACTTGCTATATCATCTCGAAACTGTGCACACTCGTCTCTATCACGCTGAGACAACCCATACGTCTCCAGCATTGGTACATCTATCCCATCATGGTCATCTTCCTCTTCGGTGGCAATTTCTGATGGAATGCCATCCTCTAATGTAATGTAGTTGTGTAGTATGCAACATGCCAATACAATATGGGATTCTGTCATGATAGGATAAGACATGGCAAGCCTCAAGATTGGAAAAATGCTGCTTGAGAATACCAAATGTATGCTCTATTGAGTTTCTAAGAGAGGAGTGTCGATGGTTGAACAACTCTTGTCGAGAGTTTATTGGATTCTGTCTTGAAAACTCCTTCAGGTGGTACCGTGTACACCGATAAGGAGCAAGAAATCCAGGTGCATTGGGATATCCAGCATCCACTAGAAAATATTTTCCTACATAAAAAAAGTATATTATTAAAACTTGAAACATTGATTGTACCCTTGAGTCTATTAAACTATGATTTGGCTTACCGGGGGGAACAACAAGACGATCTACTCTTGACAGAGCTGAAGCCAAAACACGACTATCCACAGCAAACCCTTCCCAACCAGCAAAGCAGTACTGAAACTTACAATCGAAGGAACACACACCCATAACATTTTGTGACAGGTTGCCTTTTCTATCACAATATTTACCCTACATGTTGACATCAACAGTGACTGGTATATGGGTTCCATCGATTGCTCCAACACAATCCTATACAATATGATACAATCATCAGTTCTACGGTCAAGCAATAATATGATAAGGATAAAAATCCATACAAGAAAGTTGTAACAACACAACAATTACCTTGAAGAATGGATCAAAACGTTCGTTCCCACTAATTTCAGGAGGAGTGTTTGGACTAGGTGGTAGAAAGCAATCTTGGTGGAGTCCTAAGATAGCCCTCAACACCCTCTGGAAGTATCGGCTGATTGTCTCTCCTGAGTGCCCAAAGTTGTGGGCAATCTTGCGGTTCCTCAGATTGTGGCCAACGGTGTGGAGGAACATCACAAGTTGTTCTTCTAACGTCAAGTGTATCGTATCTGTCAAGGTTCCTTTCAACCTTAGGATAGTCGCTAGACGAAAGAAGGCTCCCCTACTCATGCAAATCTGATCATGACAATCCACATCGTTGGAATGAATAACCATTCTATAAACCACATCGTTGGAATGAATAACCATTCTATAAAAAGAATTTCCTTTTCTTCTTCGTTTACGTGTACTACCTTCTCGGCCTACCACTACTCTAGCTACGGCAACACAAGCCATAAGAGCTGTGAGAAGAAGAGAATATTGGGTCTCCACAGCTACCCATCCTAGAACGTCAATATTCTTAATAGGATCCATGAATGGCCTGAAATGTGGACAAACACAACGATATCAATGAGGAGATAAAGTGTCGGAAGGATTTGTTTGATTTACTAGTGAAGGAGAAAAAGTTGACAAGAAGAAGGGCAAGCAAAGAGACCACATCAAAGAGCTTGCCAAGTAGACACAAGGTGAACCAATAGAAATCTGGCCTACATCTAAAAGAACATTCAATCAGCTGCAAACCCAAACATTCAATCACGTATGTATGTATGTTCTTGAAAAGAGATCCTAGTTATTGTTGTTATGAATTGCATTTCATGAAATGTTATGATCTCTTGTTGTAAGAAAAGTGTAAAAGCATATCAAGATGTTTCAATGTGTGTACCCTAACATGACATCAAGCCTACATGTATTAAGGCCACAATAACAAAGAACTAATAGTCACAACCTTCTATATAAATCCTACCATTCACACAAAATCAAGGTAACGAATCTTGGACATAATTTACAGTTGTCAGTGGTTACCAACTAAGGCAAGGCTCACAAAAACAAATATCCTCAACTGTCTCGGACATATTATTATGATTGCAAATTAAATTCAATGGTCAGCAACAGAAAATGCTTCAACCATGTTACATGGTAATTAAAAATATCAAAAAAGAACAATCAATGTTTATCAAATTTATCAATATCCTAATCAGCAAAATTCTTAATCTCTTCATCTGTCATTTATTATTGGTATGATATTAACACTAATGCAGGCACACCTAAGTTGTGCTACAATGCCTATTTGAATTTTAATGTGTATGTAAATGTGTTACAATGTATATTTGAATTGTAATGTGTATGTAAATGTGTTACAATGCCTATTTGAATTGTAATGTGTATGTAAATGTGTTACAATGTATATGTGGATTATGTGGTACAATGTAATCCACATATACATTTATATGTGGATTATGAACAATGTATATGTAAATGTGTTACAATGCCTATTTGAATTGTAATGTGTTACAATGCCTATTTGAATTGTAATGTTAGAAATTGTTCATATGAAATTGTTAACACAAAAATATACTCTAGAAAATTACAATTCAAATAGGCATTGTAACACATTTACATATACATTTATCAATACAAATACTCTAGAACATTATAATTCAAATAGGCATTGTAACACATTTACATACACATTTATCAATACATATACTCTAGAACATTACAATTCAAATAGGCATTGTAACACATTTACATATACATTTATCAATACAACATTAATCCATCAATAAATCATAAACGTGTAAGCTCTCATATAAACATGTAACTAATACTGATGGTTACTCCATCGTCATGGAATGGAAGGGCGAGAGGAGCATAAATTTTGTGAAAGGCATGGTGGCGGAGCTAAGGACAACATCGATGCAGTTTCAAATTTTTCTCAAGAAAGTTTTTTGGCTACTTTCAGTCATTTTAACACATTTACATATAAGCTGCAACAGCAACTGTAGTTGTAACACATTTACATTTCAGTCATTGTAACACATTTACATATATCAAATTAACACATTTATTAAAAACAGATATCAAATTAACACATTTCAGTCATTGTAACACATTTACAACAGATATACATATATTAAATGTGTTACAATGACTGAAATGTGTTAATTTGATATCTGTAACACATTTACATTTTAGTCATTGTAACGCATTTACATTTCAGTCATTGTAACACATTTACATATAAGTTGCAACAGCAGCTGTAGCTGTAAATAGCTGCATAAAACCCTAAGCTACAGCTATGGCTGCTGTTGCAGCTTAGGGTTTTATGCAGCTAGGGTTTTCAAAAGGGGGTTTCGGATTTCATCCATAGTACTCTACTATTCACTCATCAGAATGAACGAATAGCATAGTACTATGGAAACATAGCTCAATCAGTGTTAAATCAAATAAAACACAATACCCAATACATAAAAATGGCATTGCTACAGAGGTCGAGCCCAATACATACCTTTCAATACGCAGCAAAAGTAGAGGCAACCCCAAAAAACTTTGAAAATTTTGAATAGCAGAGGCAAGAACTCTGATTTGCAAAGCCGAGAGGGATGGGCTTCCAGCTTGAAATTTGAAACCCTGTTTCCTCGTTTCAAAAAAACCCGACAACAGATTGTAGTATTTGCAGAGCTGATAGCAGATTGTAGTATTTGCAGAGCCGATATCGGGCTTCCAAAATGAAATACAAAACCCCCTTTCGAAAACCCAAAAATGAAATGGGAAGACGCGGACCCGATGGTTTTATTAAAATTGCTTTCATTTTTGCCAAATTCAGAATTTGTTTTTGAATTCCACCTCTCAGGTGGGAAGATGCTGCCGCCCGTTTCAGGGCCAAAACCGGGTTTTATGCTCCATAACCTGAATTACAATTTAGGGAAACAAACGACGGATTCGGCGAAAAATTAGAAGTCCCGCCGCCAATTCCGGTCGAATTCCCACAAACAAACGGGGCCTAAGGAGTCTGAGAAATCCATCTTTGTATTTTTAGTAATGGTTGGTCTAATATTATTCTCTCAATTTTTTTTAGAGAAAATGAATTGTTTATTCTGGACATGCTCAATGTGTTTTCTTGGAGGTTGTAACAAATTGCATGTGATTTATGATAGTTGCGCTCCCTTGTTTAGGACGTCCATCACACGATATGTGGGCATGGTGGAGGTGATGTTATATTTATGGGAACACAAAATGATGTAGGACTTGATTAACTTCTAGTTTAAATACATTTCCATTGCATCATGCAGTTTATAGTTGATAGTTCAAGGGAACCAAGTTTGATACATAGTAACACCTCTTATGAATATCTTTTGTGTAGAGATAAATTGTTATATTATTTTTATTTTTATTTTTCCATCATATTTTTTGTTTGGAGAATTTTATGAGTTATCATGTTTGTATCTTTGTTTTTGTTATTTCAAATTATGCCATGAAATAGTACACCTCATATAGATCAAAAATAAACATTAATATAGAACGAAAACCCATATGCCACACTTAGATCAGCATGCAATCCAACCTCTTCCACTCCTTTCCACACTAAACAGGGTATTTTTCCATTCCTAGCATTGTGCTTCTTTATTTATTTAGAGGGAATATGCTTAACAAACACATCAATTCCCAAATACAATTGATAAGTGTAGTTCAACCTTTTAGTAAAAAAATTATTTGATACACTTAGTTTGTTAATCATTGAATGTGCGCTATAAGCTAGTCATTCACATTCATTTGACATTAATATAACATGAATGTGAATAACATCTTCAAAGAAGATTCTATGATCATTGGGAGCCTCTCCTTTCTGGTACCATTCATATTTACCATATGGCTAAAGGTTTTTTTATTGCAAAATTTAAAAATGTTGAGGATAGAAAGAAAATTTTGTATGATATTTTTTTTAGCTAGAAGGACAAATTTTCGTTAATTGTAAAACCATGGCACTCTGATTTCAATCCTTCTTCTAAAACGTTTGATAATATTCTAATTTGGGTTCGGCCTCCTTATCTCTCACTTCACCTTTGGGTTGATTCTTTTTTAGAGGAAGTGGGAGATGGTCTTGGAGATTTTCTGATGGTGGATGAGGAATCGTCTAACATTTTTCATTCCACCTTTATTTGGATTTTGGTCGATTTGGATGTTTCAAAAGGGTTTCTTGTTGATATCTTGATCAATTCTTCTAAGGGTAGTTGGGTTCAAACTTTAGACTATGAAGGGATTCCTTTAAAGTGTAGGACATGATTTAAAATTGGTCATGTGGTCGAACATTGTGGGTTAGAAAAAAATATTTTGTCAGCTTTATGGTGGAAAGGTGCTTCTAGTCAGCATTATACAGTTGAGAAGAAATATGAAAATCAAAGGAGCTTCTCTCAGGTGATAGCATAGGATAATGTGGTTTCTTCTCTGGTTGATCGGGTTTCTAGTGGAGTGGTTGTTGAGACTAGTGCATAGGTCCCTTCTCCAAAAGTGTGTGGGAATGGGCCTTTGGCGACTACTTCCTCTAATAGCGCTTTGGCTATCAATCCTGGTAGTATCGTTGGTATTGCTTTGCTTATTGGGGGGAACCTTGCCTCTAAGATGGAGGGTGTTTTCTCTGCAGGCAAACTTTCTCAGGATGTTGGTGGTCCAGTGATGGGTTCGTTGGATTGGCATAATGTGGTAGCAAAGGTGGAAGGGGGCTAGATAATTGTTAAGGGTAAGAAAGCTAAGATGTCTATGCTCTCTTTTGACATCAATCTTCGTTCTCACAAGGGCGGTGCTAAAGGTAAATCATGATGGCTCCTAGTTGTGGGTGCTTGGGTTGGAGTTTGCTGGTCCTTTCTTTGGTTTTTGGCTGCTTGCTAGCTTTTATTTTGCATTTCAGGTTGTGGGAGCCTGTTGGTAAAACCCATATTGTGGTTTTTGGAGCCTGTTACTCCTGTGGTTGCCTATTTTTGTTGACAACATCTTATTTTTAGCTCCAGTTTCATTCTAATTGTAAAGGGTTTCGTGTCCCTTCAAAACCTATTGTATCCTTAATCAAAAACATCTTCAGAGAAGATAAATTGTTTTACAAGTGGAAAGTGAAATTGTTTGAAAGTGAATTAACAAAGCTTCAATGCTTAGTTTGGTCCAAATGATAAATTTTATTCAATAATATCTTAGAAGATAATAATAAAATACAATGAGAAGCACTTGAAAATGTCTACAAATTAATGACAATGCAACTATGTTGCTCCTTTTTAAGGAGTGCTCAAGTTGACCTATAATTGTTTATTAAAAATAAATAGAATATAATAATAAAAATAAAAATGGCAAGGAGTCCTTAAATACATCTCAAGGCAATTGACCAAAATACATCTGAATTGCTCATGTGTTACAAACTTTAACTTGATCTACAATTGTCAAATGATAGAATATAAGTATTTTCATTTGTTTACGGTAAAATGATGATTAAAAACACAATATTATTCTTTACTTTCATTTGAATACAGGATGAGTGATGATTTATAAGGTGCTAAAATTTACACTTATTTTGTCTATATAGTCCTGAGCTATTCCCATAAATATCATATTGGCTATGTCGGTGGCAGTGAGGCAGTGACCACGTGAAAAACAATTGTCTTTCTACAACCAAGCATGATATCGCCATTGTTAAAGTAGCAAGGCATCAATTATACGCAATGGGCAAGCACTACTAATGAATTCTTATGAAACTTTGTTGACTACTGAAGTTTGAAATCAAACAATATTTTCCTTGACACCCTAATTTTCCTTCCAATTTAATGTGTGTTATACATAGATTACAATTGCAACATATTAACATTTAACCCTATCTACCAAGCCTTCTTTTGTAACTAGTCACAATGTATTTCCTCCCTTCAAGTTGTAATCTCAATCTTATCCTCAATTGAATCATCCAATGATAAAGTACTGCATGTGTGCTCTGCAATAATCCACCCATTGGACTGTGACCAGCCACTCCAAGCCATAGAGCATAAGTGAGCACACACAATTATGACTTTTCTTTCACCACAATCCTCACGTCCTAAAATAGAATACGATACACTTTCTATTAGCATAAATGTTCCTAAAATGGGATGGTATTGTTCTCTAAGTACTTTTAAATTTTATAAAGTTTGAACTCTCATCAATTTAATTGCACAAACAGTCCATGATTTGAGAGAACACTTGAAAGTTTTAGAGAGTTTTTGTGAGGAGGTTAGTATGTAGGTCAGCTCTAACAAGACTAAAATCATAATTTTCTCTCTAAAGAAACAACAAGAAGAAGTTTTGGATTAAAGTATAAGAAAGTTTTGATGGGGCCTCAAAACTCTGTACAAGATCTAAGCTGAAGATAGTGCAATGAAAGCCCCCTAAGAAAACAACAAGCCAGCCAGAACAAAAGACCAGACTATAGAGCCACACACACAAGAACATTGCTCAAGATAAAACAATGAGATACAACAGCCCAAAACCAAAACCAAACATTAGAGTTTTCCTTTAGTCCCCTTCTTACAGGACCGTAGAGTCATGTCAAACGAGGGCAAAGACCGTATAGAGTGTTTACCTTTAACCATAATCCAGTCCTCTTCCAATTTAGCAGCCTCATTTTGCCAGCACAATGAATCAGTACTGAAGACCCAACACCCAACAAAGGTTCAACATGTGTAGAATCAGCCAACAAAGAACTAGAACCAGCTTTAGCCAAAGGGGAAGGGGTAGAAGGACTGGCAGAGCCGCTAAACAACAAACTCACCAGCAGAAGACCTAGTACAAAGAGATTGTGGAGGAATACAAGTTAATTTTATCTTTGATGGAAATTTGTTAGACTTGTACAACTAAACGAATACAAGGGGGTTGGTGAGCTTCTTTGTTACTACAAAATAGGTGTAGACAAGAAGATATATGGGATTGGTAAATGAAGAATACTCTTTTTGGTCTATTGATTAGACATGTCCTATCAAACCACAAGTGGAAACAAATTGAAAGAATACAAAAACATCTTATCACTAGTAGCCTTAAAGTCAAATCAACAGTTTCCCATGAGATTCTCTTGGTTGAAGCAAGTATGTTTCCTATGGAAGCTTCAGTGGTTATCTGTTTGTTAAGCTATCTAAATAAAGTGGAAAATATGGATGAACACCGCTAGCCCGAGTTCATTGTTGGGGAGAGACTAGTTTGTAAAAAGAAAATGTGGATGAAACAAAACAAGGAATGGTTGAGTAATTGGGACATTGACTTGCAAAAGTGACCTAATACTAATAGAGAGATAAAAAGACTTGTGTTAAAAAAATTCAGGGCTGCCATGTGGACAAAGCAAATGGGGCAGAAGAAAGCCCATTATGTGAAAAAGTTCAACCCCACTTGGGATCATGACGAGAAAGACTACTTACAAGTGGCAATTAAGGGCAAGGCAAGATTGTTAGTGGTGCAACTCAAAACTAGGTCTCATCATCTAAGGTGTGAAACGGGATGGACAGTTCCCAAAGAGACTTGGGAAGAAAGAACGTATGTTTTCTACAATAAACTAGATGAAACTGAATAGCACTTTATTTTTTAGTGCGTTGCTTACCAAGATACATGTGGATTATACAAGAACAGCTTGAAGCAAGGTTGTCTAAACCTACTTTTTGAAGAGTAAAGGTTGCACAAAACTACTGGTTTTTTAATGAAGAATCATAACCGAAGAGTAGATATTGAGAAGAACATGAAGATAGCATAAGTGTGTTGATAGGTCCCTTAGATTGTTGATCTTATGGATGTCATTAAAATTCTTTCATTCATTCATTCATCATGAATAGCAGAGTTTGTTGTCTTGTAATATAACTTGTACTTCATGATTGTATGCAAAAGCCAATCACAAGTTCAGAAAAAAATTAGTGTATATTCCCCTCCAATTGAATATAACTTGTACTTCATGATTGTACGCAAAAGCCAATCACAAGTTCAGAAAACATTAGTGTATAACGAATCTGAGTAAATTGATTCAAAATTATATATTCCCCTTCAAATAAAATAGTTGTTCGGTTTAAAATTAACATATTAATTGTACTTTAAATAATCACTTGAAGGTCATTTGATGTACTTAGACCCCAAACATAAAATGGTAAGCTAACAAGATTCTTTCCCTAAATCAGTTCCAAGAAATTTGCAAGTGGTATAAGAGTGTGATATGAAAAGATTCTACTTAGCTGTACAATTTAATCTGAATAAGCTTTGTCGTAATCCCGACAGTTCTTAGTGAATTGAAAACGACTCTTTTGAAATAATATTCCATTTACAAAGACAACATATAACATTACCTTACAGTTGACCTCAATTTTTACCCACTTTCAGGACACTTAAAATGTTTAGGTGACGTGATAAAAACATATTCTCCTCCATTAAAAATTATAAAAAGACATATACTTATTTTGTGCAAAGGGGGGAAGGGGGAAATTGCATCTGGTAGATGCAGACATGACAAAACAATTTGCACCGTTTAAAGATACTAAATCCATAACTTATTTACTCCATTCTAGCAAGATCTTAGGTTTAAGGCTGTTCTCACTTTATAATCAGTTAAATGTTTGTTAGAATTGGGGATATTTCTTTTAAATGTTCTCTCATTACATTAAGCTCCAACAATATCAAATTCATAGATATTAGCTGGTAGGCAAAGCTGAAGTAAAAATGGAATGTTAGTAGGAAGTGCATATAGAGTTCATTTGAAACTAATAGTAACACATTCCAGGGTAATATGTTAATTAAGTAATTAAGCAGGGTATATCAAACCCATCTCCTCATCCTGTCTTCTAATCTGGAAGTGAAGATTCTATTTGTAGTTTGTAAACCTTGATATTAGGGTAAAGATGTTGCAAAATTTCACCAATGAAGATTGTCAAACAAAAGCTAGAAGGGAACCAAATAAAAACAGTAGTGCATCAACCTTCCACATAATGGTCAATGAGATTCAAGAAGTACATTATGTCTTTATGTTTTGACCTGCTACATAGCCCGCTAAAAGACCAAGCAAACACATTCAATGTAGCTAACTTTTAAAATGTCGCTTTTCATCAATTCTCGCTCTTCACCTCGGTAAAATACAACTTGAATTGAAAGCTGTAAATCATACAATTTATAACGATGCTTCTATTGTCTGCATGAAAAGAATCCTTCCCTCTTCACTCTGGTAATTAAAATCTACATATAAAAGACTTGAGAGATTTTAATTACTTACACCAATACCTTCAAAATATTAAACTGGTGGTTGGAGTCTTAAAAATAACAATGCTATGCCTGTGCCATGGTGTTTTAGGTGACAAAACCACCATGGAAATTCGGAATTTTATCATAAATATAGAATTCAATAAAAATAATCACATTGGCAATGTAAATTATAGCTTACACTCCATGCATGTACTACCACGCATAAGTAGGTGGCATGGACCATTAGGATTTGTCATTGAGCTCTCATGACAAATACATATTGCCAAAACTATTAGAGAGCTCATGTTTGGACAGCAAAAATCACAAGATTCGTGTATTCTATAATACCATGTAACCATTCTGCATCGCATAAATTCAAAAAACCATATATACTTTGCTTCCCAATCATTTTGCAAATCACAGAATTGAGCAAGGCTTCTGAGATTTTCTTTTCTTTTTCCTTTTCTGCTTGGGTGGTTGAAGTACCACCTTGATGGCTGCATCAAAGACAGCTTTCACATTCTGTAAAATAGAACAAGACATGATTAGCAACCATAAATATCTCCACTTAGGGTACATCCTTCTGATAATTTCTTGTATATCCACATCAGTAAAGATGAGCACCAAATACAGAACTTGAATCTGAAATTCTAATTGTATTTTGTGATTATCATTTCTCCCAAATATCCTAAATTTGTGTATACTGTTGTGCCAGCATCCTTACATGCAAGTTCTAACCGATAATGTAAGAAGATAGCACACTACCCATGCATTTTAACAGAGTCTATACTTTGATAACAACTATTTAGTGTTGAAATTTTGCTAGTTTCGCACAAAAAGAATTCCCTGAATAAAATAAGAAATGTAGGGGTTCAGATGCCATGCATATTCTCTTTAATAGTGGATTTCACAATGGTGTATTAAAAAAAAAAAGATGCAACCAGCAATATAATCTATTTTCTCTACCCAGAATAAGACTAAGTGCAAGCACCAGGAAGTGCTAAGTTTACAAGTCCCATTATCCTCTGGATCAATCAGCTTCTAAAGCACAATATCTCAAACAATGTAAAAAAATAACAGTTCATTTTTGGAAATTTCACCTCTTTCTGGATTGTGTGCTTGCCCTCTTCAGTTGTGTGGCCTCATTTGCTTTTCCCAGGCTGCTCATAATGGAAATTTCTCAGTTTGGCCTTCTATGTGGGGGGGCTGGTGATATAATTCAAACCAAATCTGAAAACAGCAAAACTTTCAAGAATGATAGGATTCTTTGGCCTGTGTTGGTCAAAGGGAATCTCTCGAGTTAATTGAGAGTATGAATGGCTTCAACCCCAATCTCTCCAAGAAATTTGCCAATGGTTGGGACAAGGATATCACAATTTGACTTGCTGTGGAAAAAATATCCTGCTTATCAATTGATGAGCTAAAGGGGCTCCTATAATGAATGGTTCAATGGTTCATAAGGCACATCACTTGATGAAGGTTTTGCAAAAGGGGTTGCAAGCTAAGTGAGCTTAACCTTGGAGAAAACTCCATGGTTAAGCGTGCTTGAGCTGGAGTAGTACCGGGATGGGTGACCTCGCGAGATATTCCGGTGCTTCACCTCTATGAGCATCGCCTAGATGCAATGTGTCCTAAGTGTTCCATTCATTCTCATGAGAGATGGAATCTTGTGAACAACTACTCATGAAACATGGGTCAATGAGTTTGACTCAAAAACTACAGTTGAATCCTAATAGCAATATCACAATTTGACTTGCTGTAGAAAATATCTCCTACTTATGAATTGATGAGCTAAAGGTGCTCTATAATGAATGGTTCATAAGGCACAACACTTGCTGAAGGTTTTGCAAATGGGGTTGCAAGATAAGTGGGCTTAACCTTGGAGGAAACTCCATGGTTAAGCGAGCTTGAGCTGGAGTAGTGCTGGGATGAGTGACCTCCTGAGAAGTCCTGATGCTTCAACTCTGTGAGCATCACCTAGATGCAATGAATGCTAAGTGTTCCATTCATTCTCATGAGAGATGGGTTCTTGTGAACCACTACTCATGAAACATTGGTCAATGAGTTTGACTCAAAAACTACACAGTTGAATCCTGATAGCAATATCACAATTTGACTTGTGAAAAATATCTCTTACTTATCAAGGGTAAAGTTTCCATCAGTGGGGTGTCATTCATGGTGTTTGTGGAGTCTATTGCAGCTGCTACTGGGCTGCTTGTGGAAGGAGCAACTCTTCCAAAAGCCTAAGGGCCGCTAAAAAGAGGAATTTAAAGGCTTTTTAATGGCAGGGGGGAAGATCTCTCGTTTGTAGAACAAGTTCAATAAGGAGGACCTCTTAGGAGAATGGAAAGATGCGTTGGTCTTATAATTTATTAAAGTACATAATGTTGGATGGCAAGTTTAACAGCTTCCACTCCCAATTATTTCCAATGCTCAATCATTTTAGGCACAAGGTCAAGCTAAATTCCCATTTTGGATTTTCTCTTCCTTGTCTCAGTCAGTGTCTCTTGTCCGGGATAAGGGAGGGCTTCTTCTTCATCAGGAGCTTATATACATACTCTATAACTTTCACTTGTCTCTGTCCCTTACTGGTCTGAACCCCTCTACCCCAATCCAAATCCCACCCGTGTTGAATTGTCTAAATACCCAAAAGTGCAAAGGGGCCTCTTTTTTCTGCCCTGGCTACCCCCTAATATAGTCATGCTACCCGTGTCAATCCCCAGCACACAGCTAGAATGAAAAATGTGGCTAAGGGTAAGAATGTGGCAAGTCAAGAGGTCCTCAATGTTTTGGATGGTTCCTGCTCTTCCTGGTCAACTGGGTCAGATTGGACCCCTTAGAATATCCTTCTAAAGTGCCACAAGTCGGCTCCCAACCCTTCCTCGGCTTTACCTACCTCCCCTCTTCATTCCCTTATTTTTTCTTCTCGGGAGCTTAGGTTGCTAGAAAATGTGGAGAAAGTTAAAACTTGTGTGTTGTCTGCAACAAGAAGAATGAAAATGTGGCAAGTCAAGAGGTCCTCAATGTTTTGGATGGTTCCTGCTCTTCCTGGTCAACCGGGTCAGATTGGACCCCTTAGAATATCCTTCTAAAGTGCCACAAGTCGGCTCCCAACCCTTCCTCGGCTTTACCTACCTCCCCTCTTCATTCCCTTATTTTTTCTTCTCGGGAGCTTAGGTTGCTAGAAAATGTGGAAAAAGTTAAAGACTTGTGTGTTGTCTGCAACAAGAAGAATGAGATAATCCGTTGGATGCTGGCCCAATTGCATACGACAAAAAAGAAAATTAATACGCGTGCTGCTTTGGCAAACATGGATGCGAGGGCTGGAGATTGGTCTAAGGCCATTCATGATGAGAGGGTTTGGGCAGCAGCTGATGACCTAGCTAATAAGCTTAACAATTGAAGCACTATAAAGATCCAAGTCAAGGAGGTTAGAGATTTGGTGACCTCAGATGAGGAAAAGAAGGCAACGTTGTACACCATTGTGGCTATCAAAAGAAACCACAACGAATTGAAAAGAAATCTATAGGTGGTTGACTATAGCAAGGATATGATGTGCAAGACGTCTGACTCCCTCCAGATCCTCCAAGTGGAATTAGAACATCGGTGACCAGGAGGAAAAGAAGAGAGGTTGCATCCAGTTCAGCCTTGGAAGCGTCTGGTGATCTGTCCCCTACCCAAAGTAAAGAGAAAAAAGGTTCCTTTCTGCATCAATTGAAAGAGTTAAATCAAGAGTGGAACTCTGTCAAGACCCCCACCTTTTAGTCGGTGGTTCTTTTGGGGGTGGTTTTTGTCCTTCAGTTAGTTTTTGCTGCTTTTGTCTTCTGCTTCTGATCTAGGTTCTTGCTGGTCTTTTGTTGGGCTTTCTTGCTCATTGTCAGACCCCTTTTTTTCTTCCTGATGACTCCTCTGTAAGGGTTCAGGCCCTCTCCCACTTTATCTAATCAGAACATATCCATAATCGCAAGAATGCAATGAGCTTTGAAGCTCATTGATAATTTTACGAGGCCTCATCCTGTTGAAGTTCGTTGTTTACTGAATGCATCTATCAGAAATGAATATTTGCTGATGAGGAAAAAAAAAAGTTTACCGGGTGCTTAATAGCTATTATCAAAACT
Source organism: Chamaecyparis obtusa (assembly GCA_027943335.1). Taxonomy (NCBI): domain Eukaryota; kingdom Viridiplantae; phylum Streptophyta; class Pinopsida; order Cupressales; family Cupressaceae; genus Chamaecyparis; species Chamaecyparis obtusa. The sequence continues at coordinate 217,995 of BSBK01002698.1, forward strand.
GATTCTGCACTACGGTATGTTAAATCTCTCCTACCAATTAACCATATTTGAGATTAGTAACAAATAAGAGGCTTCTCAGCTTGAAAAGTTCTGTATTAAGGTAGAAATAATGTTTTTCAGCACTAGGTCACCTGCAATCAGATTTTAGGATTGAAGTTGTTCAAATGAATGGTCATTTGTTGAAAGTAAAGTATGTTTAACAAACATAACAACTTTATTAAAATCACTTGTGTCATGCGCCCGCCATAAGGAAGATATCAATGCCCAAGAAAATTGTCTTATTTCTAAGACTTCATTATTTTCTATACTAAGCAGAAGATTACAAGAAGGGTGAGAATACAGCGATCAGACAGTGATTAGATGTTGATTGAATAAGAATGATGACAATGAGCGGAAGTAATCACTTGGAGGACAGCAATAAATAGGAGCAGCAATATATTACACAATGAATCTATTTTAGGAGCAATGATTAATATAAAGGACACAACGCTCTTTTTTTATTGGTAATAAGATTGATTTTATTAAATGAAGATAAAATTTATACATTGTATGCTTTAGCAGCTTCAGCCATCACAAAAAACCACCATTAACAACCCCCACTGACAGTTCAATACAAATCAACAAGACCCCCAAAAGACCGAGATAATAACAACAAAATCTCAAAGATACATAGTTACAATAAAGGCCAAATAACTAACTAATCTCAAGGACTATTGAGCAAACCGACTATAGATTGAAGATGTGAACATGAACATCCAAACCAAAAAACCTATCTGACCATTGACTTCACAACAACAGTACAAAAAAAACGATACTCGAAGTAGAGAAGACAATCACACGTCCTCTAGGTGAGGCTTGAGCTGTCAAGGCTGAACCAGGCCGTTTAACCAATAATCTTGTACCTCCATAGACAGCCCCCTCTTCGCACTTGCTTCCTTCTCCAAGCAAGCCCATTCCTCTTATCCCACCAAAGCCCGCCTCCGTTACATGCTCCTCCTTGCTGGAATTCGCACTCCAGATGATAAAGGGACGAAGGTCGCCATCATTTGCTTTTAACATCTCGCCATTCCCCCAACTCTGTTTTAAAGCCTTGTCCTAGAATTGCATCTGCAACCATGGCTATCAAAACAAACAGCCACTCCTCATCCACACATTTGCACATAACCCACACCACATCCTCAGTTATCCCTAGTTCCAGGGCCCATGCTAGAAACATAGAAACGATGTCCACATTTACAAGATAGTGGTGTTCTGCATCCATAAACTCTTCTCCCAAAATTAAATCCACAACTTGCAAAAAAAAACATGTTCATGGAACTTAAAAATTCCTTGAAGCCTTCTTCTCTGAAATATGACCCAAAACGCCACTTGTTGTTTGATGGTAGCAATTGTGAAGTTTGCTTCCATTGTTGTGAAATTTTGAGCCTCCACCACACTCACAGAGAAGAAAGAAATGAAATACACCCAATTTACCACCACCGGATATGAAGGGAATCAAAATCTAGAACTTTTTGTTTATCATCAATTGTAAACACCAGCCCACTCCTCGGGAGCATGCACTATAGTAATATGCTAACAGTCAATTAAAAGGTTGGCAGTGTACGGGTGAAGGCCTCCATTAAAGCCGGATTTGAGAAATCTTCCCACACGCCACCCAATACATTATCTTTCAAATGAACTGCCCATTTGGACAAGATATCCGCCAGACTGTTGTCAATTCACATGACATGAGAAATTTTGAATTCTCTAAAAGTATTGAGAATATTAATGGTAGGTTTAATATTTTTATTTAGAGACCAAGCTGAAGCCTCAATCAAACCATTGATAATAAATTGGGGATCACCCTCTAAATGTACCTTGTCCACTGAAATATGTTTAACCATATTCACAGCATGCCAAGCCACTTGAGAATCTGCTGAGTTATTTGAACCATCTTGTAATTTCTTGGCTCCAAGGGTCACAATATTTCCTTCATGATCCCGCGCCATGAAGCTAGCCCTAGAAGGACCAAGATTCCCTCTAGAAGTGCCATTGAAATTTACCTTCAACCATCTAGGTTCAGGATTCCTCCATTCTATATTTCTTTCCCCCACAAACATTGGATTAACACAATCAGACCCATGAACAAGCTTGAACTTGATCAGAGACCAATTCAATTGAAGCTTTTGATCCTCCTGAGAAAAGGAAGTTTTTGAAGGATCAACAATGGAAGCCATAGTACTAAGAAACTTCGAGATGGCAACTTCAATTCCACCAAAAATCCATTGTACGGATTCCCTCTTATCTTGAAAAAATATCCTCGTTTTCTCTTACCAGATCTCCCAAATTACTGTTGTTGGACAAATGCCCCGTATGTTAGAAAAGATAGTGGAATTGGAAGGAAGATACCATCCTTTGAAAAGATCTCTCAAAGATGAGGGTAGAGTAACACTCCAATTCAATATTTTAGTAACAAACCTCCAGCAAGATTGAGAAAACTCAAACTGTAATAAAACATGATCAAGAGTTTCACATTATTGTCATAGAGAACACATGTAAAGGGGGTCATAAAGACCAGCTTGGAAAGTCTCTCACCTGATAAAATATGGCCCCTTAAGGCTAGCCAGGTGAAAGAACCCACCTTGGGAAGCCCATGTTTGAACCAGCAAAGCGAAAAGGCCACTCATCTAAAGACATTTCAGATTTCAATAAATTGTACCCGATTTTCACTAAATATTGGCATTTACTGGAACCACACCAGATGATTCTATCTATTTCACCTGAAAGGACAATTCTATCCTTGAAGATGGACTTCAGAAGATCAGCATTAGCTGTAGTTAAATTGAGAGAGGACAGGGACTTCCGCTGCCAAGAATCAAAGCAATTCACTACTTTTTTCTCCAAATAATCTAAACTTCCATGCCCCGCTGTGCTTAAGTTATTTGCTGAACATCACTGAAGCGGGCATCTCAACCAAGAACCATGTACCCATCCAAAGAATCGTTCCAAAAATCGGCAAGACAACCATCTCTGATTTTCCAAGTAATGTGGTCGGTGATTAAATGCCTACAGGAGATTATGAAATTCCGAATAACATACTCTTTGGATGGACCTGCAATAGTGAGAATCCTTTCCTTTTCCTATCTGTCCAGATATTTAGCTCTTAAAATTCTAGCCCACTTCTGTTCTGAAGTCTGATAGAGACTCAAGATGAGTTTTGCTCCCAACGCCTCATTCAATAACTGCCAATTGCACAATCATAAAAAAAATGGGCATTGCTGAAGTTACAAACATGAGCATGAGAATCCTTCTAGCAGAAGAGAGCCAACAACTCTTCCACCCTTCCATTTTTTTAAAACAGCTATCCAGAGTAATCTTTCAGAAACCCCCCTCTTAAAAAAGATATAAAATCTTGGCGAATCTTTCATTTTATTGAAAAAAATAATAATTTCTATTAGCGAATCTCTCAATTTTTTTGAAAAAAAAAAGTATTCTTATTGGCGATTATTTTTTAATAACAATTTTTTTGTAGAAAATATTGGTGAATATCAAACAATAAAAATAAATTAATTAATCACCATGGTGAATACTTCTATTTAAAAAAATAGAATTCTTATAGAAAATTATAGGCTTAATGTGGAAATCTTTGATGGGTTTAAGGAATAGACTCGGTAATAATTACTTGCTACCATTTATTTAAAATATAATCTAATAACCTCATTGTATTGTGTGAGACAAATGTATTGATATTTTTAAATACTAATGGGGCCCAAAATTTCTTCAACACCATTGATTTATATTGAGATCAACAATTGGAAAGAAATTTTATCTCCCATAAGCATTACAAACCAAATAGTAACATTTTTACCTCATAGAATATAACATTACAAACCAAATAGTAACATTTTTATCTCCCATAAGCATTACAAACCAAATAGTAACATTTTTACCTCATAGAATATAACGAGGGTCACTAGATTTTACTTTAAGTCGGTAATGGAAACTAAAAGTTGGTGATAGATCCCTACAGTAACTAATAATCAAAATATATTATTGGAGAATTAATTTAAATTTCTACAATAACTTATAAAATTCTAGCAAATCAAATCTAATCATGTATCATATATGGTGGCGAATTTTTGAGTTCAAGTTTTTAATAAAATAAATTATTTTACGATTTAAATATTTCTAAATAAAAATTTTGTAAAAATGTGGCGATTTAGATTGCCTTAAATCTTGAATTATTAGCCAAATTTGGATTCTCAAATTTCCAAAATTAGCCAATTGGCGAATATTAGCCACTAAAAATTACTATGCAGCTATCCAACAAATTGGACCAAATATTCGGCTTAACATCCCTGCAAAAAGAGGAATACCAAGAAAACTTCTAAGAAGCCCCCCAATTTAATCCTCAGAATTCTGAAGATTTCCAGTTGAGCCTCACACCTAGTGCTAAAAAGGAAAATTTCAGGCTTGTGCAAATTCATTTTTTGCTTGGAATATTTGCTATCTAGATCAAGAGTAGATTTCATGATCCTGGCTTCCCAAAGGAAAGCTTCTCCAATGAATAATGTGTCATCAGCAAACTGTAGATGGGTAGTGTTCTCAACACCTTCTGCAATCGCTACCCCATGCCAAAGACCAACTTGTTGCTTTTCGCTTATAAGACCGCCTAAAACTTCTACCATAATGATGAATAGGAAGGGGGAAATCAGATGACCCTGCCTTAAGCCCCAAGAAGCATGAAAGAAGCCTTGCAGGCTACCATTCACTAAAACAAAGAACCGTGGAGAATCAATGCAGCTTTCAATCTATGTTACCGAATTTGGCCCCTGGACCCTCAAACCAGGTCCGGTTCGAGGGTCCAGGTCCGGATTCACGGACTGGTCCGTGCTGGATCTGCACAGGGTCCGTGTTCGGACCTGTGGGTCCGTCCAGATCCGGTCCACAGTATTGAGAAGTATTAATTTTTATTAAGGCAGAGTGTGAAGGATTAAAAGAATTCAAAAAGGGAGGCAGCTGTGAGCAGTCGATGCAAGGCAAGGAAGAATTACACTATAAACAGCTGCTGATATCAAGTGCTGAATAAGGCAAAACCAAATCAGCAAATAAGACAAAAGATGAGTCACAGGTTTTTATCCTAAGCATAAGAAGACAAAGGGTTATCTAAGGGGAACAGAGTCATCAAATGATTTAGTTTTACAATTATGTATATTTCTCTTATTTTTTTGTATATATATATATATATATACACACACACGAACTAAAAACTACAAAGAAAGGCATAATCCATTGCAACTCTGATTGTTGATTACAAATAAATTGTATTACCCCAAGTTTTCAGGACACAGGGATGCAGCGATGGAATTTTTTGTGGCCCTTTTTGGGACAGAAAAGGGGGTGGCTATATATATAGGGAAATTTCAATTATTCATATGATGACACTGATTAAGCATTCATCATATTGACATATACATTAGAGAGCCCTTATACACAGCAATAGAGTTAACACGAGAGTCAAACAAGTTAATACTTAATTGATTCCATAATTCGCATCAATGTGCATGTGATATAAGTTGAAAATTAGTAACACTCCATACACCATAATGACAGTCACATATGTGAAAAATTGTAAAATATAATGATTGAAAATATGATGACTGCCTTTAATTGATGCTGGTTTTTCCAACAGCGCCATCAAACCCTGCTGCTTGTCTTTCTAACTTGGCTACAATTTATTTTAATGTAAAAATGAAGTCAAATGCTACTCATGAAATGTTATGTTTAGTCATGTTAGGGTCAGACGTCAGATTTAATACATGACCATCAATCATCCACTTGCAATCAATTAATTTTTTTATTAAAAATACACAAAATATATGGAGAAACATTTTATTGATCTTTTGTGCCTCCCCAACACTACTCTCAGCACTAAATGATATATTTTGATCTACAAAACAACAGATTTTCAAGCTCTTTTATGATTTATGAGTCACATGTTAAGGTTGAATTTGCAAGATTGAAAAGCATTTTTCAGCCATTTCAGTTCGTAAAATAGCAAAGTTTTCAGAGATAAAATCAGGCAAAATAATAAATAGAATTTCTAGCTCCATTTGTGCCTCTCAATACTAAGTGATTTTCTATTACTGAAAACAACAGTTTTTAGTTGTTTTTGCTGTCACAAAAATGCAGGTTTGCAACATATAATGGAAAAGGTTTCAGTCTTATTGAGGCAGCCTCCTTTCCAATCTCAATAAAAAATCAGGAGCTTGTTGCTTTTGTCAACCACTACAATTTCAAAACAAGGGAGAGAGGCTCATCAGTTGCACAAGTTCTTTCCATGTTCGGGGGTGGTAGCATATTTTCTACACTTTTTAATTTTGGAGTCCGAACTTGCAGTCTTTGGGCATTTTGTTGTAAACGTTATGTATTGAGGATCTATAATGTATATGATGAATTCCCTATCAATGTTATTGTAGGAATATTTGAAATTTCCCTATTTTTTAATAGCTATCCACTACCGTCCTCAAAAATGGCCTCTGAAAAATCCATCCCCAAAACCAGTCAACCTGCCCCATATAATCCCCATCTCAGAAACTTGGAGGAACACAGGTACAAACCCATTTGTCTTAGACAAGGATACTTTATTTGTTGGCACATTTTGGATACTTTATTTGTTGGCACATTTTGGCCCATTTCTTTAGAGAAAATGAATACATAGATCTAAAGGGGTATTTCTTTCAATACTCAAACAAATCAACAAATTAGAGTTGTGAATATCTAGTCACCTCTCATTTAAGTTTATTATTCAACCTTGTAATACTAATTTCATTCCACAGGGACAACGATATCTTTAAAAGATTAATGGTGCTCAGTTTTGGAAAAGGAACAGATATAAGACTTGTTTGTTCTTCTTTTAAATATATATACATATATCATATATGTATGCAAGTGTGAGTATAATATTAGTCATCCTAGAAACTTGAGTCTCCCCTGCCTGCCACTTCCCATGTCCTGCAGACCTCAACATAGCAGAAACCTTCATAGCAGAGTCACGAAAACCATACTACGCTTGCATAGGTTTCGCAGAATCAAAACAAATATAGTTAAGAGTTAGACCAGTTAATTGAAGATGTGCATCAGGAGAACTCAGTAGCAATTTGGTCTTCTCATGTCACTTCTGTACCAAGAAGCACGCATAACACGTCTTTGAGTTTATATTAGACTCCTTGAAAGCTATTCAGTAATTTATCCGAGAGGACTTCCAAGATAATGTGTATCCTAATTTGCGATGCAGAAGGTAGCTCCTGGAAGCTGTAAGTAATATTTAATTACTCATTATATGGGATACAGGTGTACCTTGACCAAGTAAATCCTTAGAATCCCAGATAACTTTTCAAAAAAAATACCTCACCTTAAAAATTCCAATTTAACGATCATCAGATTCTCACCATTACAAATAAATCTTTGTTTTAATATATTTTTGACAGTGTCAATATGTCAAACTTAAAAAGTAATTAATACAATTTAACAAATACAAGTAAAATATATTTAGAGAACACAAGTAAAACATGCTCTAATCTTAATCAATCAAGAAGCCTTCTGAAAGTTTATTGTCTAGGAAAATTCTGATCCTTTACCTGCTGTGTTTTTGAACTGCACTCTATATATGCAGCAGCGCCAATCTGTTTTTTCAGCTCTTCCCCCTGAAAGACAAACAGAAATTAGAATTATAAAATTCATTTGGTAGAAATTATATTATCAAGGAAAAGAAAACAACAAACATATACACTGCATCTTGTTCAATCATTATTGGCTATGCATTATCATCAATCATTATTCAATAATTTGACATAACCAGGAAGACATTTTCATCTACATATGTTTGCAAGACGCCATTTTATTGCATGCAATACAAAAATTAAATATCAACAAAGGACTAGTTTCTTCAACGCATCTGTCAACATAATGAAGGGCATGTGCTATGGAGTTCAGATCTTACTTGCTTAAGCTTTAAAAGCTTTAACTTGTTTCTTTCAAAGTATTATTGATATGCCATCAGCAAACTTTATCATAAAATAGGTTCATTGCAATGATGCTAAAAATAAAAACCAAACAGAATATGAGCTCCTGATGGCTGCAGCTCCTTCAAGCACTGCGCACTCCCCTCCCACTTGTCTCCAATTGCTAGGATCTTTTGGTGCTGGCAGATGTGTTGTGGCTGTCCTTCCCCTTTGCAGGTTTGATCAATCCCTTCTCTGCCGTCTGCTAAGATTAGCAGCTCCCCTTAATGTTCTCTCCAGCTTGGGATTCCTTTAACTGCAGGTTTCATTTAGCATGCCCTTGCTGATGGCAGCATTGCCAGTGCTCAGGATTATGCTCGTCTTCCTTCTGTTTTCATTCATGGTGGTTGCTTGGGTGATGCCCATAAGGATGTCATGAATAATGCTAAGTGTGCTTCTCCTGCCTTTCATTCTAGTTCAGGGTTCTGCACTTACGTTACAATAATCTGATAATATTCCTTATTCTTGAGTTGGCGCCAAATATTTTAAAGAAAGATGGCCCCATTCTGACCTGGGGAACACTTACAGGTGTCACAATGCTCCTGCCTTTCATTCTAGTTTAGGGTCCTGAGCTTAGTCCATTAATCTGATAATATTCCTTATACTTGAGTTGGAGCCAAATGTTTTGGAGTAAGAGGGCCTCATTCTGACCTGGGGAATGTTGGCGTAAATAAGCTTTTATTTATTTACTTGCTTAAGTTAGGCTAGGCTATCATAATTAATGTTTAATAATTAGGTAGTTTTTAGTTTTCTATTTGGGAAGTTATCTACCTGCTCCCGCATCTGGCCTATATATAGCAAGATTGTTGCGCTTTGTATCATATCGATTCATTTATCAATTGAATTATCAATTTCAATCTCTCTGCAAATTCTTGCTCAAACATTCTCAGATTGTTGTCCTTTTCCCAGTTTGATCCTTGAAGTCTGCACCTTCAAGATGGCTTCTTTTTCATCCCAACAGGCAACACTTACAGGTTTCACAATTTTCTCTGATGCCTTGCTGATATTCATGCCTAGATTCCTAAGTTTTAAATGCCCTTTCTTTCATCTGATTTAGACTTTAGTTGTTTATAGAAGCACATAAGGTTTCTTCATTGGTGTTTGTGAAGTAAAGGCGATTTAAGAATTCCTTCCTTTGTGTTTGTAGAGGAAAGGCAAATTTGAGAATTCATTCTAGGTCCTTGTATTTAGAGCAAGGCTCCTCTCTGTTTTAACCCTTTATCTGGAGTTCAATTCCTCTTCTGAAACCTTCTCACAGATTCTAATTTGGTTTATAGCGCCTATTCTCTCCTTGCAGTTTTGGCTCTCCGCCAATTTAAAGGCTGTCAATGATTCCCAGGGGAAGCTTATTTCTATTTCTCCAAATATGCTCACACTTTCATCCAACCTTGGCCCATTGAAATGGACTTTTTGAGGGGTTTGCCAAAGAAAAGTAATCTCAAGGTTGGTGATTGTATTAGGAAGAACAACTGTATTGTGAGCAGCCTGCTTTCAGGAGTCAAATTTTCTTCTCCCAGGAGCTCAAGCTTTCCCACATAAATTTTTTAATGATTCCATGATAGCTTCTGGTGAAAAGGGCAGGTTTTGGTACACTCTTTCCCCTCTTGTATCTCCTTGGGGTCCGATCTTCAAAGATTCAGTGATCTTAAGGAAGGTCTCTTCTAGGGTTGTTCCTTCCGTTACACTTGTTACTACCATTGGGCATCATTCATATACAATGTTAGTCAGTCTTGGTTCCTCCTTGGCAGCTCAAGCTCTTTGGTTAACAAGCTAATCTCGACGCAATTTTATAATGTTGAACTTTGTCCAATGGGTGGAGGTCATGGAATGGAGCCCTATTCTGGAGCTGGATATGGATAGACTTGAATATAATTTCCTTGAACTCCTCATAAGGAGGTTTATTTGTAAATTCGTGGGCATTCAATTATTTATTGGTATAATCCATATATTCTCTGGTAAACAGCTAGGAAACACAGATTATAAGATCCACCTGTGCTCAGGCGGATAACTTCATTGTGATCTTCACTATTAACTCTGATAAGAGACAAGATGTAAAGAAGAAGCCCCTATTTCTTTAGAAATGAAATGTAGAGCTATTCATGAAGCATTGGCCTAGTAGTCTTCAAGTCTAGAAAGAAAAAGTCATCTGAAGCCCCTGCATGGATCTGCCTGGTGCCCTTCTGCACAAGTTGTGGATTGAATATGTGTTTCAAATTTTAGGGGATTTCTGGAGAAAGTGCATTTCTTCTTATTAGTTGACTTTTGGAAGAGAAGTAGCATTTCATGCACTGATCCCCATGGAACTTGAAAACTGCTCTTGAAAAATATTTCTGTGAAGGTTACAAAGTTTGAACTTTGAACAAAGTCAACCAACAGATTATGAGTGCATTTATTTTATATCCAATGCTTAAAATGATTATAGTCATTAACAAGGTAACGATCCCTGGCTGAAAACCCCATGGGCCAAAACAAAATTTTGGCCAAAAACCACAAAACACAAGCTACGACCCCCAATTCTCAAAAGACAAATGATTAAGGATTTTAAAAGCCAAAGAAGAAACTTACAGTAACAGAAGAGAGGTGGCGTGGGGGGGTATGGGGAGGATATCAAGAAAAATCCAAAAAATCAAATGAAAGTAGTGATAATTATGTATGGCTTCAAGAATGGTCTAGACAAATTTATTGAAGCCGATAGTGCATAAATGGGCATTTGTAGGGAGATCAAACATGTAGAGGAAGAAGAAAGGTAGAATTGTAATGAGAACTTCAATTAAGATCAAGCAAAGGAGCAAGAGTGATCTAATCCAAGTGAAAATTCAGGAAAAGCCAGCAGAACCATGCAATTTAGAAATAAAATAAAAATGGGGGAGAGTCGAGAAGGGAGGGGAAGCAGCACCATGCATGTTAAAAAATTGTAAGCTATGGAAGGAATGGCAAAGGAATCCCAACCTCTAATCAAAGAAGCACTTTGAAAGGGCTTAAAGTACAAGCCTACATGGAATACTTAGAGAATAGAAGCAACTTAGATTTCATGTACAAAGGAATTGCAAACATGCATTTAGAAAAGTATGCATTTATGGCAATAAACTAGCAAAATCTGAAGGCAACTCTGTAAATGGCATGCATTGAAAAAGAAAAAAAACTACATGGTATGTTTAGTATAAACTGACTTTTAGTATTTCCTGGTTAGAAGATAGTTTTTCACTTGCAAGTATTAAAAATGTGTTATACATCTCTTGTAATTGTGAGACTCTCCCTTTTTCAGCTAAAATATTAATATATTATTTTAACCTTATAAAAACCATAAGGACAAAGATATAGACAGCATACCAAGCACCACCAAAACATATGGTCGCCAAAAAACAAAAGTGTAGACACAAAAAATCGTCCTGACATCATTCAGTACTAATGTTTCATTGTCATCATTTGATTAATAATTATAACATTCAATTAGTCTAACCTTCTACTGCTTATTTATGTAATTAATCTAACAGTGTATTCAAAGATGCCATATCCAAAAGTTTATTATAGGAACCATTTAAACCAAATTTCAACATTATTGCAGATTAATTAGATTGGTCCTTTCTCTTAAGACAATTGAATGGATGTCAGAAGCAAAAAATCTAAATACATCAGCAATAGCTTATGCTTTTCAAGACTAACATAACCATGGTATCTGCAAACACCCCACTGACAAGAAGGTTAAAGCAATTTATTTCCTCCACTACCCTTAACAGAACATCACTTGAACAGGGGGGCCAGGCCCTGATTCATGAACTGAACACAATATGGACCAGATCAGATCTGGCCAGGATTCCTGCAGAACCTAGAAACATGGCTGATAACAAAAGAAAAATGAAGAAAATATTGCAGAAAGATGGAAGGTTTGGTGGATAATAAGCCGGCATGAATCTGTTTTAAATCCAGATTTTTATTTCTTTAAGCCCAGCAAATTAGTGATGACAGGCTCAATGCTGGTGGACCTCTAGGTGTCAAAAGTTTTACAGCTGACTAAACATTGATTAGTAATTTCTCAGAAGACATTGTCACTGTTATGATTTTCCTCAGTTCAATTTACCATCTGTTCAATATGTAACATGGCAATATGATTTTCTACAGTTCAATTTTCCATAAGCTCTTTTCTTCATTTTAATCACTGGTTTCTTCACCTTCCTGCTTGCTCTGAGTTAAACTGCTAATTCACACTATATACTAGTTCAGAATCAGTGTGTTACAACAGAAATTGAGCATAAACAACACAAAATTGACAATTACTGTGTAGCTGTAAAGCATAAATGAACACAAAATTGACAATTACTGAGTAGCTGTAAAGTTTAGATTTCTGCTTCAACTGAGCTTAAAAAAAATGGACAAACTCAGTAGGAGAGGTGTATGTTTTCTACTCTGATTACATGCTGTAATAGAAAACTGAAAACATACTAAAACCAATAAATTAGCCTTTGAGAACTGATGAGTTACCACACTTGGTAGCAACCCATGTGTTCATTGGAAGTTAAAATGAACTATATAAGGGCAAACTCACAAGGAATGTGATAAAATTTAGAGTTATTTAATTTTGCTATTTCTCAGGGTCAAAACTACTAACCCATTATTTGAATATCTAAGTTTGCATGGAGTTGGAAAGTTTAGGCAATGAACTAATTAGTAAGTCTCAGATGGACAATAGCATAAACAGGTATCAAATGTCCAACACCTAATTTATTCTGTTCTGAGGGGCCTCAAAAAACTCCAAATACAAAAAAACAAAAAAAAACAAAAAACTAAATGAATTTTCAAAAATCTTCATAAATTGGTACAAGTTTCACTTGGATGACCTGTTTTCTGAATCACCTACCCTTTTGACATGCATTTTCTCCTTGCTTGTTTATTATTTCTATGTAAGATATAATAATATCCTTGTAATGTCAAACCCAATAAATATAAACTCTTATCATCTTTTAACAATATATTGAGGAAAACCATGAATTTTTCATAGATTTGTAGTTTTAGGTTTTCCCTAACATTGGAGCACTTAATTGCCTTAAAGACTCAATAAATCTCCCAAATGACTAGAATTGTCCCCATAAATATTAATAATAATAATTTAATAAAGGCTTGATTGAATTGCAAACAGAACAAATAATTTATAAAACACAAGTTGATTAACTGAAATGATTTGTGCAGTGAAGACACTCATACATAACTTAACACATTATCCAGGTGATTCAGAAAAATAGTAGCACTGGAGTTTAAAAAAACTGTTCACTAAAAACAAATTGCAATAGCCATTGGCAAGAAAATAACAAAGGATTATTTTATTAAATTTGTTCATGTGTATAAGAACAAAAAAAATATAAGGATCCCTGACTTAACAGACTTTTACATCAGTATGAAATGGAATAGACAAGATAATAAAGATCCTTAATTGGGAAAACATGGGCAGAAGCATGGTTTCATACCATGGTTTGGGTTTGAAAATGCCCACAATACTTAAATAACATCTGCATAAACTTTAAAGTGATGATAACAAAAATGATTTTAATTCTATTTGCTCATTTTAGAAATAAGATTGAATTTGTGGTGAACAAGGGAGTGTGATTCAATGCTGATTGACAACAAACCATCTCTTCTTGACTTTACGAAGAAAATTCAGTGAATTAATTTAGAGAAAAATTTCCTCCATTGACAGAATACGGCTATTATTATAGAGATGTTAAATTAGACATTATTAGGGTATCATGAAGTTCAGGCTGCCTAAAAATTCATGCAATATGAATTGCGTTATTTCGGACTAGTAAATTTGACTTCAAAAATTATTTGGATAATTCACATACTTGAGCTGTAGTTATCGGCACAGCACCAGGGTGGTCAGCGAAAAATTGTTTGTCATCCCGAAGATCTGCAGATCCAAGAATAATACTGTAAGTGAAGCACAGAGTAAATGAAATACCAGAATTATGAGGCTTTCACTCTAAGCTCAACTTACAACCACCACATGCTATTAACTGATTCACTAGAAAGGGCAAGCCAAAAGCAAACATAAATCAGAAAATTTCATGAAAAATGTCCATTTCATGATCAAGGAGAAATATTCATTCAGTGAAAATTGAGAAATCTTCTAAATACAAATTTGAATTATAACCATTTCACTAAAATGTCTATGAAGCCAAAACAACAGAAAAAATTGAGTGGCAAAGACACAACATTATCACACTGAGCAACCCCATTTTCAAATCACCCCAGGAACTGCTGAGTGTGCTCCAAGTATGAGCAAGCTTCAATAAGTAAATCCAGATGCAGTGAAATTCATAAATTCTATGCCCAGGGAAAAATCCCCCTGGGAGCTGCTGAGTGTGCTCTAACTATGAGCATGCTTCAACGTGTGAATCCAGATATATTAAGGGTTTGGACTTCAGAGTACTTGTTTTCATTTCCAGTTAATGTTCTTTTACTTCATTTCCAAATATCAGAAATTTACGAAAAATCCTATATTTTCACCCATTCTAGATCGGGGACATTACAGAACAAATGGCAATTTAGGACAACATATTGGACAATACCAGAAAACTAGCACGGCACCTTGTCAGGTGCACAACTCCACTGTTGATCAGAGTTTAATATGGTTTATTGAGTTAAAAATCTTGACTTGTGCTCTAGACCCACCAAAGTGATTGCTTTAGCATACATTTTATCTGGAAAAATTTCAACCCCTAAAACCATTCTGAAGGGGACTCCCAAACCATGAAACATCAAAATATATAAACTCCTAAATTCAACATTTTGTGAATTGAGTTTCATGTCATGAAGCCCCCCTCAGCTCATTGGGGAGTACATGTCAAATTACAATTTAGATTCCAAGGTGCATCTCTTCTTTTTCTATTATTTAATTGTTCATTACTTGCTAAAAATAGGTAAAAAAAGGAATCATCATCTAAATGTAATAATCAGCATGTTCAAGCTTCATGTATCTTCCTGGAGATCACTTATCTTCCTGCACATTACCTTTCGCTTAAATAAAGCTCCATTTACATCACACTATCATATGTATTTATTGTGTTCATTTCTTTATTTTTTATTCATTGATTTTATAACACATCAAGTTTCTTCAATTAAAAGTTGTCAGCCAGATTTCCGATAAAATTCAGATCAATGCTATCAAAGCAATTTGTTATGTTTATGTATGTCCCATTGAATGAGATTAAACTACGGGGAGAAGGGTATCCAGGCGCAACTTTCAATATATCTTCCTTATCAGTTCAAACAATCTAAGATGTCAAAATCATTTCAAATTGTTGCTCAACCAAAGGCAGAAAATGATGACACACTTCTCCAATATTGTTTCAAAGATTACACCTACAACATCTACCTCTTCATTAAGTAAACCCTTTTAGAATCTAGTACCCTTTGATGTAAGAGTACACTTTGCAGTTCCTCTTTTTGAAGGCAAAGTTGATGCAAAGATAACATTTGCCCTCTTAAAAGACAAATCCCATGTCAAAAATGGCAGCAACTGAATTGTTTTTAAAATAACAAAGAAGATGATGAAGACAAGTTAAGACTAGACCAAGAGGATGCCCCAGTCAATACTGAGCAAAATCTATACATGTCATTAAAGAAGAATACTCTATGGAGAATTATAATGGCTACCATAAAACGTTGCAACAATTGATACCAGGGTAGAAACTTGACAGCAAAATTCAACACATATCATGCCGAAGACACAAAAGTATGTGACAGTCAGTAACAAAAAATTTTGAAATATCGCAGCGACATGCAGTTTTACATCCAAGAAGATACTGAGTTTGTTGACATTGTGAAATTGAGTCAATCTTAGCACTATGTAGTCAAAGATCAAAGATAGAAAGAAAGAACAAAATTAAATTAATGTTTCCAAGTGACCAAAGTTAAGTCCACAGGAGTAGAGGGAGGTTACAATGACCAAAGAAAATCTAGAAAGAGAGAATCCTTGAATCAAAATATTAAGTTAATAAGATAAAATTAAGCAGCATGCCAATAACAAATAACAAAGTGAACAAGATCCCCAAAGACGACCCTAATCCCGGATATAGTTCAAAGCAAACACTGGAACAATTCCAAACAATGGTGGGTCACCTGCTTGGGATGCAATTCACACCACAAATCAGAATTTGGCTTGACTTATGCTCTGGGAATCTGGACCCATCAAAAATGGCTTTCTTTAGCATACATTTTAGGAAGAAAAGTTTGACCCCATAGTAAAACACTTCAAAAGACTCCAAATTTACAAAACAAAAATGTAGAGAATAATACCTAAGTTTTTGATGAGCCAAAGTTTTATCATTTTAAAATTTCACGTCGCATCAAATCCATCACAACATCTTAGTGAAATACGTGTGACAATACTTTTAGGATTCCCAGGGGGACTCTTCATTTTCTATCTAAGATATTTTATTTCCTACTAAAAATAGCTATAAGGTGATTAATCCTGAATCCCACAATTGGTATGTTGTGGCTTCACATCTCTTCTCAAAGATCACTACCGATAATATGTTACAGAATTTAACAAAAGAAGAAAAAACCAAGACACAATAACCAGATTTACCATTTGCACTGCAACTGAAGACAGTGAAGTTGTGACTGTTAGACCCATAAAAAAGACTTAAATTACCGGTCCTGGTATTGATATGGGTTTGCTGGTTCACTTCGTGGGTTCAGGCAACAAATGTCTGGAGGTTGGATTTGTTTTGGGTTCATCCATACAGAAACATATAAAAATTAAATATATGTGACTTTTCTTTAATAAATAAAAATATAAAAGTATTTCTAATATCCATTTATATAAATATGAATAAAAAATATATTAATATGATTGTGTATGAAATAAAAAAATAATACATAAATATAATTTATATTAATATTAAAATAACTATGATTTATATTAATATACATAATATTCCTATCCTAACTTGTTTCAATAAAATTATTACTAATTACACCTTGTTCACTTGCTATTAATAAAGATTATAATATATAATATCAAATATTAGTAAATATAATAATATTATCTCTAATATATATTAATAATATAAACACTATCTTATAATATTATAATATAATTCTATCATGGGCCAGGCCATCAGATACAACGCAAAATGTGTAGCATATCATAGTGCATGGGATAATTGCACAAACAAATCCAATGAATGAAGATTTTCTTCAAAAACAGAACGAAAATGGTCTTTCACTGTGGCAATTGCATTCTACGAGCATTTGAGCAACAGGACAGAGGGAAAAAAAAGTCAAAAAAACAGTCCAATATTCCTCCAAAAACTGATACAAACTTAGTGAAAAATCATTTGATAAATTTTCCCATGAAATGCATATTAAACGTGATTATGTAAAAAGCCACCTACAAGCAGATGTTTGCAATACATTTCCAGTCCTTAAAATTTTTCCCATATGGTATCATTTACTTTTAAAGTTCTACGAAAGGAACGAGCATCTCATGCATTTGTCTTCTCATAGCAAAATTCATCATCCCCAGAGACAGAGCATTTCGGAAGCCTATGCACACTTATGAGTAAGGAAAAGGTCAACGGGCAAATGAGCACAAATAAAAAATCACAGAGTGTGATCCGAAATGTTGACTCAAAAAGTTTGAACACAATTTAATCCAGAAGCAGCATTATATATCCAGAAATAAAGCATTTTCACTTTCACCCCAGTACTCTTTATCCAAAACTAGTTTGCAGAAATCTAAATAACTGCTAAAGGATATCTACCTTCACACTATCTTAACATTCCTTTATGTGTGAAGGACTGCATCAGTACACTGAAAATCCATGGTTGCCAAAACTCAACAGAAAGCCATCACATCGGAAAGGGCAACTGTTCTTTATAGAAGGCAAAATTCAGATTATTAGGCCAACTCTATAAATTACCATGACTATTGTTTATATTTAGAATTCATACACAGGATTGATGAGTGGTTATCCTGGTCAGCTTGAGAAGGTTCAGTGCTGATCATAGGATGATATTCTGTCTCATAGTAACTATGAGATTCTTTTAACATGTCTGTAATTAAGTCAGGCACTATCTGTCAAAATATCTCATGGAAAAGTTGATCTTTTGGCATTATGGGTTTTTGTCTCCATGTGTTTTTCTTTTACAAACATTTTTCCTATAGATAAGAGGCTGCAAATACCATGCTCACTTACACATCTCTAGGTTGACAAATCCTCATGTTATCTGTACCATTGGCAACACATGCCTTCTGGTTGAACTGTTTATAACTTTCTATCCAAAGGAAGGGCAATGTAATCTTTTTCAAATAAATTTTTACCTCTGAAAATTTAAAAAATCTATAAACTATTAAATAATTAAAAAAAAGACTATGAGAACTATATAATAAAATTATAAAAATGATAAAGTCAAATGGTATGAGCTCAAGAGCTGAATCATTGAGAGTTTCATTGTGGCAACCTGTATTCAAATCCCAGAGTGCATTTTAAGATACGTAATTGTACAAATTTTAACTTTTTAACTGGATTTATTACCAATCCAAATCTGTGTGCCATACCCTTATGGACGAGGTCTTGGTAACCTTGAAAGAAGACATACCCCCTTCGTACAATATAAGCCAGAGGACCTCTAAAGCAGAGTTGGTGTAAATGCGACCTAAATGCTAATTTCAATGTCAAGTTAGTTGTTTTACTACATTAGTTTGTGTGAAGACAGCAACTTACATTAATGATAAATCATAATAATGGCTTGCTTTTTCAATCTTTTTGTCTTTACATCAAAATCTTTTATGCATCCAATTAAAAACTAGTACAAGGCATTTACTCTTCACCTACTTGTGTAGGATTTCTAAAACTAGTGGAACCTAGGTTCATTGATATTGCATTCAAACTCTTTACTTTCAAATTTCCTAATCTTTCATTTAGATTGTGCTTATTTATATTTTGGTCACACATATGTGACCCAATTTTTACATTAACATTATACAATATTAATTCTCTGCATCTACTAGTAGTGACACGTGTATTAAAAAGGAATGATAGATCCCAGAAATTTGCATAATGTAAATCTTAAGAAGGAACAAATGTGGCTCTAGTAACAGAGGGTAAATCAAGTCTGCACAAGATTTTACCTAATTTTGTCCCAACAAGAATTATTGGAACACCAGGCGCAAAATGTCTCAGCTCAGGAAGCCACTGCAAGGTCAAGGCATCATTGGAGTTAAGACTTGTTCATTTTAACAAACAACAATACTTCAATGGAAGCAAAAACAAGCTTCTTGTAGGAAATTCTCAAAAAACATTATAATAAATCAAAACTGACAAAATTTGTATACCTTTTTTGTGATATTCTCATAGCTTGCCTTGCTTATAAGAGAAAATGCTAGAAGAAATACATCTGCTCCTCTGTAGCTCAGAGGTCTCAGCCTATTGTAGTCCTCTTGACCTGTACCATAAAATTCAACAGAAAACCTTAAAAATTTAAGGTACTATAAGCCACCCCATCACTAGAAAAATAGGAATAAAAGGAAATGCAACACACTAAATGATCTGGGATAATTTTGAAGCATGAAAAGCACATGCTGTGTAATCTCCGTTTAAAATGCTTCCACAAACAGTGAACCAATATAAAGTGTCATTCTATAATGTATACCTGCTGTATCCCAAAGGCCAAGATTGACTGTGTTGCCATCCACCACAACATTAGCACTAAAGTTATCAAAAACTGTTGGCACATAGTCCTGAAATCCACCACAAACAATGTAAGAATGTGATCTACTACCAGATACAAAAGATGTCTGAGATTCACAGTGAGCCTTTTAGGACCAAAACTCTTTAACAAAATGCACTTCAAAACTCCAAATGGAAGGATCAAATATCATCTGCAAATGTCCTAATACAAACCAGTGATGGATATTAAATTATATGATTATCTTTAGCATTCCAAGTCCAACTATGGAATTTGAAACTCGTTGTCAGGAAAAAGTAGACAATCAACTTCTCCAGAGGGCAGAGGGGTCTATAATAAACTAGACTAAATGCACATAAAACAAAGTTCAAACCCAGAAATACCGCAGCAGTAAATATTTTTTTGTTTTACAATAATTGTTATTTTTTGCTAACACCAAACATTCAAATGGAAATGCAGCAATCTGATATAGTTTACCGGACACCCCAGCATTCAAACTGCACACCACTGATGATTCTATTGACACTCTGGAACGCATACTGTATCTTGAGGGTTCTTGCCCACTTGGTGGTTGATATCCATTCATGAAGGATTTCATCTCCAAGCCACAGCTGTTAAAACACTGCATTCAGCCAAGAAAAAGAAATGATTTTGCAATATTCAATGCTGATTTCTCCTTCTTCTCCATCACCTCTTTTACACCTCAACTCAAGTGATCCCAAACCAGTGGAAATCTATTCCTCGATCAGTGATTTGTCACTGACAAACAACTCCCTGCAAATTGCTGGTAGCTGACTGATTGATTCCTCAATTACTGGTTTCTAACTGGCAAATAACTGCCCACTAATCGCTGGCAGCTAATTAACCCATCACTACCTAACTACCAGACCGAAGAGCCCCAACAGGAAGACTCAATCATCTTGCATTAATTGAAAGACTCCTTTTTAACTGCCAATGAAGAGGGTCAGTCAAGACAAAGTACTGTCTAACTGCTGACACTCAGCATTGCAGATCTGATCTAAAAGAGGACATTACAAGGTATAACACTAATAACCAACAATATCCTGTAAGGACGGTGAAATATTTTAGCTTCCACTTTGAGATAAAGCATATTTTCCTCAAATTATTATTAAAAAGTAAATTTTGAAAATCTATCTACAAATTTCTTTTTGAAACACTATGGGGTGGACATATAAAAAAACATTTACATGCTGAAACTCTAGCATTAAAAATTAAAAAATAAAAATAAAACACCACAACCACATCCACCAGACGGTAACATTAAAATTCTGAAACATTACCAGTAAACAATTGGGAAATCTCTCCAACAGAATGATTTTCAAAGCTGTCAATGAAGGAACCATATACCAGCTGAATTTAACCTAAATCAACCTCAAATTAGGCATGAACCTATTTTTCATGCTTAGAATCTTAAAATATCATGTATTCAAGATAAAAACAATTTAGAAGGACAAAAGCTCTTTAAAGAGAAAAGTAAAGATGAAAAATGACAGACCACAATGCTAAAAATACAAAATCTAATATCTAGATTCTAAACTATGGAAATTAAACGATATATCAACTATTCTAATCCTTGACTAACTAAAAAATAAAGTTATCTACCAAATTTCTCACTTGCCTAATAGGGATTAAATTTAAAATTACAAGTATAGTTCACTTGTTTTTAGCTTGCCCTCCACAACTTTTTCCTTATTGTGGCATATTAGTGTAAAAGCATATGTTTAAATCTACTTAAGTAATGGATACTTCCAAAATGGTGAGCCACTTAGTGATGCTCTAAATATTAAACACTGGCTTCTTCCCTCATCATGAGTCCATTAGTGAGACTAAAAACATTGGAAAAGATAACAATAAAAAGTTGAATCCAGAAATTCACCCAAATAATTTGCACTGAAAGATATGACCTACACATCATAATTCATTATGCCATCATATATTCCCTTCTACTGAATGAAAATGGAGGAGGAAAAGAAACAGAAATTTACAGACACTAAACACACACAATAAAGTATAGAATTCAATGTGACAAGGCAAGTGTAAGCAGCAGGGTAGGCATAGTGGCAGGTGTGGGCAAAGATGCACGTAGTGGTAGGTGCAGGCAAATATGCAGCAGTGCCAACCAAGGAGAGGAAAGAGATGATATTCAAAGAATGTTTCACACTAGTAAGGAAGGCTGCACTTTTTCCAAAGGGCAGAAGATTAGAGCCATGACAGGTGATTGCAAGGAGAATCAGACATCCTTCAAATTAAAACAGAATAATGACAACTGAACCACTGGTGACCTCTCGTATCTTCAGGAGGGCTTTCTCAACTCTTCTGGGCTTCTGGATAAATCTGCAGGGGGGGTATCACTGCCTCCTCCAGATGGGGTTTCAGTAAAGGGCATTATTTACTTGGACTACAAAATTCCTCCAGTCCATTTCACTGCTGCAGCGAATTTTGTAAGTTCCAAATCACAAAAGATAATATTGTTGAGTCTTCTTTGCTTCTTAAATTGTTCTTAGATTCAGTTGCAGCTCCAAAATTGCAGTAAAATCTGAGTGCATTCCAGTTGCCAATATTTCTTTTAGGAGGGTATTGTTAGAAAGCTTTCAGTACACCCTGAGTTGATGGCACTATATCTGGAGACATTCTGGTGAGGCCAGCAGAGAATTTCAGCATGTGATCCCTTCCTGAATATTGCACCAATCAGACTTCAAAGGACATGGACTCTAGATCTTTTGTGGGCAGATAACCACAGATTGCTGGGATTTATCAATATGCGAACAAATTGGCATAGCATTGTTTATCCTTTTTTGTTGTTTCTCTCAAAGGGTTTCTTTCAAATTCAGTTTCAAGCAGAGAAAATCGCAGTTTTGCATGGTACAATGGCCCATTGTTCTTTGGCAAAGTTGAGCTCAATTTGCTTCCACAGAAACCCTTTTTTAACCTGGAGGTGGAAATTATGGCTCAGATCCTTGTTTAAACTGGATTTTACAGTCTTCCTTTGGTCCTTGTGAAAATCAGAAAATTGATTAAGTCACCAGCCGAAGTGATTGGTAGCTGACATTTGTAAACCCTTGCTTTGTTCCATTGGAATCCTTTCTTCACATCCTGGCTTCAAATTGTGCACTTCAAAGGACTGCCCTTAAAATGTTTCATTATCAAAAGATAGGGCAAAAAGTTGCTGAATGCCTTTCCTCCCGATTTCCTAGTTCTTCTGTCTTTTTTCATAGAAATGGATTCCATAATCAAGATAGCCAGACAGGTCTTTATTTGGAGGAATCGCGGTTGGTTTTTGGCTTAAGAGAGAAAAGATTTGAATGGTCCAGGTCCATCTCCTGTTTCAGTTATAGAACTTTTGGGAGGTTCAAATAGCTCCGGAAGGGGATTCTTCTCATCCATTTGAAAGATTTGGGGAGCCAGGCACAGTGGCTTAGAGAAGGCAAAAGCTGGAAACAACAGCAGGAGAGGTCAGCCTTGGTTTGAATTCACAATTTCAAAAATTTACTGATTCGGGTTTGCCATGCAAAGATGATTCCCAAATGATTGATGATGGATTTGATGTATCGTGATTCAAGGGGAAAAATGAGGAAGACAACTTGTTTGACTCAAATTTTTGAACTGCTCGGTCACAGTGTCTGAAAATGAAAGCAAATCACACACTCAAAGTAATGTGTGGATGAAGTCTAAACAGGAGCAGATAAAGGAGGAAACCACAAAGGGCATCCGATACTCTATTAGCAAGTTTTTTTTTCAAACAGAAGCATTATTTGCTTTCATCTGGGCTTGCTGGTTTTAAGAAAGATGGAAATGCGACAGCTGACTAAGTTGATTTGTCTTTCGATCGTGAAAATTGAGGCCTCAAGACTCAAATTCCTTTTCCAGATCACGAGTAATTAAAAAGATAAAGGATGTGTTTGGAAGCTAAGAAATCAATGGAATCGGCTCTCAATGAACTGTGGAGGCCTTTTGTTTTTATCAAGGCATTATTTATTCTGTCTCTCCTCCTCTTAGAAGTTGTGTGTGTTTGGTAAGTTCTTGCACATTTGTTATAGAAGCATCTCTTCGAACTTGAATTAATTAAGTTTCCTTCAATTCTCTAATGCAGGGTTTGTATCAATGTATGGTTGATTTACACCTTTGTTAGTTTGATTGTATTTACATGTTTTTTCTTTATGGGCAAGGGCCCCATTAGATCTCTCACTTTACCTATCCCAAATTAAAATTACATAACAAAGTGTGGAACATGCCAATGTGCGGGAGACCATGTTACTCCATTGGAAGTGAACCATGTTCAATCCCCTCTAAACACACACATAATGTTATGTGCAATAAGCAGTATTCTATTCTCCAAGGGGGTTTGCCAATGTCGGACACAAGACCCCAAAAAAGATATACCGTAGAAAAACAGGGCTGAAAATCAAAATCTGCCCACATTAACCTTGAAATGGCTACTAATCCTAAACATATGAACTAAATCTTGTAAATTATCATGTTGCTACAAATCCCCCAATAATTTGTCTTGAACAATGGAAAAAATTGAACTACAATTACTGGTTCTTGTAGAGTGTAATTAGCACGAGGCTTGCATCATAAGAGCCAGGATTCAAAACACAGTAAATCGATGATACCAGGTTACATACTGCATCCAGTTCACTTAGTGGGGCACACCCCCAACAGACGATATCAAGTACAAGTCGGGGTAGAGTGGACGAAAGAGACATTTTCAGCCGTAGTAAAACAGCAGAATGTTATCTCACAAGAAAGGAGAAGTAAATCAAAATTATAATAGGAATTGATGTTACGTAAGCCCTGGCCTTGAAGTTCAAGGTTTCAAACTTCAAACCAAAAAGTTAGCTACATTTACTAGTGCAGAAAAATTCTACCATCAGAAAACACAGAAACACAATTCATCTAAATTTTCCCCAGATTTAACCAGGGCAACTTCCCTCCGCATAGTACAGTACGAATCTCAATACAAACGGATCACAAGGTAACTAAATTCTCTCTAAACTAACCAAGGAATAGACAATAACCCTAAACCTAGATAGTAAAACCGTGCAAACTATCACATCGCAAAAAATGTCCCATTCGACTAGGTAAATATGAGAATTTCATACTTAATTCTTTAAATTTTAACACGGATGCCGCCAGTTCGAGTCACATTCCCAAACAAAAGGACGATCTGTTTCTCAACAGCATTCCACATTACAAATTTCCTTCTAGGGCATCCAAAAACAAATTAATTTTCACATAGCAGTAAAATCGTAACAAAAACAATAAAGCTACCGTACTCACAGTGGGAAAAGTATTGCTAGTATAAGAGATGAGCATGCAGGTTTTGCCGACTGCTCCATCTCCAACAGTGACGCATTTTATGAACTTACAGGTACTCATCTCTGAGGAATATAATCTGTCTCTCTGATAAATGCTCTCACTTCATCATTCTGTTAATTAACGAAAACGAAACATAGGCCTTCGGAAGCGCAGGTCCCCTCCTCTTTATGGTCCTAACATAAACCCCATTAATCATGGCAATTCTTTATTCTTCTCCCTAACCTTTTTTTTAATTTTGCTTCTGCGGGAATCGATCCTACGACATGCTAAAAACAAATGAATTCAACGGAAGAAACGCTTGTACACCAAGATTCTACGGTGCTGTGAAATATTTTATATGATGAGGAGACGAGGCTTGAGAAATAAGAAATAGAGGTACACGTTTATTTATCTTTTCTTTTGGTGGTATATACGCGAGTGTTTGTTGGGGCTGAATTGACCTCTAGTCTGCTTCAAGTACGACCTAAGTCTTATGGGTATGGAAGGAGAAGGCTTTGTTATATTGTTATTGTTATGTTTCATTCTTTTTCTACAAGATTGAATATGTGATACATTGCTTCCCTTTGAAGCCAGTCTTCATATAGATGGGCATAATTGTCTTTTTGCTATAGTTTTGAGCTAGAGGAATCATTGCTTGCTATCATGGAGAATCTTTTCTCTTGATTTTTTGGTTTTTGTGTGTTGTTATTTATAATATATTGTTTTATGGTTTGGTTTTCAAAATCAGACATTCTTTAGTTGGACATAAAAAGATAAGTTTGGGCTTTTTCTTTAATTATTATGAATGGAAATGTAATGAGCTTTGATGGGTTTGAATTGAGAAGAATGATTATTTTAGATCTTTTTGGTGAAAGGTTAAAAAGGACAGTAAGGTTGTGGATTCTAGGCGTGATAGGGATAATTTTGTTGTTTATTTATGTTTAGGATGTGGTTAAGATTTTGTCTTTTATTCTATTTAATGAAAATGTTTGTTTGAAATAAGTCTTTAAGTTATTTCTAATGTGTTTTCACTTAATTTGAATTATTTAAAAAGTTGTATAAACTTAGTGTGTTCTATATAAGGTATTAAAGATTTTGAATATACATTGGTCATGTGATTAGTTAAATTATTTATGATGACGAAGTATGAGTTTTTCATGAATGTTAATATCATGATTCTAATATATTTCAAAAAGTGTGATCTAAAATTTTGATGAAAAACTATCACACAATTTTATATAAGAAATAATTTATCTCATTTGAAAGATCCTAAGTGTTTAGAAGGTCTTAAAATCTAAAGATAGAGATATGATTCTAGTCAAGAAATGGAGACTTATACTTCTTCTTGGTGTATTATGTAAGGTTTTGACAAGTGTTTTAGTCATTAGAGTTACTAAAATCCTACCCAAGATTATAGTTGCTACCCAAAATTGGTTTGTTAAAGACAAGTGCATTTTAAATGACCTTATGTCTAAATAGGAAGGAATAACTTAGATAAAAATATATCTTATAGAAATGGTTAAAAACTGGAGCAAAAAATCAGGGTTTAGGTAGATCAAGCAAATGTGGACCTACCTCTACCCCTCCACTTTTAGGGTGAATTGCAGGGATTAGCAAGAATGGAATGAGAAGGATCGTAGGAGAATCAAAAATCATAGAGGGTTTGGGAATGGAAAAGATCATAGAGGAAAATGTCTAATTGTAAAAAGGAAAAATGGCAAGAAAAGTGATTGGCAAAATAACAAAGGGGAGGAGGAAAGGAGAGCTGGAGGAGAGATAGAAGATTGTAAGGACATCATGAGTGAAATGATCTTATTGTTGATAAAAAAAATGTGCATGGAATGCAATCCCTATTATCCAAAATAATTAGTATGAATGGTACAAGCAATATGAAAAGGTTTTTTGATGATGTGGAGAGCTACCTTGAATGGGAGCTTGTAGGGGCACTTGGAGAATTTGAGATCACCACACAAACAAAGGGAAGACAGTAGATGAAGGATGGCATCATAAGATTTTCCACTGAAGAAATTGAGAGGCAGATTAGCAAAAATAAGCAAGCCAATAAATAGAGGGATACAACTAGGAACCAACTACAAATAGAAACCTTAATTTACCTAATAGATGCACCTTTTCTTATTTGGATACTAAAAGCTTAGACAAATAAGTTACAAGGATGAAAGAAGTTATTTTTTAATGAAATGGGTGGGAAATGGTTGAGTATGGAAAGATCGAGGAAATGGTGTGATAACAATTGGGACAATAAGTAAACCTAAAATTACTTCCAAATAGATTCTACATACTGGAATGCTCAGATGGGAGGTTAAAAAGAAAGATATTCAATATTGTTCCTTCATAATGGGAGGAATATATTTGTTTATCAAAGATTGGGACCCAAACTTCAATCCCCTAAGATAATTGATTGAGGAAATACTCATATTAACAAGGTTATAAATTTTGTCCTTGGAATATGTTAGGATAAGGTATTGTAAACCTTGCATGATGTTTATAATATTTTATTTATTATTATGTGTGTGGTGCACTAAGGGAAACTAGATGGACATGCATCACTAGGAGTTAATATTCTTGGGGCCACTCCTATGTGTTGTATTGTAACATTGGGAATATATTTAATGTGGGTCTCACATTGGATAAATGTATCTAATTTAATATCAGGGAAATACTATTAAAGTAAAAATAAAGCACCTATTATTAAATGTGGGGTCAATGGTTTTGTGAAATTATTGATTTGAGTCACATGGTTTTACTTTTCCACTTGGTCAAGCATTTGTGTGAGCTTGGTTTTGTATAAGCAAGCACATGTTCAGTGGTTAAGTTGGTCGATTTAGTGGGTTTTCATTATTGAGTATTTATAAGGAGTTCATATGTGAAGCATGACATTAGGTGTATGGATTAATGCTTGGATACATGGAGGATGCACAAGAGAGGGTTGATATTTCAAAAGTATTCATTGTAACTCTAAAAGTGTTTTGTATTGCTTTATTGTTGAATAATATGATGGAGTATGGATGCTTTTGGAGGATATTTTTTTCTTCCCAAGGTATACCTTATGTTATTTCATGTCTTATCTATTTAACATTTACATAATATATATCTTATAAGCTTTTATGCATATTTTTATCCCATGTGTTACATAGGAAATGGATTAAATAAGACTAGGTAAGATGCATTGTTTCCTAACATATTATTGGGACCTAAAGAATTTTCAAGGCATTAAAAATGAATTGGGTCATTTCTGAGGGAAAATGAAAACCTATCTACTAGGATAAAAATTACAAGATGTATGATCAATTATGCATCAATACCAAACTGGTGCCAATTATTCTTGAGCATTTAGAGAACACAATAAAATGGGGTGTTTGGTGGTAAAAGGTGAAAAGAGAGGATCAACTACAAATATGCCAAAAATGTAAGTCAAGATAACATAGCAAGGAGTGTTGGTAGAAAGGAGGAGAACAAGGGATCATAGGAAATCAAATGTCTATCCTAGGGAGTAATCACTTAAAAAAACACTAGTTGATGAGAACGTTAGGTGCTCATCTGAAGAGAAGCAAAAAGAATGGAGAGAGAGGGGGGGGGGGGGGCGGTAAACCTCCCCAGGATTTGGAAATAAGAATCAACTCAAGGAGGTATAGAGAAGGAGATTGGGAACATGGTAATTAGGCTAGGCTAGCCAAATAGAAAGAAGTAGAGGAAGAAAAGGAAAATAGGGAAAGAGAAATAGAAAACATGATTGGCAAAGGTTCTCAAAAAGGAAAATAAATTGAAGTAGAATAAAAAAAATGAGGCCATGGGAGAGGAAGCGAAGGAATTGGAGAAATGTCAAATTGAGGAAAAAGAGTGGGAAGTAAATTTGAGGAGCAAGAGGAGAGAATTATGGAAGAGAGAATGAATGAGAAATTATAGTTAAAACTGAGGAGATCAAGACTAGGTCCAATAAAGGAAAAACAAACTGAAAATACAAATAGTAAGAAGTTGAAGATTGTGGGGAACATAAAGGGACATATGAAGCTAAGTTAAGGGAACAAACTATCCCTCTCAGGTCACAGTGAGGACCATTGTAGAATTTTAGGAGCACTAGTGCCTCTAAAAAAAGGTGCAAGACCAAACACCAAATTGATTGAACCAAGACAAACACTATCATGTTACAAGAAACAAGATTGACAAACGAAGAAGCAACAAAGTATTTGGAGAAATGGAGACAATTGAAGGGGGTAGTTTTTGTGGCATAAGGGGCATCTGGGGGTATTGGAACTATTGGTGTAATTAAGGTATGTTTCCTTATTTAATTCTCACCTAGGTACTAATTAAACTTTACTTAATCTTACGTAGGGACCACATAGGAGCTTGTAGGAGCATTTCCACTTTATATGGCGTTATCATTTTATCACATTCCACTTTATGTGTTGACTCCATCTTTATTCATCTTATCGCCTTATCACCCTCCACCTTTGTTACATACTTTATTATACATTGGAGGATGATCCACCTTTGGTGGACATGTGATTCTACCCTGGGCAAGTGATAAGATGTCTCTTGATTGTCATGTAATGAGACACGAACACATATCATTATCTCATCCACTCCTTTGTACTCACCTTGGCTATATAACCAAGAGGTCTCCTATGTAATATTCATCCCATTGCAATTATTTTATTGATTTATATTGATTTATTGATAGGAATGCAATTTATTCTTTTCATATTCATTCTCTCTTATCAATATTATGCTTTCTATTGCCACTAGATCTTGGGTGGCTACCTTCATAGCCAAATCTTGCAAGAGCAATATGGAATTCAAATTGAATAATAATGTAACCAATCATAGATGACCAATGTTGGTAATTGACTAAAGCCAAAGTACACCAAATGTAGCACATTTTCCTAATTAATATCTACGGTCCAACAAAAATAGTTGTGAAAAAATAAATTTGGGTGAAATTAACCAATATCATCTACACTTTACAAGGGTAGAAATTCATCTTAGGTGGAGACTTTAATGATATGCCAACATGCTTAAAGAAGAGATGAGGGTTAACCAAAACATCACAGTACATGCAAACTTTGTGATTTTCACCAATAATAATAACCCACAATACATGGTTTTGAAGAATGGAGTTTACACTTAGACTAATAGAAGAAGTGGCTTCACTTGCATAATAGAGAGACTTGATAAATACTTAATGGATAGGGAATGGTAAAATGCAACAAAAAATTTTGATTCAAATCATTTTATAGTAGTTCTAACCTTTACATCAAATATGACTCCAAGAAGATGTCCCTTTAAGTTTGAAAATATTTGGTTGGGGAATAAGGGGCCAAAAGAAAACATGCAGAAATGGTGGTCCAAAGAACTGGATCATAAAGATTCATATATTTATTAGTTAACAAGAAAAATTATTTTTGTGAAAACACAACTTAGAGAGTGAAATAAAGGAACTTGGAGAACATTTTTATAGAGAAAGAGAGAATAGAAAGAAAATTAAGCAAAACCAATGACAAGGTGGTGAAGTTTGGAATGAAATCAAAATAATTTGATAGAGAAATAGAAATTTTAAGCCAATACATAGATATAATGGGTAGAGAATAAGTATTTTTGAGTTATAAATCTAGAGAAACATAGTTGATAGATGGAGATAGAAACACAAAAAAAAATTACAATACATGTGCCAACAGATGCAACAATTGAATCGCTAAAATATCACACTAGGATGAAAAATAGTTATCAATGAAAATAAAGAAGGAAGTAGTAAACCTTTTAAGAAATTTCTAAATAAATATTTGAATAAGAAAGAAAAAACAATAGAAGGGATCCTAGAGTGCATTCCCGAATTATTTAAAAAAACAAAACAAAATGGGAAGCTCTATAAGGAGGTTACAAGTTAGGAAGTCAAGATCGAGTTAACTTTTATATGGGGAACAACAAAGCCCCATGTCCAAATGGATTCCCTTCAAACTTCTTTCAAACATTTTGGGATATTATTAGGGAAAATCTCACCAAGGCCATGGAAGAATCAAGAAGAAATAAAGTAATTCTAAAATACTTGAACAACACATTCATAACATTGATACCTAAAATCCAAAAAACATTTTGGATTGACCTCTTATGCAACACAATAAATAAAATGGTCTTAGAGGTAATATCTAATATATTGAAGGAAGTTCTTAATGTTATTATCTCAGAGGAACAAAGTGGCTTTTCTCTTGGAAGGTATTATCATTACATTTGAAGCCATCATATTGTTTGGATGCACAAAGTAGAGAGAATGATCATAAAATTGGACATTCAAAAAGCCCATGATTAGATTAATATATAATTCCTCCTACATGTTCTAAGAAAGTTTAGATTCAATAAGGATTGAACATGGCAGATCTAGAGTGAGGTCATTAATATGAGATTCTCAATTTTAATAAATGCTACTTAACATAACGTCTTTCAATCCTCAAGTGGCTTAAGGTAGGGTGACACCTTATCACCATTTATATTTATTATTATGGAAGAAGGAGCATCAAGGTAGTTATGGATAAGGGAAGATGTAGTGAATCAAAATTGCCCCAAACATTGATTTGATCATGTGCATCAATAGTTTGTAAATGATGCTATGTTATTTGGGATAGCCTGTCGAAAGGAGGTAGTAGAGATAAAAAGGACTTTGGAAATAAATTGTATAGTGTTAGGGAAAAAAGTAAATTAGAAGAAATCAAATGTGTTCTTTTTCAACACCTCCCAAAGAAAAAAAAAAAGAGAGGTTGTAAAAACTTGGAAGTTAAAGGTGGTGAGGTTGCTAATAAAATTTTGCAGTCTACCATTATTTGAAGGCATTGACAAATCTAACTTGTGGAATCAAATAATAGGTAATTACATGAATAATACATGGGGTTGAAAAGGGAAATAATTGATGATGGTATTAAAACTCATTATGCTACAAGTGGTTATTGCACCTCTATCAAACTATGTAATATCTTGTATGAGGATTCCAAAGAAAGTAAGTGGGATGCTATAAAAAATTACCAGATAACTCTTTTATAACGAGATTAAGGACCACAAGAAGATTCCCTCGATTGCTTGGGAAAAAATTTCCCAACCCAAAGGAAAAAATTGCTTGTAACATGTTCAACTACAATCACCAAAAGTGGGCTTGAGTGCTTCAAAAAAAAATCTCAATTCATCTTGTTCCACTAGGATCCTAATAGTCCAAGAAACTCCCAAGGGATCTTCAAATATGGAATTTTATAATACCTGGTAGAGGGATCATAAACAATCATGTGATACGAAACATTGAAATGGTTAGAAGACTTCATTTTGGAAGAACTTATGCAACATGCACAAAGTTATTGGAAACACTTAGAATCTAGAAGCAAAGTTAGTATCATTAGAGCAGTGGGAATCCAAAGTCAAGGGTCCTATGTTGAGAAGGAGATAATTGATAGACATGTAATTTTGAAATGTAAATCTCTCCAAAATATTCCCCAATGGACCAAAATGACATATTGGAACATATTCTTAAGAATAGACTAATTTGGATATTAGATGAAGAAGACGAGGTTATATGGTGTGAGGGGAAGTCTAAAAGGCATCTAGTAAAATTGGGATACAAAATATAGGAATTTGTCACTCAAAATAGATAATTGGCCAACTCACCTAATGTGGAACAACAAATGTCTCCAGAAATTTGGGGTCTTTGGTTGGGAAACTTTACAATAAAAATATTGACAAGGAATAGGCTTAAGAAGATAAATTTGCAAGACCAAATAGATGTAGCATTTGAAAATGAAAGAGGAGATAGAAAATTGGTAGAATTATGTTAGAAAGGTGTTATGGAGAAAAAAGGATAGTAGATCCCACTCCCAAATGACTTGAGAGCTCTATTCAATATGTGGCCCAAAATTAATAAAGGTTCAATCTCTAATAGCACCTGTATCTACATGCCCTCAATCATTATTTAGATAGTATGGAATGATAAAAATTGAAGGATCGTGCAAGGGAAAAAATCTAAAGCGAGATTATTGGTCAAGATAGAGGCAATTATAATAAAAATAAAAAAATAATGTAACATAAAACTAAAGTGTAAAAGGGAACGTGTTCATAATATCATATGATCTCTTGAAAAAGAGGTGGAAAATTTTGTGCATCCCCCAACATGTATATGGGTTTGGATACATTAATTTTTATGCATGTGTTAGGAATGATTTAAAATGGAAGCCTCCAAAAGAGGGATGGTTAAAGATTAATTTTCATGAGGCAATGTGTGACAATCTAGTGTGGACAAAGTTGGTTAGAGAAGGTTGTGTCATTAGAAATCACAAAGAAAGGATACTAAAGATGGTGGG
The DNA here is from genome assembly GCA_027943335.1 of Chamaecyparis obtusa. NCBI lineage: Eukaryota > Viridiplantae > Streptophyta > Pinopsida > Cupressales > Cupressaceae > Chamaecyparis > Chamaecyparis obtusa. The sequence continues at coordinate 251,392 of BSBK01002698.1, forward strand.
GAAGAAGGTGAGAAGGAAAAACAATATCAAAATTAATTTTTAAGCAATTTTTTGGGGCTTGAGAGTAAGAAGGAAACTAAAATATGATAAAATTCACATAGGAGACTCACAACTTGTAGTCAATACAATTCAAATAATACAAGTTCACCAAACTAAAAATTGTGGAATTAGTTGAGGAAAATTAAGGATGTTAATAAGTTGCATGAAGAATTTTCCATTAGATACATCTACTAGGAGAGATGAAAATTTTGATGAAATTACAAAGATAGTAGTGGAAACAAGGTTAAAGGATATTGAGGTTACATCATGAGATGACTAGCACATTTTTTGCAGTCACCTCATTAGATCATAGGCCCACTCCCATGTATAATACAATTGGATGGGATGAAAACCATTATGGAATGATAAAATGCAATTAAAGAAGGGTAATACAACTAAATTAGTAATTATTGTACTAACCTAAATTGTAAGCACCTAGTTTATGTACAATTTAAGGACCATTTTGTGTCTACTTTAGGGTGTTTTCTATGGTAGGACCTTGTATGGCACTCAAAGGATATCTAAATTCAAATATGGTTCTCCCTTCCTTTCAATCTTGCTTAAAATATAGGTTGGCTCTTACTTGTAGGTGTGTTTCTCTCTTTTCATCCAATCCCCATAATTCATTTCCTCACCTAGGCCCTATGTACTTATTTTTGACCTTCATGATTTGCTTCAATCCTAGAATGAGTTGTAATCAGAAATCCCCCACATAACCTATATCCCTAGAACCCATATCAAATACAGGCTTATTCTCTTAGGTAAATGTTGCCATTGGTGACATGTCCTAGGTATATGGGGCCCAAATTTGGCCCAAAGGCCCATGTCAAAATCCTATGGGGAGATCTGGTCCTGTTGTCAGCCTGATTAATTCCTAACTCCTTAAAATGATGTGAGATGTATATAAACCCCCTATATCTCCTCATTTTGGTATCCATTATCCACTATTAGTATTCATGATCAAGATTTTGCAAAGTGCAACAATTATTATCAATCAAGCTATCAAGTGCAAGGAAGCAAGTTAAGAGAATCATGAGCCATCAACTACAATCATTCATGTCTTCATTATTCTCATGAAATAAAGGTGTTTTATTCCATATATCTAGCTTCTTTACCCCATTTGAGGCCAAGAAAAGAAACTTTCAATTAAGGAAGGAGATCCACATTCATCCACATCCATTCAAGTCTTCTCTCTATTCTACCCAATCAAGCATTATGGAAAATTACAACATGTATTCAATAAGGTTTGTTTCTTTTATGATTTTCTTTTGGTTTTTTGTGTTTAGTCAAAGATGATGGGTCTATTATTTGTCCTTGTTTTATGATGTTTTTATGCTCTATTTCAAATATTTCTAAAACACTTGTTATACCTTTTCAGTATTTGAACTTGTGAATATGTTATAAGTACAGTCAAACCATCAAAACCCATGGGTAGATAATAGTTGATATACTTTGCCAAATATTATACATATATTGCAGTATTACATATAGTTGTTTAAATGTGTTTTCTAATATTTGGATTAGTTCAATGGTTAAATACTTGAAGATATGTATATGCTACTAACTTGTCAGAGAAATAGGAATGATTGAAGAATGGATCAACAAGCATTGATGAAGAGCAAGGAAGACTCAATCACAATGATGGAAAGTCATTATAGTATCGCGGGACATGCCTGATAAATTTAAGGAAGAACCGTTCTAGAAAATATAGGAACACGCTTACACTATATCTTCTCTATGATAAATGTTTTGTTAAGCGGTTATGCAACATTTATGTTATCATGTCATGGACTGTTGCACTCTCCTTTCTTTATGGCGCGAATTAGTTAGAAATTATATGTTGTGTTCAAATAAGCACCGATCCTCTATATAAAGGGAGATGATGGTTCGATAGAAAATTAGTCAGATGGTTGTATTATTGATATAATCTGAAGCAAAATTACTTTTCCAATTCCATGTGTTGTCTCATGATAATGTCATCAGTTTTATGGAAATACAATGAAGAAGTGATTTTGAGTTCTATTTTGTGTTGGTAGCTAGTAGAAGCTGACCAAGGGGACTCACTTGGAAGGTGGATTAGAGTATAATAGATTAAGTTGTATGAGCATTTACAACAATTCAAGTAGAGTTCATTATTCTTTCCTATAGCACTATACACTGTGTATGTTCCTGCAACACTTGCAGAAATAATCATTGTGAATGCTTTGGGTTGACATAATAGATTAGGATTAAAGTTATAGTTGTCAGCACCATTTTCATTAGTAGATGTGTGTGTTTGCTTTCCTGCAGCAATAGTGTAAGTTTCTTTCATGTATTTTCCTTCCTGCAGCTTAAGAAAAATGACTCCATGAGAGACTTGGTGCACAAATCGTTCTGTCCCATTTCAAGTATACATCCCTGGGTTGACAATTTAAATGCACTTCGTGATAGGGAAAATGATACTTAGTTCGAATATACTATTCTTAGGAGAAGCCAATGACATGATTATTATTATTACCTATTATGGGGTTGTTCATTTTTGGTGTCGTTGCCAAGGATGGTGTCAAGCTAAGAACCTTATTGAATCATTTTAGATAGTTTCCTATTTTCTAGAGAGTAGTTTATAGTTTTGAACTTGCTTCACAAGTTTGTCAAATTACCTGCATGCATCGAAGGGGAAGAAGACAAGATGTCTATGGTAGATTATTTCCAAGAGAACCTAGTAATCTGAACATAGAATCTAAAGAAGTTGAATCACCTTTTGTTGACACAAGTCTTGAATTTTCTCCAGCATCCTCATCTATAGAAGACCCCTTTGATCCATCTGATCTTCGACCTTTTGCAAAAATTTTGGCCAATTTTCTTGATAATTCCACCGCAAGTATACATGTTCCTAATAATCCTTTGGCTATTGTCACTTCCTAGCCACAACTTCACTCCCAGGTACCTGTAGTGATGGCACAACCTACCTCTTTATTCCCTCTTCCTAGTCTTATAAGCAATGCCAATCTCAAGAACATACCCACTGCTACACTTCCAAAGTTATATGGTCTAATCATTGAAGACCCTGACACCTTTCTATTTGAGTTTTACATTATTTGTTAAATCTTTGATTATAACACTGATAGTCATAAACTCAAGTTCTTTCTAGCAACGTTAAAGGAGTCAGCTTTAAGATGGTTCATGGGATTAGGGGATAATGCAACAACCACTTGGGATGAGATGCAAACTTTGTTTCTGCAGAAGTATAAAGAGTATTATAAAGGGGGTGATTTAAGGGGGGTGAGATTTTTCCTATGTCACAAAAGGAAGATGAAACTTTGGAAGATTATATTTCATGCTTCTCATATAATCTGTAGAAGAATCCTCAACATGCGTTATAGGAGGATTCACAAAAAATCATTATCTTGAGGGGAGTAAATGATAGTTGTCTTGAAGCACTAGATCTTATGGCTAGAGGATACATTTATCAATCTTCTTGGAATGGTCTTAAGAAAATTTGTCTTAACCATTCAAGATCAGCAATGAAGAAAGGCAGAGGGTTTCGACCCACACTTGCTAAAGGGAATGGCTTTGGTATCTCTAAAATGGAAATTTATAATCTGCTGTCAAATTTCAAACAAGATATTATCAATGATGTTGCTACACATTTGGACACAATGCAGGCCAAGAAGAAGCACGAAGATGATGAGGCAAAGCTAGTTAAATATTGTCCTCATTTTTAGTAACAAAAGAAGGACTGTCAGTGCAAGCTAGTGGCAAATTTGGAGACCCAACACCTTCCTACTAAGTTCAGGAAAATAGAAGGAGAGGACGAGCAAGTATTCTTTGTTACTCAATGTTGGCCATGGGCCCCGAGACAAGGTATGCCCCAAGATCCTTTACAATATTTTAATCCTTATAATAACCAATGTAAGAACCAAAATTTTCAATACCCTTCTCAGTATGCCCAACTTGCCTGGAACAATTTATGGCTTAATAATCAACAAAACCAATGGTTTTATTCACAAAAAACCCAATGGCCACAACCTCAAAACCAATGGAAACCACCACAAGGGAATTGGAAACCATATAACAAGTGGAAAGGACCCCAAAAATGGCCTAATCAAAATCCTAGTTATCAATCCTTACCACCTCCAGTGTCTCAATCTACACTCATGCCACCTCCTGCAGTGACAAGTCCTCCTCCAAGGCCAACACAATTACCTACTTAGCCACAACCTAATCCTAACAACAAGAAACAACAACAACCTATGTATGCTACAGATGCCCACTGCCTATGCATTAGAAATAATTGATATTCACTTTAGATCTGGCACTACTTTACCCGCACTAGAACCTCTTATTATTACAAAAGTTTCAGACCTTCCTATAGCATCAGCACCTCTTCTAGAAAATACTTTGCCGAATAATGTCCCACAAACTAATACATCAAGACAAGATGAAATTCATACCAAATTTAATCCTCCTTTTCCTCATAGGCTTAGAGTTGATATATCTGTACCCCAAGATGAGACACCATTTGATATTCTTGATTAGTTGAAAAACATGCATATTCAAATACCACTTTTTCAAGCTATCAAAGATGTTCCTGTCTATGGGAAAGCTATTAAAGAAGCCTCCCTCAAGAAGCCAAGATGTAAGAAAAAGGATCCTCAAATGGTACATGTTATTGGTCAACTTGCAGATATTATGTTGTGAAAGATAGTCATTCCAAAGTACTCTGGCCTTGGAAGTCCACTTGTTGATATTATAATTAATGGTCAGTCTGTGAAAAATGCTTTAATATATTTGGTTGTTGCTATTAATGTTATGACTAAAGATACCATGCATAGACTGAGTATAGATGGATCGAGAGCCACTCCAACAATCTTTCAACTGGCAGACAGTTCCACTGTCACCCCAGATGGCATAATAGAAGACATTGTAGTTACATTGGATTCTTGGGAATACCCTCCTGACTTCATGATATTATCACCTAAGGTAACTCTTGTTGGTTACCCAGTTATCCTTGGATGACCTTGGTTAGCCACAACTGATGCCAATATAAGTTTTCATTCAGGTAACATGACCATTTCAGATGGCCAAACAATTAAGAAGTTAGCTTTATATCCTCTAGCCCAACCTCAACCAGATTTAAGTTCTCCTATTTGGCCTGAATTGGGAGATGGGGTGAAAGAGATTAACTTTGTTGCTCAACTTATGATGTTACATAGAAAATATTTCTTGCAACTTCAAAAATATGATGATGTGATTCAAAACATTCTTACCAATGGTTGTGTTAAGGTAAAAGATATCTTTGAAAGTTCTATTTTGTAGTTATCTACCTATGAGGACTGTGTTCTTCCTATTGAACCTGATATTATCCATCAATTACTACCCCATGAGATATCCACACCTCATATACCCAAAGTATCAATACTTGAACTGACAACTAAGGTGGAGCTCTCACCTAGTCACAACCTACATGTCAACAATAAATTGTCATCACCACAATTATCCCTCTTAACTCAACTACTTTGTAAACATGAGAAAGCTTTTTCTTGAGATTATAGAGATATGAAATAATTGAGTCAAAATATTTGTATACATAGAATTTATATTAATGAAGGAAGTTTACCACTCCGCCAACCTCAAAGAAAAATTAACCCGACCTTAAGAGAAATTGTCAAGACTGCATTGCAGAAACTATTGAATGCTGGTTTTATTTATCCAATCTCAAATAAAAAATGGGTTTCTCCTTTGGTAATAGTCCCTAAAAAGGGAGGTAAATGGAGAATATGTGTGGACTATAGAGAATTGAACAATGCTACAAAGAAATATCATTTTCTCTTTCCATTCATTGATCAAGTTTTGGATACCTTAGCTGGTAAAAAGTACTTTTCTTTTCTTGATGGATACAATGGATATAACCAGATCAGCATTGCTCTAGAGGATCAAGAAAAGACCAAATTTACATGTCCTTGGGGAAAATATTCCTATTATGTGTTACCTTTTGGTTTATGTAATGCTCCAACTACTTTTCAAAGGGTTGTTATCAACATCTTTGCTGATATCTCACATGATTGCATAGAAATCTACATGGATGATTTCACCACATTTGGTGTTAGTTTTGGTGAAGATTTGGTGAAATTAGAAAAAAAATTAATCAGATGTAAAGAGAATAATCTGTTCCTGAATAGCGAAAAATGTTTCATGATGACACAAGAAGGAGTTGTGCTAGGACACTTCATCTCAGAAGTCGGAATACAAGTGGACCCTGGAAAAATTGAGGTAATTCTTATATTGCCTACACCTACAAAGCAAAAACATGTTAGATCCTTTTTAGAACATGCTAGTTATTATAGGCATTTCATTAAATATTTTAGTCAAATAGCCAGTCCATTATACACATTGCTTACAAAAGAGTTTGAGTTCACATGGACACCAGCTTGTGAGGAATCTTTCCTGCTGGTCAAGTCCCTTCTTACTATAGCACCAGTTCTTAGAGGACATGATTAGCCTTTACCTTTCCATATTCATATTGATGCTTCTGGTTATGCAATAGGAGTAGCCTTAGTTCAGAAAGCCAGTAACCTTGAACATGCCATTTACTATATTAGCAACCGTTTACATGGACTAGAGCTCAATTATATAGTCACTGAAAAAGAATTGTTGGTTGTTGTCTATGCTTTGAATAAATTATGTCATTATGTTACATGACAACCAATCTTTCTTCATACTAACCATGCAACCATAAAATATCTTATGAAGAAACTTGTCATCTCAGGCAAGTTAGAAAGATGTCTTTTGTTGTTACAGGAATTTGATCTAACTATCATTGACAAGCCAGGTAGAGCTAATGTTGTGGGTGATTATTTATCAATACTACAAAATGATGACACAGACACTTATGTGATTAATGATACATTCCCTGATGAGTATTTGTTTCATATTGTTGTCAAAAGCCCATGGCATGCTGATATAGCTAACTACCTTGCAGTTGACAAGATGCCTATACATTTTTCTCCCAAGGAAAGAAAAATGCTCGTTGAGAAAAGTTTTCAATTTTCCTGGATTGATAACATATTGTTTTATACTAGTCCAAACCAAGTCACATGAAGATGTGTACGTGAGGATGAGACTTATGAAATCCTTCATGTTTGTCATGATGATCTCTGTGATAGACACTTTATAGCTAAAAGGACAACTATACAAATATTAACAACAGGTTATTACTAGCCTACACTTCATAAGAATGCAACAAACTATACTAGGAAATGTGACAAATGTCAACGGATGGGTCACCCTACAAAGTTAGATGAAATGCCTCTAAATTCACAAGTGGTGGTCACCCCATTTGATAAATGGAGCATCGATTTTAGTGGTCCTATTGATCCACCATCTAATAGAAAATCTTGTATTCTAGTTTGCACTGACTACTTCACCAAATGGGTAGAATTCAAAGCAATGAAGCATGCAAGTGACAACAAAGTGGCTGAATTCCTATATGAAGAAATATTTACCCACTATGGTGTGCCTAGAGAGCTAGTAATAGATCAAGGGGCACAATTCACATCAACCCTGATCACAACACTTATGAATGAATATAATATCAGACATAGAAAGTCCAATCCTTACCATCCTCGAGAAAATGGTCAAGCGGAAGTTACAAACAGAGAAATTGAAGCTATTCTTACCCAAAAAATTCAACTACATCGGCAAGATTGGAGCAGCCACCTTCTAGAAGCAGTCTGGGATTACATAACAGCATGGAATACAACAATAAGATTCACTCCTTCTGAAATGCTCTATGGAAAAACAACAATGTTGCCTATTGAATTTGAACATAAAACATTGCACACTACCATGAAGTTCAACATTGATCTTCATGTAGCATAGCGAGACCATCTTCTCCACCTCAACTATTTGGATGAGATGAGAAAATCCACCTTGGAAAGACCAGAGATAGTCTAGAAACAAAGAAAGAAGTGGAATGACTCACACATAAAAAACAAACACTTCTCATTAGGTGATTGGGCATTTCTATTTGATTCATGATTTCAAGAAATACCTAGCAAGTTACAAACACAGTGGTTAGGACCCTATGAAATTGATCATGTCTTTGACAATGGAGCAGTCCAATTATCCACCATTGATCCTGTTCACTTCAAGTTGCTGGTAAATAGTCATAAACTTTGTCTATAGCATTGGCCACAAACCAAAGATCATTTCCTACAACAATTTCAAGATAATACTTCAGACTCACAAAAGGTAGTACTTCCTGAAACAAAAGGTGTCAACCTTCTTCCTCCAGCTTCATCCTAAATTTCTTTGAGTATGATCATAATAAACACTTCATTTTCAATGAAGTTTCTTTCTCCATTCATTTTCTAAATTCTTCTTTCGATCCCACTCCATTTCTCTACCTTCCATCCACCCATTATTCACATCATCACATTTCTTTTTTATTTGGTTTCAATAATTTCTATGTCAGCCGATGTGGTCATTCTCAACACCAGTTCCTTTCATGAAGTTTTCAATTCTTGTCACCCTCTCATGCATGCTGAATAATAATAGAAGGTACAACAATTTGATATTTTCCACTTTTAGTTCATACATTTAGACTATTATATTTAATACTGCATTTATTTATAATATGGCATTACACTAGTTTCCTACCTCATGCTTAGTATGACAAGTGTGGACACTTGTCTTAATTATGTAGGGGGCATGGAAATGTATTAATTTTCCAAGTTACTATTGTCATACTCATAATTCCTTAAGAGAATGCATGTCTTTTCAAATCTGTACTTATATTCTATTTTATTAAGTCCTTTATGTTTCACACAAGTGTCGTACCCCAATTTCTAAATTATCTCTAATTTCTGACTTGATGTAACCCTAAAATGACATAATTAAGTTATGTGAAAATTAATTGTATTTAAAACTATAATTCCCTTTCCCTAAGCACCATTATTATCATTTTAAAAAATGTAACATAGAGATTATAAAAGAATTCATAGTTAAAGGTGCAGTTAGGAGCTGAATTTCAGGGTATTACAGAGGTGATTAGGGAATTGGGGAATTTTAGGAGTGAAGAAAATTGTAATTGAAAATTTACAAAAAGAATTTAGAGAAAGCATTTGAAACAATGAGCGGATAATTAATATTCCATGAACCGGTGGTTCACACCCTTTTTATTACAGATGTAGAAGTAGTCAGAATATTTCATGCTTGTGGGTGGCATGGATATTTCCTAAAATTGACATAATTTGATGAGGAGGTAGCTACCCAATTCATGAATACCTTTGAAGAAGGAGAAGCAAATGTGTGGGGCCTGATAGTTTTGGAAATAGGGGAACAAATAGTAGAAGTATCTGGGCTTCCTGTGGTTGGTGAGCATTATCCTAATGAGCATGATGCTAGGTCAGCTTGGGCCCAGTTTACCCTACCTAAAAATCCTCCATTGGAGGTGAACAAGCAAGGCTGCAAGCGTGTGTCCCTTCCTTCCCCATTTGATGAGTTAGCAACACATATTATAAGGTACCTCACTTGTGAAGGAAGGTTTTCTCATTTACATGCACATCATTTTAAATTGCTTAGTTATGTCAGGCATAATTCTGCCATCAATGATCCAATTTTTCTCTATAATATGTTGAGTATTGGTGCCAAAGAAACCCAAAAATGAAAAAAAAATCTATCACTTACCATGATATGATTAAATTTCTTATTGAGAGGTCACTTAGGGATGTATCTCCCTTAACCTATGATGAATTTGTTCAAATCAAGACTTTGCATCCCTAGAATGACCCTGTTGAACAACCTATCCATGTGAGTGATATTCCCTCTGAATTGTTGGATATTGCTAATGCATGGGTGGTGATTGAGACATTTAATATGTTTAATCACTACATTACTGAATGGGCACTCATATTGTTTTCATTTGTGTTTTGTCACTGATGTCAACATATGCTTCTATGAAGGAACTAGACTGGTAATCATAGTGTACAGATGTTTCAGATGCTGTGAAGTTAGCTGAGAGTTCAGGTGGATGTTGTGATCTTATATCTAAGATTGCATCATTAGATGTTTCATATTAAGAGAGTTACAACTATTTTGGTAAAGATTGGTCACTAGACTATGACAGTGAGAATTGATAGAGTTAGTCTCTGGGTTTTTGGTATAGCTTTTAGAGGATCTAGATTCAAGGTATGTGAACTTGAAGGTTGATGGAAAAGGTACTGAAGGATGTTCATTGGTCAGTGCAAGGTATGGAATGATTGGTGACATCATCTGTGGCATGTGCTCTGGTGATGGCTTATTCTGAAGCCGACTCAGGGAATGAAGCATGTGTTTTGTTTGACAAGCATAAATTAAGGATGTCGGTCCTTAATTGTTGTAATGTAATCATTGTAGACTTGTTTTAGAAACTGTGTGTATCTTAGCAAGGGTTTATGTAATTTTTTGTAATTAGAAAAGCCTCATGGGCCAACCTAATCATGGTAAATTGTAATAAGGTATATATGTAGAATCTTTTCTTTGGAAAAGGTATGGATGAAATATATGTGACATAGAGAAGTTGGAAAAGCTGTGAGATTGTGTCTGTTGTATGTAGAGCAGAGGTTTACTAGTGGACTTCATTGGAACTGATCAAGCAAAGACAGTTGCTGGCAAACAGTTCAAAAGATTGTGTATTTCTTTATATACACCTATTGTGAACTAGTGAGTTCTGAAGGTGGATTTAACCTTCTTTGGGCAGTGAGCCCTCTCTTTTTTCTTGACTCCTAATAGGGTTTGTCCTCTAACAAGGAATATGTATTGTAATGTTTCAATAAGCTCCTAACAGGGTTATACCTTCTAACACAGATTACTATACTCTCAGTACATCATTTGTGGGTGCTAATTCCCATTGAGGTTTTTACCTTTAACAGGGTTTCCCCGAAACCAAAATATTGTGTTATTGTGTTGGTATTCATTGTGTTCATTAGATATGATATTTAAGAGCTTAAAGATTAAAGTTTAATATTCTGTTCTACAATTGATTCACCCCCCCTCTCAGTTGTATTATGGACTATTATTCCTAACATGAACCAATTGCTGAAACAACTAGCCAAGGAGCAGAGCCTAAAAATATTAGGGAATTTGAACCTCTCCCTACTCCAGTAGAAGATGTATCTACCTCTACCCAAATAAAAGGGAAAATAAAAATTGATGAAGGAACTTCAGTCCTTGAGGTTGAAAATAAAACCCAAAACCCTACAGTTTCTAGAAATAAGAAAAAGAAGTCGGCTCCTGCAATAACCACTCTTGCAGCAGAGAGACCGAATAAAACTATTATAAAGAAAATGGTAGAGGTTACAGAGACTCCTTTATGGAGATTCTCTCAAATAAGAGGGAAAATGCCACATATTCCTCCAGATGACCAATATGTCTCATCAGATCAACCTGTCCCTGAATCTCACATGGATCATATTTTTGATAGTTCCCCAGCACAAATGAATGTTCCAAAAAATTACCAAAATTTGAATGAATCACTCAATAATCAGCCTAAAATTACTTACTAGGAGCCACCTCAGGAACATAGTGACCCTAAGGAAATTCATCAAAAAGTCCAGGAAGACAAGCAAGAAGAATCTCAATTGGCTCAGGCATCAACTCACTCTTTTTCCAAGAATTCTATTGTGCCCTTTAAAAGAACTTGATTAACTGATTATCTAGAGAAGGCTTGTAGTGAGAAGAAAAAACCTCAAATCATAGAATTTGGCCCACCTACTCTTCACTCTATTCTTTTCAGTTTGTATAACCATTTTGTGTTCAAAAGAACTCTTTGGAAAGAAGAAAGAAAGAAAATGCAAAATGAAATTGATGAATAGAGGGATGAAATAGAATATTTGAAAGAACAAATGCAAAGGTAGAAGCAAAAAATGGACCATGCTTTAAAGCTGGCTGATCATATCATTGCTTGTAGGCCTCCTCCCAGGGTTTATGCTATATGTTTAAAAGAATAATTTCTTTTGTTTCAGTTAATGATGACCATTAAAGATAAAGAGTCTAGATTTAAAATAGCTAAAGAATTCTATGGTCTATACCAATCCCTTCCTACTTGGCAAAAAAATCTACTTTGTGAACTTTACCTCCATAATTTTATTATACCTGATGAAACTGATTGGAATCTGTATCATCAGAAAATGGAAGCACTTCCATTTAGGACTGGTTTAGCCCTCCAATTAAGTGGTTTGGGGTCATGTCAAATGCCTTGAATGGGTCTTTGACTTGGATATGGCTGTTTCCCCTATTCTGCCCCATTTCCACTTCTTTTTTGCATTATTCTGACATCCTGACATGAAACCATGAGATTCTTGACCTCAGGGTCAAGGTCGACCTTCTAGATCAAGGTCGACCTCAACCTTGACCCAAGGTCCAAAATTCAAGATTTCAAAGTTTTCGAATGTTGGGTTTCAGAAATATTTATTTCCTGCTTCAGGGTCGACTGTTTTAGGCTTCAGAATGGTAAACTCTTAAATTATATTTAATCTAGGTCCATTTATATGGGTTAAGGTTTAAAAGGGAATTTAATTCTCCTATGTAGGCCTCTCTGGAAGTTTGTACCCTAGACTTGTATAAAAGGAATCCTTCCTCTCTCATTTCAAATCCATCTTTCATAATCACATCACAATATCTCTCAAGAAAAATCAAGAAATCAAGAAGCAAGCAAGAAGGAGAAGGAAAGCATTCAAGCATTCAAGATCCAATTCATCAAGGAGATCCATTGGTAGCCATTGAAAGATCCAATCTCTATGGAGCCCTCTTGTTGAAGATTTCTCCATCCACATCCATTCAAGATTCTTCATATTCCAAGATCCATTCAAGATTGGTGTTGAATATCTAAGGACAATTGATTTGATACATCCTACATCCAATTCTACATTCATTTGGAGCATCCATAATTGTGGATTCAAGGATTTGAATCCTCCACAAGGGTTTCAACATAGGCAAGGTGAATTATTTCATTTACTTTGTTTATGACTGCAATTTCAAGGTTAATTCCTAAATTGGGGTTTGACCAAGGCAAACCCCTCCCCCCAACAAACAAAACCATTTTTCTTGCAGGAACAAGTGCTGAACAATGAATTATAGTGCGGATCTGAGTACCCTTTTTGACAGACTTTTAGGATCCACAAACAGAATTTGTGTCAGAGCAGCGCAAGGTCAAGGTCAACATAAAGGGGCAAGATTGTACCCCGAGGCAAGATTATACCCCCACATTTGGGTCAAGGTCAACCTTTCTCAGAAAAGTAGAAGGTTTTTAGGTTTTCTATGTCTCTGTATTTTTAGGCCAGATCCGGTTGCATAATTTCCTGAAACTAAGTAGAGACACCTGAAAACAACATTTTCTAGATCTGTCATATTTTGAGGTTAGTATTTGTATTCAAATTCAATTAAGATTTCAATACTTCCTTTCCATAACAAAATATAAGATTTTCTCCTTTCTTCATATTCTTCATCGATTGATTAATTTATGCATTGACCATTTTCTTGTGGTTAATCAATTTGGATATTTCCTTTGGGAATTTGGGGTATTGAAGATCTTATCTTCCCCAATCCTATATCTCTACACATACTTCATCCATTACATTTTTTTTACACACTACATTTTGGTGAACCCGTGATAGACAACTCTTTCTTTTATGGTGTTAGATCTTGCATGTATTAGTCTTCTTTTATGTGTTTGCATTTACATTTCATATAAAGCAAAAACAAAAAAATATTTATTTGTTCATGCTTTGTGTTTTCCTAGTTTTGTTCATTTGCATTTCTTTGGTATATGAGCTTTACTACCTCTAGTCCTACTTATAATATTCTAGTTAGAAGAAGTCGTAGACTTATGGGTTTCTTTGATCTTGAGTCTTCCTCTCCTCTCCTTAGGATCTTAGATGACAATTTGATTATTCATGATTCTAATCCTACTATGGAGCATAACTCTTCTCACTCATCCATCATGAGGATGATGCTTTAAGAGTTCCTCCTGAACAAGTCCAAAAAATTTCAGCTAAACTTGATAAAATGGGAAATTGGATTACTCAAGAGAACCATGATCAAGATTTTATTCAAGCTATAGATGCTCTTAAGAAAGTCCTTCATGATAGTGATTAAGGTGTTAACCTCTTGCATGGTATTACTCATGTTGTGCATTCAAATGTTAAACCTTTAGCTCAAGAAGCTCAAGATTTAGGATTCACTCCTCTTGTTACTACTGTGGAACCTTCTTCCATTCCTTTACCTAGCATTCCTACTTATACTCCTCCTTTAGTGACTACATCGGTTCCCTCTCTTCCTATGAGTGTTCCACCCGTGTCCCTACCTACTTTAAAACTTTCTTATCATAATGTTCCTTTTACTTATTCCAATCCTCCTCCAATTATGGTTCCAAGTGTTCCCCTAGTTGTGTCTTCCGTTCCCATTGCTTCATACACTTTACCTAGTGTTTCTAGTGTGTCTATGCCTCTTATTCCATCTAATGATTCCATAATAATCAGTTTGGCTCAAACTATGTCTTGTTTACAACAATAACTTGCATCTTTAACTCAATCCAAGTTTAGCATTCCTACATGTGACATGGGCAGTCCTTTATCTCTAGACATTATTTGTGCTCCTGTTCCTCAGCAAGCTGATATGCCTCATCTTGAGAATTACAATGGTAAGGGAGACCCTGTTACTCATGTTAAAACATTTCAAATGCTTTGTAATGACTATGCTCATGACCATAGGATTTTAGCAAAGTTGTTTGCTCAAACTTTTCATGATAAGGCCTTGCAATGGTATTGTTTCTTGCCTCCTTATTCTATTGATTCCTTTCCAAAACTTGCTAATGCCTTTATTCAACAATTTCAAAATAACGTTGGTCCACAAGTGTCCTTAACTGATTTGATGCATTGTAAACAAAATACTAAAGAAAAAATGATTGAATTTATTGGTAGATTTAAGCATTTGTATGCTTAGATTTCTTATCATGTTCCTGATATTGATATTCAGCGTATGTTTATTTCAAATTTACAAAAGGATATTAGAGATAAGATTTTTCTTATTGAATTTACCTCTTTTCAACAACTTTGTGCAGCACTTCATCATTATCAATTACAAGTGAGTCAATTTGAGAGAAACAACCCAATGGCTCCTGTCCCAGTTGATAAGAGTGATGCTTCTCCTAATCCAAACAAGTTTCAAAAACCTAACAACTATGTCAAGATAAATAAGAAAGGAAATACAGTTGCTGATCAAGTTGTTGTTGCATCCAACAAAGCCACTTCTGCATCCACTACTTTTCATCTAAATCATATGTTTACTCCTCTTTCTGAATCTTTGCATTCTATTATGAGTAAATTGTTGACTGCTAATATAATTACTTTACCTCCTATTCGACCTCTTTTACCTACTATGGTGGCATCCAAATCTTTTGATTCTATTGATGTAATTAATTATTCCTAATTACACTTTACTTAATCTTACTTAGGTTAATGCATTGCATAGTAATTTGTGATTGAGACACCTAGGAGTGTGCACATCTATTAAGCACATGGTATAGGAGAAATTCTACTTTTGGTGTGATAGTTGTCATCACATACCTTGTTGTGTGTGAGATCCACCTTTTGTGCTCTTATCACATTATCATCCTAATCCAATGCACATACTTCATTGCATAATGGAGGATGATCCACATTTGGTGGACATGTGATTACACCTAGCATAGGTGATAGCTTATCGGCTCCTTATCATTGTCTCTTATCTCCTTTCCTATATAAGGAGGCCTATTATGTACATTTTAATCATGTCCATGATCAATAATATCATTCTTGCATTTTAATGCAATTGTCTTGCCAATCTCTTGTGGAAGTTATTTTGGTCTTGCATTCGATCCTGGGGGTGTTGTAGAGTCACCTAAAACTCTAACAGATTCCAAAGCCTTTTGTCAATACCATCGTCGGAATGGCTATGATACTGAGAAGTGTTATTCTTTAAAACATAAGATTCAAGATTTAATTGATTCTAATGCTTTATCTATTGATAATTTTGATGGTAGTGGGAACACATCTGTATCTCCTCCTAATAAAAATCTCCAAATCTATACGAATCCTTTGCCTACACATGATACTAATACCATTGTTCAACCATCTTCTGTGGATATTATTTATGACTCAAAGATGGATGATCTTAATCATATTGTTAACCATGTGGAGCATGTTGTTTTTTCTCAATCTATATCTCCACCCCAGCCTCAATCTCAAACTCAACTTCAAGTTCCACCTCAACTGAAGCCTAAATTGAAACTTCAACCTAAATCTTGAAAACAACCTAAGAATAAAAGACCTAGGGAACTCTTGATTACCTTTGATGATTCTGAGACTATTAAAGCTCTCGATGGTCCCCTCTATATTTATGCTAGGATTTCTAAGATACCTATGTATGGTTGTCTAGTTGATTCTACATTCTTAGACAATATTATTACTGAAGAAAATCTTTTTATGAAAAACTTACAATGTGATTCTTATGATACATCGGATGTGTGGATTCAAACTTGTAATGGTTTTATTTATCCATCATTTGGTTCTATGAACTTACCTATTGAACTTTGTGGTAAAGTTGTGGACACTACCTTTGTTGTTGTTCTTACTTTTGATTAGCTTCAAGTTAAGTTAGGTTTGCCTTGGTTGAATGCCATGCATGTTGTTGCTTCTCCTATCCATAAGTGTCTTAAATTTATTCATGTTGAAGAAGTGAAGATGATTAATCATAGTTTATATCAAACTTCTAGGCCCAGGGATTGTGCTACACTTCACTTCTTTTGGCCTTCATTACCTAATTCATGTCCTTCTTGACTTGATAACCTTTTTCGCTCATATCAAGCCTATAAACATTGCAAGATTCTTGAGTTAAGCATGCCTCACATAGATCTTAACTGTGTTCTTTTGCCTACACCTTCCATACCTCCTTTATCCATGGCTTCTAGTTTTGTTAATCAAGCTCCTAGTGTTGATTTTTAGCCTACTAAGAATCCTATTGATCCTCCTATAGAAACTATGAAGGAACCAGTAGTTGTCCCTCCTAGTTCTTAACATATTTCAAACAAGACAAAAAGTAACCGATCTACTAATGAATGTCGTAAGAAGCGTTGAGCTCAAGCTAAGGCCCATGCCTCTATTATTGAAAGTTCTTTACCTTCTTTTGACCAGCCTATGCTTGATGTGTTAGAAGAAGTTAATGTTAATAATGATGTTAAGATGAATGATTATGATGGTTCTATTCATATCTTAGATTCTATTTTGATTAATCTAGATGAAGAAGATACTCTTGATGATACTAATGATGCTAATGATGAATATGAGACTATTGACATTGATACTGATTTACCTAATATGCTTTCAACATAATGGATAATTACACCTAGTATCAAACATTATGATTCTCAAGAGGATCCTTGTTTGGAACTAGCTATCATTCCTACTATGTTGGATATAGTCCCTCTTGCAAGCTTCCCACCTTCCCGAAATGATATAGAACGAGATGGGGAGAGTAGGCGATGCGCTTGAGTGGCTTGTCCTTCATGGTAGCTTTTTGTGTGTTTGCCTTTTATATTGTGCTTCTCTCATAATGTGTTTTCTCAATGTTTGTAATATTCTTTTATACCACCCTTGTTACTTTGTTGGTGCAAGGTGATAAAAGAATCAAACCTATTATACAATTCCTCTATATGTATCTTTACTCTTCTATATGTTGTTTTCATGTTATGTTGTACCTATGCTATTGTTTGTAAATGTTTTCCTTGTGCAGTCCACTTGGATTTGCGACTTGGTAGCACTGAATCTTTTCGGTCTCCATGTTGTGGTCTGAAAAGACTCTTCTTCGTAACTCTTATGTTTTCTTTCCTCCATTGTGATTATAGTTCTACTTTCTTTGGGGAATGATGTAAATTCATTTGCAATAATATCATATATAAATATTCTCTTATGATCATACTGACCCCACAACAAGTAGATCCCTTCTGTGTTCGCTGTATGTTTATGTGGTATTTCCCTTGATTTGTCTTCGATTGGGGGCATCTCATAGTGGAAATGTAATCAGTGGAGTTGTTTATGTTTCCATTCAAGCCATTGCTCCTGTTAAAGTGTTAGCAATGACTTTAATGTGGGGGCATACACTCTGCTCACTTTTTGCACACACACTTTACATACATACATACATACATACATACATATATATATATATATATATATATATATATATACATATATATATATATATATATATACATATGTATATATATATATACATATGTATATATATATATACATATGTATATATATATATATATACATATGTATATATATATATACATATGTATATATATATATAGATGTATGTATATATATATATATGTATGTGTATATATATATATATATATGTATGTGTATATATATATATATGTATATGTATGTATATATATATATGTATGTATATATATATACATATGTATCTATATATATATATACATATGTATCTATATATATATATACATATGTATATATATATATATATATAGATATATATATGTATATATATAGATACATATGTATATATATATATAGATACATATGTATATATATATATAGATACATATGTATATATATATATACATATGTATATATATATATACATATGTATATATATATATACATATGTATATATATATACATATGTATCTATATATATATATATACATATGTATATATATATATATATACATATGTATATATATATATATGTATATATATATATATTTCAAGGCTCTCTTTTTTCCCTTTATGGATTAGTGACTAATCCTTAAAGCATGGATTTTTATCTTATAGGATCTTTTGATCCCTCTAGTTTCAATTTTCAAGATTTGGATCCCTTAAGGTCGGAGGTGTCCTTAAGACTGGATCTCTTTTATTTTGGCTTTTCTCTTTTGGAATAGAATATTCCTAGGAGTGAATCCTTGATGGGTTGACTAATGAGTAGCCACATTCACTAGGTAGTTCAACTTCATCTTTCCAGTTGCATTATTTCCTTGTGTGGTTCACAATGGGACATAAGTTCTCATTGGGCGAGGTAATCACACCCTCTTCTCTTTTTTTCTAGAGATGTCTCTATTATTGTAACCTTGGAGTCGATGAAGACTTGAGTCCCTAGGGGCTTAAGGATTCCTTTGTCCCTTTGATTTTAAAAATATTATCTTTTTCTTTATGATCTCCTTTACCAAGAGTTTGCATCGAGTCCATACTCTTGCTAAAGTGGGGGCTAAATGTATCATCATAAAATGGAAGCACTTCCATTTAGGACTGGTTTAGCCCTCCGAGTAAGTGGTTTGGGGTCATGTCAAACACCTTGAATGGGTCTTTGACTTGGATTTGGCTTTTTCCCCTATTTTGCCCCATTTTCCACTTCTTTTCTGCATTATTCTGGCATCCTAACTTGAAACCCTAAGATTCTTGACCTTAGGGTCAAGGTCAACCTTCTAGGTCAAGGTTGACCTTGACCTTGACCCAAGGTCCAAAATTCAAGATTTCAAAGTTTTCGGATGTCGGGTTTCTGAAAGATATATTTCCCACTTCCGGGTCGATTATTTCGGGCTTCAGAATGGTAAACTCTTAAATTATATTTAATCTAGGTCCATTTCTAGGGGCTAAGGTTTAAAATGGAATTTAATTCTCCTATGTAGGTCTCTCTAGAAGTTTGTGTCCTAGACTTGTATAAAAGGAAGCCTTCCTCTCTCATTTCAAATCCATCTTTCATAATCATATCACAATATCTCTCAAGGGAAATCAAGAAATCAAGAAGCAAGCAAGAAGGAGAAGGAAAGCACTCAAGCGTTCATTCATCTTCAAGAATTCTAGCATTCAAGATCAATTCATCAAGGGATCCATTGGTAGCCATTGAAGGATTCAATCTCTATGGAGCCCTCTTGTTGAATATTTCTCCATCCACATCCATTCAAGCCTCTTCCTATTCCAAGATCCATTCAAGATTGGTGTTGAAGATCTAAGGAAAATTGATTTGAGACATCCTACATCCAATTCTACATTCATTTGGATGCATCCACACTTGTGGATTCAAGGATTCAAATCCTCCACAAGTGTTTCAACATAGGCAAGGTGAATTGTTTCATTTACTTTGTTTATGACTGTAATTTCAATTCAATTTCAAGGTTAATTCCTAAATTTGGGTTTGACCAAGGAAAACCCCTCCCCCCAACAAAAAAAACCAATTTTTTTGCAAGAACAGGTGCAGAACAATGAATTACAATGCGGATATGAGTACCCTTTTAGGCAAACTTTCAAGTTTCGTAAACAGAATTTCTGTCAGAGCAGCGCAGGTCAAGGTCAACATAAAGGGGCAAGATTGTACCCCTGAATTTGGGTCAAGGTCGACCTTTCTCAGAAAAGTAGAAGGTTTTTGGATTTTCTCTGTCTCTGTGTTTCCAGGCCAGATTCGGTTGCAGAATTTCCCAAAACTGAGTACAGACACCCGAAAACAACATTTTCCAGATCTGTCATATTTTAAGGTTAGTATTTATCTTCAAATTCAATTAAGATTTCAATACTTCCTTCCACAACAAAATATAAGATTTTCTCCTTTCTTCATATTCTTCATCGATTGATTAATTTATGCATTGACCATTTTCTTGTGGTTAATCAATTTGGATCTTTCCTTTGGGAATTTGGGGTATTGAAGAGGATCTTATCTTCCCCAATCCTATATCTCTACACATACTTCATCCATTACATTTTTTTACACACTACAAAATCCTCTACTCTATATTGGAGATATACATCTAAAAGCTCTAATGTCATAGATGCACAATGAGACCAATTATGATAGGTAGTTAGATGCTTACAAAGATCAGGAGAAATTAGAAAAGTTACCCTTAAGGGCTGAAAGTAGTAAGCATGATGTTTTAGTAAGGGACTGGTTAAATCTTACTTATGGAAAGATTAAAGAAGAAACCAGGGATATAATTTTTGTTGTTAGAGAGAAAGTTTACAAAGAATATCAGGGAATGCCCTATTTTACCTTCCAGCAAGCCCTAGCAGGTGTTAGAAATAGATGGAGCAGGTTGTCAGAGGTTTTCAAGAAATCAGAGCCACATATCCCCCTTAACCTTGAAGCAACCATAAATAGGGCACCCAAGTATATGCAATTGGGGAGGCATATTTGGTGTGAGCTCTGGTGTCCTCAGACATTTTAGCCACCAATTCTCATGTGGCCCCTGTATGATGTTAATGCTACGAAGATAGATTAGCTTCAAGAGGATTACAGGGTGGATTACTGGGAGAAGACCAGAGGATTTTATTATACTTTCAAGAGAAAGAGGAGAGGAAAGACTGAAGTTGGGGAATTTTGAGGAATAGCTAAGAAATGAAATGCTTAAAGACACGCATTATGCTTATAGGGGGAAAATGATGGGTCTATAATTTGTCCTTGTTTTATGATATTTTTATGCTCTATTTCAAACATTTCTAAAACACTTGTTATACCTTTTCAGTATTTGAACTTGTGAATATGTAAGTACAGTCAAATCATTAAAAGCCATGGGTAGATAATAGTTGATATACTTTGCCAAATATTATACATATATTCCAGTATTACACATAGTTGTTTGGATGTGTGTTCTAATATTTGGATTAGTTCAATGGTTAAATACTTTAAGATATGTATATGCTACTAACTTGCCATGGAAAGAGGAATGACTAAAGAATGGATCAACAAGGATTGATGAAGAGCAAGGAAGATTCAGTCACGATGATGGAAAGCCATTATAGTACCGTAGGACATGCCTAATAAATTGAAGGAAGAACTATTCTAGAAAATATAGGAATGCGCTTACGCTATATCTTCTATGTGATAAATGTTTTGTTAAGCAGTTATGCAACCTTTATGTTATTCTATCATGGACCATTGCACTCTCCTTTCTTTATGGCATGAATTAGTTAGAAATTATTTTTTGTGTTCAAATAAGCATCAATCCTCTATATAAAGGGAGGCGATGGTTAGATAGAAAGTTAGTCAGATGGTTGTATTATTGATATAATCTGAAGTAAAATTACTTTTATAGTTCCATGTGTTGTCTCATGATAATGTAATTAGTTTTATGGAAATACAATGAAGAAGTTATTTTGAGTTCTATTCTATGTTGGTAGCTAGTAGAAGCCAACCAAGGGGGCCCACTTGGAAGGTGGATTAGAGTAGAATAGATTAATTTGTTTGAGCATTTACAACAATTCAAGTAGAGTTCATTGTTCTTTCCTATAGCACTATACACTGGGTATGTTCTTGCAACACTTGTAGAAATAATCATTGTGAATGTTTTGGGTTGACATAATAGATTAGGATTGAAGTTATAGTTGTTAGCACCATTTTAATTAGTAGATGTGCATGTTTACTTTCCTGTGGCAATAGTGTAAGTTTCTTTCATGTATTTTCCTTCTTGCAGCTTAAGCAAAATGACTCTATGAGAGACTTAGTGCACAAATCATGGTGTCCTATTTCAATTATATGTCCTTGGGTTGTGATGTAGGACATGTACGGAGGATCCAATTAAGGATAGTCCAAACAAACATCCAAACACCACAATGCGGAATAACACAACAAGACAATGTTTTCAACATAATTTTCATTAACATGCCCAACTGTAAGGCCTTCTGGGTTAGGGAAAAATACAATCAAAATTATTTCTGCAATCTTCCAGAAAGTCTAGCCCTAAAACAATCAATGATTGATGGAAACCCTAAGGAAGATCTAAACTTGAGCTCACAAGCCTCCAAGCAATCTCCTTGTCTCCAAGCATGCAAACCACTAGCTCTATTATTGCAAACTATCAGATAACAATTTGATCTTCAAGATCTCATAGGATCCAAATGCTATCCTTCTATCTTCCCAAATCTTCCCTATACAACTACCTAAACACTCCTTAAATACTAATCTTCAACCACAAGTTGACTGGAAGAAATAATTAACTCCTAAGCCAAGTCGGATCCTATTACAAATAAATATTAAATGCAACAACAATCAGCTCTTGAATAGCCTTACAAACATTTAATTCTCCATGTCGGCCTCAAGATCTACATAGGAGAATACAACAAAAGCTACCAACAATAAATGCACCAAGTCATCCAACTAAATTTCCACAAACTCCAATCGGTAAACCAAAACTACCGAGCACCAAAGAAATAACCGAGCACCAGTGAAACAACCGAGCACGCCAAGAAACATTGAGAAACATAGGCATCATCAAGAAAGCATGTCGACCGAGCACCACAAGCATCATCGAGTACAAGTTCCACCGAGCACAAGAGGTTTCACTGAGTTCCCTCAGTGACCGAGCTTCTTTCAATAACCGAGACCATCAGTTAAAGCTGCAACTGAGTAACACAGAACCAAAACAACACACCACCATACAGATTCACCGAGTACCCTAGAATGCCCTTGCATCAGACACCCCAGGTTTGAAAAGATGTTCTCATAGGCTGGAAGAACATCTTTTGAGATTCAACACATAAACCCCGAACTGGTTCTTCACATACAAGTCCAACTCTTCACCTTGCATACTCTTCCACTTTTGTTTCCTCTATCTTTTCAAATCTTTTCTTGATAACACACAAGCTTGTTCTCCATACTGATCATCATTCCTCATAAGATCCAACAACTCAACTCGGCTACCAATACTTAGGCTCCTCCTACTGAGTGTTGCATCCAGCAAAGGCATCAGGGAAAATTTCCTTTCATCCTTCTCAACATTAAACACATTCTTGACACAATCATACATAACTCTACAATCATATTGCCAAGGTCTATCAAGCAATATATGACAACTATTCATCTCCACAATGTCACACAACACTAGATCCTTATACTGGCCAATCTGAAAATCAACAAAGCACTGCTCCCTTACTTCCAGAGCATGAACATCTTGCAACCAACCAATCCTATAAGGATAAGGATGTTTCATTCTCTTCAAACCAAGTTTCTGAACCATGTCCTCAGCAACAAGGTTATCAGTACTACAACTATCAACAATTACATCAAAAAGTTTACCTCTAGACTTGTACCAAGTACTGAACAAGTTACTCCTCTAACAAGGTTCCTCCTTTGCACCGAGCAATATTCTCTGAACCAGCAAGTTCTCAGATTTAGGTTCATTCTAAATGTTCTTATTTACCATAGCAGTATGTCGGTCACCAAAATTCTTCTATGTACACTCAAAAGAACGATGCCCTTCTTCACCATAGTTATAACAAGTACCCTTAAAGATAACCCTACCTGTCTTTTTTTTCAATTCCATAGGTTTCAGTTCATCTTCAATAATTAGTTTATCTTTCACCAAGTGATCAATCTTTTCCTTCCCTCGGGGATTATTATGTTGTCTCCTTTTCAACTTATCTTCTACTTTCAGAGCATACTGATAAGCATCTTCAACCGAATCAATCTTCAGCATACCAAGCTCATCCTGAATATTAAATCTCAAACCATTCACATACCAAGCTACTTTTTTTTACCAAATTCTTTGTGTCCAGACCGAATAGTCAATTTATAGAACTCCTTGATATAGTCTTCCACAGTCAAATCTTTTTGCTTCAGATTTTGCAACTTCTTAAACAAGTCAAGCTCATAGTCAGTAGGTATGAACTTAGTTTTCAATTTAGTCACCGTCAACCTGTTAGAATAAATGAGATGGGGGTGAATCAGTTATCCATAGTCCCAAAGACAAAATGTATCACTTCAAACAAATTCATCTAATTTTGCAGCTCGGTAAAACAAAAAATACTAAACTGACTGTGTAATTATAGATTACCAGTTAAATGCTCATAGTCATTACCGACCAAATCAAATATGTAACATTTAAATTATGATAACCAAACAATCACCACATAAATACATAACACAAAGATTTAACGTGGAAACCCTGTAAATGAAAAAACTACCTGGGACCAGTACCCCAAAAAATTTTCACTCTTCTGAAGTAAGCTTGGTGAAGAGCCAACCCTGTTAAAGGTTACAAAACACATTGTAAGATGTGACCTTGTTAGAGGATTTAACACTAACAGTTATCATCTAACCAATATTCACTATGGGGTTGACAGGATAACAATGTACATTCTATGAATGACATATAAGACTTTCAAGTCCACTCGGTTAAGATATTTTATCTGTTTACAATGGTTAAATTGAAATAGTAGGTGATCTAATTACAATACAACTTGATTTGTAGATGTTTAGATCTATTCTAAGTCCATACAATCCTTTGATCAATATTTCTATTCAGTTCATCAACATTGAATAACTTACTATCCCTCGGTAAAAGCTCTTTGACGCTCGGTACTGTTCTACAATTCGGTTCTTCTTCAACCAGTCTGATCAGGCATGCATGAAGCTTGTTCATGTGATATCTCTGCAGTCTCCTTCTGACATAAGTTTCATTGTGAAACCCTAGTCTCTTAAATAGACAAGTAAATCATTTTCTTTTCATCCATCAGATTTTACCGCTTAATCTCCTTCATTGATTTTTTTTCTTAAACCTTCCTTGGCAGTTGTGTCAATGAATCGTTTCAATTCCATCCTTTAGATCTTCTTCAAATTTTGTTAGCCATAGATCTCATAACAAACTTTATCTTTCCACCTCGTAATCATACACTTTACAACTCATCAATTTTTGTCATCCAAACTAATCATTTATTTCTTTTGTCCATACTCGGTTAACAAAGAAATGCGTTAGTGAACACAAGCTCAGTTGATACTGTCACTTGGTATACACTACACTGGCTTGGTGTATACTGGAATGCTTCATTAACCGACCACACTACTTTATAACATTTTGCTTCTATCTTCATAACATATTAATGCAACATAATCAAGTCAACATTATGAAGTCATAGACTCATCAATAAGTTACCAAGAGTATTCCTTATCCTCATATGTCATATCCATCTTCCTCCATGTAGATATCTTGGTTCTTCATCTTTTCTCTCCTCTTTAGAGATCTCTAGATATTTGCAACTCCCATGATAAGTACTATCAAAACTAGTTGACATCAATGACAACATAATGACTGATTCAATTATCCTACATAACAATTCAGTGCTCGGTGATCTCTAATCACTTGTAGTTCCTCAATCAGGTTCTCAATCAGGTGTAGTTCATCAATCTCTCCCTTTGGCATTGATGGAAACTCAAGCAATATGAAATATACCATACACATACCAAACATGTATTCTACAACTCTGTAAGCAAATGTTATAGCTTGGGAATAATATGTTTAATCACTACATTACATGATAGCATTGCAAATGCAGAATTTACTTTGTAGATATGATCTTTCTAGTTCCCAGATTCCTTATGTTCTCACCAAAAAATCTTCAAAAACTCTCCTTGACTTTCTCAAATTGTCTCTCCCTTAGATAGATGTTCCAGTAATCTCCTCGGTTATCATATTGTTTATCTCTCCCTTTGACAACAATGCCAAAGAAACACATAAACATATAGCTCTGTATTAGCGATGTGACTCTCTATTGTTCGGTGCATACAATGTATCTTGGTATACTGATATGCAAATAGCTATTCCTAAAATCTTTCACAACCTTAGACATAATCCAAAGTGTGAACTATGCTACATCAACATGAATGATCTTCTGATAAGATTAGGTTGATGCAACCTCCAAATCACATTAGTGACCGGTAGATAGAGGATGGACCCCAAGTCTAGTCCTCAAGTATTCAAAAGCTTCCTTCGGTAGAGGCTTGGTAAATATGTCAGCAAGTTGCTCTTTTGATGTTACATATTCCAGTTTAACTTGCTTCTCCTATACTTGTTCTCTTAAGTAGTGATACTTAATAGAAATGTGCTTGGTCTTTGAGTGCATTACAGGATTCTTAGAAATGTTTATTGTGTGTGTGTGAATTTTGTACCTAGCTATAAACACAACACTTTTAGGAAAACATTAGAGGTTAGCGAAATCAAAATTTGCAAATAATTGAAACTAAGCTAACCAGGTGATTTACTGCCTTCTAGTAGGTGCAAGTATGATGTTCTTAGATTGGAATCGAGATCAGTGACAATGCAACACCTAAACGAAGGATTTGAATGCAAAAGAATGAAAGACTATATGAATGCAGATTATTCTATATTTTTGTATTTTTTGTGCAATAACATGAGAAACTATATAATCTAAGCTAGATGAATGAAATTGAATGCAAATTTAATCTAAGAATGATATGAATGAATATGAATGCTATGATATGAAACTATGCAAAAACTATGATCAACTATGAAAGATCTCACAAATCGCTTGTCGCAAGTGCTTAATCCTTCAATCGCCAATTTGCCAGAGTAATTGTGCAAATTTGAGTGTTGATAATTATGAAGAGCTGAGCCTTGAATTATAGAAATCCAAGGCTTGAGGATGTAGGAGAAAAGCCATAAATCACTCTTGATAAACTCAAGTTGATTTTTGAGTTATCAAGAAATCAGAGATAATTAACTCACAAAAATCATGCAAAAGCAGTGTTTAACTCAAAATAGAGTTTAAATCAGATTTTAACTCATCATCAGATGTTGAGTTTCAATTTAAAATTGATTGTTAATTTCTAGTTGCCTACTTTTTTGATTGTGCATGATTTAATTATAAATTAATTTAAAAATAAAGTGATTTATTCCCAACTTAATTGATTTTTGAATTAAAACAATTGATTATGGGTTAATCAATTATTAAATCAAACTTTATTCAAAAACTATATTATTAAAAATTGACAATTGACATTAATTAATTAAATAAGAATTTAATCAACTAGTCATGAGATTTTAGATTTATTGTCAAAATTAAATAATACAATTTAGGAATAAATAGAATTAAATTTAATTAAATAATTAAGTGGCAGTATTAAATCTAATTAATTAAATATTCAAAATATTCAATTAATCAAACTTTAGGATAAATAGTATCACCAAATAATCATTAAATCAAGAATAATTAGGATAAAATAGGAATATCGGTAGGAATATTCTCCGATGCAGAATTTAGGATAAAATCAATTAGGATTCGATAATGTGCAGATGTGCCTTAGGTTAGGACTTTGATGTCGATTTCATTCGAAATGAAGATGTAGGAGGTTAATGAATCTATAGCCCATTTTTGGGTATTACATTTTGCCCCTCTTTGAATCATTGTGCAAAGCGTAGTGGTTCAAAGATTAGTCTGTGTTTGATAAAGATGTATGCAACTGATTTGAAAGATTAATCGATTCCGAGACAGAAACCGATTGAAAGATTTAAGATTTAGGTCCTGATTGACCAAAGATAATGTTAACTATAGCAACAATGAACCGGTGATTACAAAAAAGTGTCAAAACACTTGATTCTGAACCTTATGATTGCAAAGAAGTGAGTGATCGATTCTAAACCTGATTGTCCCAAGAGAATCATATTGGTATCACATCCTAAACCCATCAATTACGAAGAAACAAGGAAAATAACACTAATGAACCGATGGTTATGAAAAGTTGATACAGTTTACAAGATAGATTAGGATACTAGATTGGTATGGATCTCGTTGAATCTGATATGCCCCAAGAGATGATAGATTTGCCCCAAGCGATGAGGACTTTAGATGAATCAGTAACTAGACATGGTTGTTGTCTTGATCACTGAGGAAAGAAATTTGATTGACAAAACTAGAGTTACAAACTTTGAATGATGTGTAATACCATGCCCCCTTCGGGATTAAAATTGAAATTTGACAAGAAAAGTCAGTGTTGAATGGTTTAAAAGCATGTTAATTGATTTGAGAAGTGGTTATACACGTTTGAGAACATGTTTTGCATCGTTTAGAGGTCCTGGAGACCAGGTTTGACTAGGTTTGACCATAAGTTGACCATTGTTTGACCAAGTTGAAATTTGAATAGTTTGATGTAAGATAATCAGTTAAGTTAAATCCTAGATTTCTATGATGATTGAAGGTTGATTATGCAAGTAGTCAGACATCCTGGGTCTGAAAATTTTAAATCACAATTTTGACATAGTGAATGATCTCAGATTTCGATTTTGATCCCGAAAATGGGTTCAGAACGTCAAAAATAGCCAAGAGTGCAATTTTCATGGAAAATGAAGCACTTTGAAAATTAGGTCAAAAGCTATATAAGTACCAAAAGGGTCATTTTCAATTCATTATTCACTTTTGACTTTTGAAACCTTGTGGAGCCCTCTGAGCGAGAAAATGGTTGAGCTGAAGGTACCCATCTCTTCCCACTGATTTGAGCACAGTCAGAGACATTAGTGGCTTCCCCAGTATGGACATTCGGTAAGTGGACCTCTACGCCTCTTCGTAAATTCCATTTTTTTTAATGTTTGTAGCATTTTTAGGTTGTTTTTCATATGTTTCAATTGTTCAATTCTTGCATGCATGGAAACTCATATGACTGTCCTCTGTGACTCGTATGAATTTTCAATATCTTGTAGAGTGTTGTATCAGAACCCCCTGAAACTTGTTTGAGAGGGACCCAAGAGTCATACAACATTTCGTTGGGTCCCTCATATGTCGTATGGTGAGACCTAAAAAGTTGTATATGCATGGTTTGTCGTATGGGACCCTGCTAAAACTCGTACGAGTTTTGATGCCAGACTATATTGTCGTATGAAAAATAGTGAGCTTAAAACTTATCTTTAGGTCAAAATTTTTGATTTTCTGATTCCTTAGGCTAATTATTGAGCATTTAATGCACCTTCTGAGATAGTGAACTTTTGAATTTCTGTAATGTTAGCTTGTTTTTCAACCAAATTACTGATAGGATTTCCCATTTTTGTTCCGTGTAGGTTATATACCCTGATGTTCATGTGCGCATCACACATCTTGCGACTCAGAGACTCTGCGTTTCATTTCTTGACCCTATGAGGGTACATCTTGCTTCCTGTAGGTTTGAGTATCTGATTTGGTTGCTTGAGATTAGGGTTAACCATAGACTGTTGACTGCATTGATAAAGTGGTTTCATTCAGAGACCCAAACTTTCCATCTACCCACTGGAGAGATTAATGTCACACCTGAGGATGTATATAGGATATTGCACATTCCATTTCATGGTCCTCGTCCAAATTATGTGAGTTTGGGGCAGTCTAGATTACATGCCTTCAAATGTTTGTTTGGAGATGATACACAACTCACTGGTTCTATTTCTTGGGATTTATTAGTGCAGTGCTATGGGAAAACCTATATATTAGAGTATATCATAGCAGACATGATAGGAGGTATCATTATGTCTGACCATCAACATAATGGTCTATTAATGGGTTGGGCCCCGATGGTGGCATGATTGATGGCCACTCCTTCTGAGTTAGCTTGGGGTCAGTGCATGCTTGCACATATGTTCTCTGAGATGCATGAGATCATGTACCAGGAGGGAAAGTCTTTTGCTTCTGGTGCATTGGTACTTCAAATATGGGCCTGGGAGCACATCCCAGTTTGTAGATCAGTGTGTCAGACACAAAGCCAGCCACAGGAGCCAGTCATATATATATATACTCTGGTTATGTTACACAGGTGCACATGGGTCACACAGAGTACTTTAGGTAGTGTCTCGATGATATGACTTTTGTAGTATGGAGACCATACCTGCTGATAGAGGCCTGGCCCACTATGAGGGAGCAGTTTAGTTATTTCTGTCAGAGCCGTGTACTGATTGGGCAATATACTACTGTTATTGAGCACTTCCTAATCACTAGAGTATGGAGGTAGTATGGCATCATTTAGGATGCACCAGAGGAGCTTGCAGCTTATGCACGGATCCATAGAGTGCTCAGATTAGGATGGGGCCCTAGATTGTCCTATGCTCTTTGTACACATGAGTATAACTATATTGTTGGTAGAGATTGGGACTATCGAGCAGATGTGCTAGATGCAGGGGTTACAAATGGATTTATTGGATGGCTTGTAGAGCATCCCATACAAAGGTTTTATGATCCTACAAAGTTGATACTTTCCATGGAGGAGGCCATGGATGTCATAGGTGCACAGGTTCTGATTGGTCAAGGACAAAGATGTACATAGGTATAGATGCCCCAGTCTACACCTCTGAGGCTGAGAGCAGTATTGATGCCTTCGCAAAGACCATCTAGATAGATGAGAGCACCTCATCCCTCTAGTTCTTCAGCAGGTAGACCTATAGTTTTACATAGGAGATCGACTAGAGGAGAGAGTGGCACTTTAGGCAATGTAGGCACACTAGATGAGGTACTGGGTGCAGAGTAGGATGTGGGTGCCAGTTTGGATCCTTTACAGGGTGATACTAGTTTTGATCTTGGGGCTGAGGTTAGACGTCGTAAGGTGCAGAGAGTAGAGAACACTTAGCAGCAAGCGGTAGATACTCATATTCCTATGACAGATGTAGATCCTAGTGTACCATTGACTCCTCAAGAGATCATTAGATGACTTAGATTACAAGTCCAGGACCTAAAGGTACAAAGTTCTCAGTGGGAGGAGCGATTCACTAAGGTTGATAGATAGGGATATGAGCTCTGAGAGGAGAACAAATGATTGTAGACAAAGGTGACACATTAGACCTCGAGAACTACTTATTATGTTTTTGCGTACTACGATGTTGTTCCTACTACTTAGAGAGTACCCACATACTCTCAGTATATGATAGCTTCAGAGGGAGCCAGGTACCCAAAGCTGAGGCAACACTTGATGCACCACCACCACCTCCACCAAATGCAAAGGATCAGGCAAACAGATGATTTGTCCAGATATTTTGATATTTTTGCTCTTTTTGTTCATAGATACATTGTTCTAACTTTTGATAGCTCACATGAGCTCATTCTTTTGTACTTTGTGCCAGTAGTGCACCCTTGACTAGTTCAAGTTATATGATATGAGATCGAGATTTTGGTTGTGACTTCATGTGTACTTGTCATGTTTTGATTTATGATGATATCATGTGATGTAAATGCTATGGATAGTATAGAATGTATGTATGTATTTATGCAATGCAATGGTTTCTTTCAAATGTATGAATGTTATGCAAATGTAATTGATTATGGAAAATGTATGAAAATGTATGGAATGTAGATGCAATAGATGAAATGATCATAACTATGTAATGTAAATGCAACAATACACATGATATGTTTTGTAGGTATTGATGAAGACAAGTACTCAGTCTTATGTCAAAAAGGATGTCTAACCCAGGATGGTGACTGCTTGTGGTTCTGTGAGGAAACCTTCATGTGAGGTTCAACTCTTCATTTCCATTTTAAGTTTAGTTTAGGAGAATTGTTGAAGTGTTCAACCAATTTGTGAGATCATGCAATCATGCAAAGTGCAAAATGAAATGCAATCCTAAGACCTAGGACCTAGTCACTGATCATGTGTCGATTTGTTGTCATCATTGAACTTTTTCGGTAATCGGATAAATCAATACAATGCCCACTAGTTATGAAACTATAGACATATGAATATTGATTTGTATGCGCATGAATCAATACAACACCCACTGGCTAGACAACCATGGACATATGAATATTGATTTTGTCGTTAGAATGTCGGATTAGATATAAGCACCAAGGCACAAATGCCAGGATGACCTGAATATCATGTCCATTTTGATATAGCAATTTGTATAAGCATCAAAACATAAATGTTGTGATGACCTGAATATGCCTTATGTAACAAACACATCAAGCAGTCAATAGATCATTCTAAATCTAGTGTGAATTACCCGTAGTGACCCTTTATCATTCACATCCTTAGGTAAGATCGCATTTCACAGTAGGAGTAAGAACTTTCTCAAAAAGACAATAGTGAGATCAAAATTCCTTGAATTTTTTGGGTATCAATGGTTGAGGTACTCATGGCCATCCAATACGAGATAGAGGCTCTTACAGACGGACACCATTTCAATCCAAAATTTCAAAAGTTGTTAGATTTTCACATACAAGCCGAAAATAAAGAAAAGATTATGCCCCCAGTCATCACTCTCTAAATCCTGTAAAGGACATCATCAAAGAGTTAAAAGGGACATAATATGCAAAAATCTCAATGTGAATCAGTACGCATACAAGGAGATAAAAGCATGTAAAAACATAGATTGTTTTCAGTTTGTGTTTGATTGCATTGTTGTAGATGCAAAATCTTTTCTGGAGAGAAGACAAACTGACTAACTCATATGAAGCTCCAAAGGACTCTAACTAGATATGACATGTCTAAGAGACATTGGAGGCCATAGGATATGACTTTGATTGCCCCCAAGTTTGAAACATTGATAGGATACATACGCTTGAGCTGATTGGTGTACAGACTGACTTATTGAAAATAGGAATGTAGAAACAAATCGGGAGATATGTACAAACTAAAGCAAGACTAAAAGATGGGAAAGACCAAGATTGCATTGATAGATGGAGCATTTAAAACAAGTGGTGCCCATTTGCCAGGTTTTCACCATCTTGGCAGAGATTTTATTTTTGCTACCAAGGTGCCTGTTTCCAGGTTTTCACCAAGGCACTTTTTCTTTTTCTCATTTTTTTGTATTTTTTATTTTTTCAATTTTTTTGTACTTTTGATATTCTTTGATTTTTTTTGTGAATCATCAAGGTGCCTATTTGCTAGGTTTTCACCAAGATGTTCATTTTTTCAAGACTTTTTCTGATTTTTATAATTTTTTCAGGATATTTATGAATATTGAATGCCTTATGCATAGAATTTCTTCAGATGGAGAACGTTGATTAGTTCTCGAAGCTATTCTCCTTCAGTCATTGAGAGTTGATAGGCTCTAGAGCCAAAAGTCACAGTGATAACAAATGGACCCAACTAGTTGGGTTTAAACTTTCCCTTGCATTCTCTATGTGATTGATTTTTAGGATTCTCTCTCAAGACTAGATCGCCAACCTGAAATTCTTTGTGTCTGACTTTCTTGTTGTAACCTCTAGTAGACATTCTCTTCCGATATACTCTGAGATGATCATATGCTGCTTGTTTGCACTCATCTAATAGTTCAAGTTCTTGCAACCTAGACACTCTGTAGTCATCATCAGTTACTAGACTATGCATTTTGATTCTTAGTGATGGGATTTCAACCTCAATAGGTAGTACCGCTTCAAACCCATAAACTAAAGCAAATGGTGTAGCCCCAGTGGGTGTTCTAATACTTGTTCTGTAGGCCCAGAGAGTTGGATTGATCATGAGATGCCAATCTCTTCCTATTTTATTAACTGTACGGTGTAAGATTTTCAATAGATTCTTGTTTGAAGCCTCTGCTTGTCCATTCCCTTGAGGATAGTAGATAGATGACCAATATTGTGTAATCTTGAATTTTTCACATAGATCATCTAGGTCTTTGTTCTTGAATTGTCCACCGTTATCTATGACTATAGAATGTGGAATACCATACCGACATATGATGTAGTTCAAGATGAACATTGAAATTTGTTTTCTAGTGGCTTGAATCAAAGGAACTGCTTCTACCCATTTTGTAAAATAATCTGTAGCTGTGATTATATGGGTATGTCCATTAGAAGAATGAGGATGTATGGATCCTATAAGATCAGATGCCCATTGGTGAAAAGGCCATTGTGTAGTAAAGGGGATTAGATCTCTCCCTAGTGCATGAATTAAGTTACCATGTATTTGACACTTTTGACAGTTCTTAGCAAACTTGATAGCCTATTTTTCCATTTCAGGCCAATAGTACCCAGTCCTAATAAGTTTTCAAGCTAGTGTTAAACTGTTTGAGTGTGACCCACAAATACCTTTGTGGACTTCCTCTAATGCACATTGAGACTCTTCCTATTCTAAACATCTAAGTAGTGTACCATCTAGACCTCATTTGTATAGATCGTGACCAATTATGACATACCGAGATGCATTGCGGATAAGGTATCTTTTCTCATGGTGGTTAAAGGCATCGGGAATGATTTGGTCTTTGAGATAAGAGAAAAGGTTTTTATAGCAGGATGAATCATGACCTACAACAGTGCAAATCAAGCAGGTTTCAGGAGAATCATATGCAAGATAAGATAGTGCTTCCACCAGGAACTCGTAGCGCAGCTCATGTTCAAGTTGCTGTAATAAAGTAGATAATGTTTCCATAGCATCGACAGCCTTATTCTCTGTTCTAGGTATTTTCTCAAAGGTGATAGATATGAAGTATTTCTTTAGATCATCTACCATTCTCTTGTATGGAATGAGCTTTTCATCTTTTGTTTGATACACATCATTGACTTGGTGTATTACAAGTTGTGAGTCTCCATGAATGTGTAATTTTGTTACTCTCCACTCAATTGCTATCTTCATGCCATTAAGGAGAGCTTCATATTCAAAAATATTGTTTGTGCAAGGAAACTTTATTCTGAATGCTTTAGGGATCGAGTATCCTTTAGGAGTGATGAACAATATGCCTACTCCAGATCCATTCTGTGTATAGGAGTCATCAAAGAATAATTTCCATGATCTAGAAGATAGGTTCATGATAGAGGAATTTGGGAATTCCATTTACCTTGGTGTATCATCGAACAAAGGTTCTTTAGCCAATTGATCTACAATTACCTATCCTTTGATAGCTTTTCTTTCAACATATTCAATGTCAAATTCACTTAAGAGCATGACCCATTTAGCTAGTCTACTTATGAGGGAAGCTTTGCTTAGTAGGTATTTGAGTGGATCAATCTTAGCTACCAAATGTATGGTATGAGCCAACATATAATGTCTTAGTTTCTGTGATGCAAAGATCATAGCTAGACAAGCCTTTTCAATCATTGAATAGTTCTTCTCATATGCTACCAATGTTCTACTGATATAGTATATAGCTCTTTCCTTCTTGTTCTCATTATGTTGTGCTAGTAATGCCCCCAGTGATGTATTTGTTGTAGAGACATATAAGATCAATGGCTTCCCTTGAATATGAGGCATTAAAATAGGAGGATTTGATAGATATTTCTTGATATGGTTAAAGTTATTTTCACATTCCTCATTCCATGAAAAAGTCACACCTTTATGTAATGTCTTTGTGAAAGGCTGTGATATGTCTGCTAGCTGAGATATGAAGCATCTAATAGATTTTACTCTCCCTTGTAATGTTCTCATTTGATTGATATTCTTGGGCGGTTGCATCTCCATGATAGCTTTGACCTTTTTCGGATCTACTTCAATTCCTTTCTTTGAAAAAATGTAACCTAAGAGCTTTCCAAAAGTGACACCAAAAGCACACTTCTTAGGGTTCAGTCTGAGACTAAAATTCTCCATTCTATCCAAAATTTTGCTCAAGTCATTAAAATGTTCAAATCTTATCATAGATTTTGCTAAAGTATCATCAACATAATCTTCCATAGTTTGATGCATCATGTCATGAAAAATAGATGTCATAGCTCGTTGATATGTAGCACCATCATTCTTAAACCCAAATGGCATGACATTCCAACATAAGGTACCCCATGCACATGTGAAAGCAGTTTTCTCTTGATCTTCTGGAGAAATTTTTATTTGGTTGTATCTAGAAAAACCATCCATTAAAGAATACATCTCAAAGCCCGCAATCATGTCCACTATAATATCAATATTAGGTAATGGAAAATCATCCTTAGGGCATGCTTTGTTCACATCTCTAAAATCTGTTCACACTCTTATAGATTTATCTGGTTTAGAAATAGGTACAATATTTGAGATCCATTCAGCATAGTCAATAACACAGATGAATTCGGCTTTTAGTAGCTTCTCTAGTTTAGCTTTGACCAAGAGTGCAACATGTGGATGCATCTTTCTCAATTTTTGCTTAACATGTTTAACTCCTAGAGCAATAAATAAATGGTGTATTATAAGATCAGGATCAAGTCTAGGCATACCTAAATACTTCCATGCAAAGTTGATCTTCTTTTCTGTCAAGAATGTAGTAAATTTTAGCTTTTCTTCTTCTGATAAGGATTGTGCTACATGGATCAACTGTGGTTCCTCTATTGTTCCCAAGTTGATGGATTGAGTGGGCTCAATTAGAACTGGAGATCTATCCTGCAAATGACTTAGAAGGACATCAAATATCTCATCCTTAGGCACCTCAGAGAGGTTTTCACCTTCAGATATGTCTTTTATTTTCACTTTTTTAGGTTCTGAGACTGCCACAAAGTGGTTTTCACCCTCAGAACTCCTTTTCTTTTTATTCTTATTCTTATTCTTATTTTTTTGACTAAGATACTTGATGTTCGACTCTATCATGTTAATGCTCAGTTCACTGATGGAAGTCCTCAGAGGCTCAACTGCATTGAGGTAGCAAGCAAGGGCATAGTCATTTGGAAAGGTATAAATACCTTGGCTCAGATTTGTAAAGGTTTGGTCAAGAAGTTCAGGATGTTGGATAGTCAAAGTGGTGAAAGATTGGGAAAGAGTGTTTATGGATATGGATCTATCATCATTGGTCGTAACCCGACACTTGAGTTCAAAGGTGATATTACAACTTAAGATGTTCAATTCGTGAATAGGCTTAATGTCATTTTGGGAGTCCACTTCAGCCATCGATGGATCAGACTCGTTAAGTTCATCATTTCACTCTAGACTTACATTGGGTTTAGGTGCATATTAGTGAATAACATCAACATGTTTGTATGTAATAAGCTCATCTTCCTTTAGAATGACTCCCCATTCATAGTCATTAGATTCTTCATCTATGCCTCTAGGGAATTTAAGAACATGAGTAAAGTTAGGATGAATACCCTAAGAAGGGTTACCCTCAGATTCTGATTTGTATTCATACTCATGGGAATCTATCTCAGAATAACTACCACCTTCCTCTTTGTCTGTTTGATTGTCTTCAAGATTAGTTGGTTCTTGTGGTGCAACTATCTCTTGTGCTATAGTAGGTTCTTGTGTTTCTACTACATTGATTCTTTT
The DNA here is from genome assembly GCA_027943335.1 of Chamaecyparis obtusa. NCBI lineage: Eukaryota > Viridiplantae > Streptophyta > Pinopsida > Cupressales > Cupressaceae > Chamaecyparis > Chamaecyparis obtusa. The sequence continues at coordinate 289,336 of BSBK01002698.1, forward strand.
TACTGGATCATCTTTAGCTTCAAGGAGATCTTTTATTTCTTTAGGCAAATGCTCATAAGGAATGAGCTCTTCAGTGGTGTCTAAATCATCACTATCAGATTGTTCTATTGTGTCTCCCTTTAATTGATTTTCCATGGAGGGCTGAATCTATTCTAAGATATGTGGGGAGTTCTTGCTAAGATAGAAAGGTTTCTTCTTATATCCTAGACCTGTTGTATTCTTGTTTGCTTAGCCACGATGGTCAAGAGGTGACAAAAGAACTTTACCCTATAGTCCTAGAGGTCCTTTTCCTTTATATCCCATTTTTGTGATCAATTTGTCCCCTGGGCCATATGACTTAGAAGGGATCTTCGGTGTTTTAGAGTCACATTTTTGAACAATTTGAGATTCAGGTTCATCTTTGTATAGTCATGTAAGCACAACTTCATCCTCTTCAAACTCTTGTTTGGACACTTGTTCTGCAACAAAATTTCCTTTATATGCCTTAAGAGGTTCTTTAGACTCTTTTTTAGACTATTTTAGAGTCTGTCCATAGGACTTAGGCGAGATAGGGAGAGATGTCAAAGATAAGACTAGCTCTATAGTATATTCTCCCATACCATTTTCTTTGATTTTAACCTCTTTAGAAATGTCTTCCATCTTGGATGTTGAAGCAATGTCTAGCTGCTTAGTGGAAGATTCTTTGTTATTAGGAACTAGTTTATCAACACTTTCTTTCAATGCATTGCAACTTGTATATAGATTTGCTGGAATCATCACCTCTACTTCTTCATAAGGAAATTTCAAATATTGATGGTACGTAGAAGGAATAGCTTTCATTTCATGTATCCAGGGTCTTCCTAGAAGGATGTTGTAAGCCAAAGGTAGATCAAAAACTTGACATATAGTATCTCTGATGACTGGACTTGTTCTGATAGGTAAGACAATGGTTCCCTTAGAAGATCTTTCTTGCTCATCATATGCTTTGATAGTTATCTTCTTTCTAGGATCAATGGCCATTTCTAAAAATCCCAATTGTGTAATCAAGCTAAAAGAACAAATGTTAAGACGAGCGCCCCCATCTATCAACACACGTTTGACGCGATGATTTTGGATCAAGACTTCAATATGCAAGGGCTGGTTATGCGGATGACTCAAGGAGTTATCATCTTCCTCTGAAAAGGAAACATATTATGGAGACGTAAGATGACCAACCATAGCTGGAATCTATCTAAATGAAGGTTATCAGGAACATTGGATCTGAGCAGAGCCTTGTCTAGAATGGCTCTATGAGCTGGAGATATCTGAAGCAGCTCAAACATGGAGATTTTTGCATTTGCATGTTGGAGTTGTTGGACAATACTGTATGATGTAGGTCTCGTGTCTTTAGGATTTGAAGATTTAGATGTACCCTTCTATTTAGAAGCAGATGAAAGATTAAAAGGTACCTTAAGGACATTGGATGAATATGGTATTTGTCCTTGCAGATGCACCTGAGCTTGTGATCGAGTAACTGCATTAGCTGATTGGTTTTCTCTATCTTTTCTTACAATTGTGATGACATTGCAACACTCAGATAGGCCTGGTTCAACCATATTGATAACATCATTGTTTCCAGAGTAGGCATAATTGGCTTTAGCACCCATATTAGGTTGAGAAGAAGAATCTTCTTTACCATGTTTCAGAAATGGTTCCGTGAATGCTGTATGATCATTATTGCTCTTATGATTATCAATCATGATTTCTCCATTATCAATTTTGTCTTGTATGATGTGCTTCAAGTGAATGCAGTTATTAGTCTGATGACCCTTATTATGATGGAAGTCACATAAATCATTCTCTCTCCACCATTTTGGTTTAGGTTCAGGATCAAAGACTTTTATCTCAGGCAAGTAGATGATTTTGTTAGCTAATAGAGTTTTCATGGCAGATTCCAAGGACTCTCCAAGAGGAGTGAATTTGTGGTTAGGATCTATAGCCCAAGGTTTATAATTAGATGACTTCTTGTTGGTCTCTGTTGTTTTAGCTTCGAAAGCTTTGATGGCTTGGGTGCCAACAGTGAGATTGAAAGTGAGTGCCTTAGATGGAGCATAGATAGTATCAACAATGCCATTAGTGACAATGCCTTTATTCTTATTCTAGTTTTTGTTATTGTCTTTAGAACTAGATCTAGATTCATACTTGTCCTTTTGAAGTATGATGTCTCCTTTTTTCACAAGTACTTTCTCAATTTTGATCGCATTATCTACCATCTTATCAAAGGATGTATGAGTTTGCATTTGTAAAGGGTAGTTGATTTCTAGAACAAGATTATTGATGAAGATTTCCAGTTTCTTAGTTTCTGGAATGGGTCTAGCATATAGAGAAAATTTCTTCCTCCATCTCTTAAGGAATGTCAAGAATGGTTCTCTTGGATATTGTTTCAGATTGCTGATGTCGATCATGGTGACTAGATGCTGGATATTGTAGGAGTATTGTTGATAGAACAGTTTGATTAACTCCTCAAAAGTTTTGATAGTTGAAGGCATTCTAGAGAACTAATGAATGGCTGCTCCTCCCAGAGATTGAGGGAAGAGACACATTAAGTAGTTTGGTTCGTGCATAAACTCCATAGATTGAGTATAGAATTCTCTGACATGATCTTGAGGATCAGAGTTTCCATTGTACTTATCATATTTAGGCATTTCCACTCTTTTAGGGAATGGTGGCATGTACAAGTCCTTATCGAATGGAAAAGGGCATAGGGCCTCCATGGAGAACTCCTTAGGTTCCTTTTCTTTCTCTAGTTTGTTGAGCTTGACTTGCATGGAATGCATCTATTTCATCATAGCTATGATAGGGGTTTCTTCCTCATGCGTGATGATATTTTCAACATTAAATTTTGGAGGAAGTTTAGCTCCTTGATGAGCTAACTCTAGAAAGTATGCCTCTCTATCTTCTTTCAAGAAATGCCTCATCATTTTCTTGAAGTCATCATTGTTTTGATATCAAGCAATTTCAGAAGGTGTAGGTTCTTGATCCATACCATGTTGAGAGTGAGGTCCTTGAGACCCATGATGTGTCCCTCCATGAGACGTGTTAGGATTTTTAGGACTCCCTAGGATAGATTGAGGTGGGGTTTGTTGATTACCTCCGTGAGTTGATGGAGGGGGTATGTAATCGATTATTAATAAAAAATTGCCAAGATCTTCATCTTCATAAAGACCTGAATTGTAGAGTTGCTCGAGAGTTGGACCTATGTGAGTAGACAAAGGCAAAGTATGAGATGATTCTCCAGATTTCTTGTGTGATGAAGCCCTAGTTTCCACCATTAACCTTGGGTGAAGCAAAAGAATAAGATGAAGACAACTGAAGAATGAATTGATTCAAGAAGATTGAATGACACAACCTTGTCAAGATTGGATTGATTGAAGATTAGATTGGATGTAAATGAAGGATACTGTGCCATAGTAGTATGGGTAGATGCCCAAAAGATGGCGGGCATGATCTCACAACACTTAGCCGTTTTAGTAAGAAGACTGAATTTGAAGATAATTTTGACAAGGTTTTGACACAAGATGAAAAAGACTCAAATTGATAAATCAGAAGGCTAAATCAGACTCAAGAGACCACTTTAGGAAAATGATCAAATTCGTTCTAGTTTTTTCTTTGTTCCTGACACAGTGAATATTTTGATAGAATCTGGAAATAGGCTGTAAAAACTAGATTTTTGACAAATTTGACAAGTATCTGACAACTTTTTGAAAATTCTCAAATGAGTTTTTGGAAGCTCGTATGACACTGGGTATGCTCTCAAATGATAATTACAAGACTCATACGATAGTTGCTGCCAGGGATAATTGTTCTTTTGATTTTTGGTGACAACACTTGTATGACACAATACTAGATACCGTACGACAATACAAGGATTGTGAAATGATTTTTGTTCAAGACTTGTACGACAATATGACCCTATGAGATGACTTTTGACTCCAAAAAAGAATTTTGCTTCAGATTTTGTAATTTTTAGGCTTTCAGTTTTAGATTGTTTGCAAAATTGCCTATTCAGATTTGAAGATTATTCCAGGATTGTTTGTTTCCAATAACCAAATAGATAAAGAATTATGTAGAACATAATGCAAGTGATTTCAAGAACATCTGAAAATAATGAATAGGGGACAAAGAAACCCTACTCATGAACAATCAAGTGACTGAATGTGCTAATCCCTAGAAGTGATAATTGTGTATGTTCCAAAAAATTTTTCAATAATGCACATATTCCTAGAAAATGAAAATTTGGCCTCACTAGGGTTTGTAGTAATGGTCTGACTCTGCAACTTTTGTGATCTCAAGAGGGAGAACTCTAATCCAAGCACACTGGGGTTTTGACACAGTCTGAGAATTTAATCAATCTGGAGCTGCTAGGGAGATTTGACAGCCCAACAAGAGACCACACTTGTGAAGATTTCCTCCACAAGGACATTTATATAGCGACTTTTGCTACCATGACAAAAATGGCTATTACCACTTGAGGTTTCATCCACATGGTTGACCCAATTAAGGGAATTGTCCATTATGGTTAACCCTCTCTAAAGGTGACTCACAAAAGATACCACATGGAGACTGGTTCCAGATTCAAGGATCTAAGTTTCTAATACTACCCAAAAAGGGAGTAGAGCATAGTCCTCTAGCCTTTTCACTTTTAACCAAAACAAAGCAGACAGATTACTCTGACATGCTAAGACCAAAATTATCTCATAAAGATCTATGATGTCAACTACTTATGATCTATCAACCTCTCTGGAGAGAGAATGTATCAATCAAAAGTTGAAGATGCATAAATCTAGTAGAATGCAAGACAATCTCAGTAACCTCCCTACCTACAAGGGGATCCTTCATCAAGAAGAGCTTCACATGCATGAACAAGTGAAAGAATCCAACTCTCTCGAGATCATCCACAAATAGTGTTCATAGGGCCTATTTACTATGTGTAACAGATATGCAGAAAGAAAATGTATGTTTGTTTTGGAGCCCAAAATGAAGTCTGTGATATGAAAGGAATAAAAAGTCACACAAGCTTGACATGTGAGAGTTCATTTTATGTCCAAATTGAAGTGTTATTAGATCGTAGTAGAATACCTGAATTCCTCACAATGTGCTTAGTAGATTTTACCTGTTTTAGCAATTTAGTTGCACTTTTCCCAATCAGACTCAACAAATATCAGTCAGAAACAAAAGATCTCAATTTTTAGGGTTAGATGTTAGTTCAAATCCAAGAATCAAATCTGAAAACTACCTAAAATTTTGAAACGACAATTGAATCCTAGCACTAAAACTTGTACGACAGTGGGTTACCTTCCAGACGACAGTTGGGAAACTTGTACGATAGTGGGTGTCTTCCCATACGACAATCAAGCTCCCAAACGATAATGTATAGCTTCTGATATGAGCCTTGATAGAATCAACTATTGTATGATAGTGGGGTCTTCTTGGTATGACTTTTTAACAAAAGTCATACGAAAAATGTACGGCTAGAAAATAAAAGATTGTAGTTTTATCAGAAAATGACAAGAAATTGATAGAAGTCAAATGGAAACCCATTTTAGGGCCCCACGGTGGGTGCCAAAAATGTGTGTGTGAGTTTTTTACCTAGCTTTAGACACAACACTTCAGTAAAACATTAGAGATTAGCGAAATCAAAATCTGCAAATAATTGAAACTAAGCTAACCAGGTGATTTACTGTCTTCTAGTAGGTGCGAGTATGATGTTCTCAGATTGGAATCGAGATCAGTGCCAATGCAACACCTAAACGAAGGATTTGAATGCAAAAGAATGAAAGACTGCATGAATGCAGATTATTCTATATTTTTGTATTTTCTATGCAATAATATGAGAAACTGTATGAATCTAAGCTAGATGAATGAAATTGAATGCAAATTTAATCTAAGAATGATATGAATGAATATGAATGCTATGATATGAAACTATGCAAAAACTATGATCAACTATGAAAGATCTCACAAATTGCATGTCGCAAGTGCTTAATCCTTCAATTGCCAATTTGCCAGAGTAATTGTGCAAATTCGAGTGTTGATAATTATGAAGAGCTGAGCCTTGATTTTATAGAAATCCAGGGCTTGAGGATGCAGGAGAAAAGCCATAAATCACTCTTGATAAACTCAGGTTGATTTTTGAGTTATCAAGAAATCAGAGATAATTAACTCACAAAAATCATGCAAAAGCAGTGTTTAACTCAAAATAGATTTTAGATCAGATTTCAACTCATCATCAGATGTTGAGTTTCAATTTAAAATTGATTGTTAATTTCTAGTTGCCTGCTTTTCTGATTGTGCATGACTTAATTATAAATTAATTTAAAAATAAAGTAATTTATTCTCAACTTAATTGATTTTGAATTAAAACAATTGATTTATGGGTTAATCAATTATTAAATCAAACTTTATTCAAAAACTATATTATTAAAAATTGACAATTGATATTAATTAATTAAATAAGACTTTAATCAATTAGTCATGAGATTTTAGATTTATTGTCAAAATTAAATAATACAATTTAGGAATAAATAGAATTAAATTTAATTAAATAATTAAGTGGCAGTATTAAATCCAATTAATTAAATATTCAGAATATTCAATTAATCAAACTTTAGGATAAATAGAATTTATCACCAAATAATCATTAAATCAAGAATAATTAGGATAAAATAGGAATATTTCTAGGAATATTCTTCGATGCAGAATTTAGGATAAAATCAATTAGGATTCGATAATGTGTAGATGTGCCTTAGGTTAGGACTTTGATGTCAATTTCATTCGAATTGAAGATGTAGGAGGTTAATGAACCTATAGCCCATTTTTGGAGTATTACATATTGCACTTGTGTTGTCACAATATATAATCACCGGCTCAGTGATTACTTCATTCATCCCTTCCAACACTTGCTTGATGTAAGCAATATTTGAACAGTTTGTAGCAGCAACAACATACTCTGCTTTGGCAGTAGACTAAGAAATACAAGGTTTGTTTCTTACTTGTCCAAGTAACAAGTCTTTCACCAAAGAAAAATGCTACTCTAGTGGTATTCTTTCCGTCATCTATATTTCCAGCCCAATCTGCGTCAATGTAGACTCTTAGTTCAAACTTCCCTTCCTTAGGATACCATAATCCATAGTCCTCTATTTTCTTCAGGTATCTTAAGATTCTTTTAGTTGCAATCATGTGTGACTCCTTAGGATTTGTAGAAAATCAAGCAACAATTCCCACAACATGTGCAATATCTGGTCTACTATGCACTACATACATCAACTTACCAATCATAGATTGGTACAATGTCTGGTTCACCTCTATGGATTCATCATCTTTAGTCAGTTTGCAGCCTATGACCATCGGTGTTCTAGCTGGTTTAGCATCTACCATGCCAAATGTTCTCAGTACTTCCTTTATATACTTTGATTGTGTGATGAATATTCCATCATTCTGCTAAATAACTTGCAAGCCTAGAAATAACTTAATCTCTCCAAACATAGACATTTAAAATTCTTTTCGCATCTCATCAGCAAATGATTTATAGATATGATCTTGTCCTCCAAAAATTATATATCATCTACAAATATTTCAACAATCAAAATAGTGTCATCAATATCTCCTTTCATATACATATTATTGTTTTCACTTGTTCTAACAAAACCAATACTTAACAAATAAGTATGCAGCCTTTCATACTAGGCTCTAGGTGCTTTCTTTAAACCATATAAAGCTTTATGTAGTCTACATACGATATCTTTCTTGTCTGGATCAACAAACCCTTTTGGTTGTTCGATGTAGACCTCCTCTTCTAGTATCCCATTTAGAAAAGCACTTAACATCCATTTGATAAACTTTAAACATCTTATGTGTTGCATATGCAAGTAATATTCAAACTCCTTCTAGTCTAGCGATAGGTGCAAAAGTCTCACCATAGTCTATACCTTCCTCCTGTGCATATCCCTTTCATACAAGTCTAGCTTTGTTCCTTGTAACCTCTCCATTCTCATTCAACTTATTCTTGAAAAATCCATTTAGTACCAATAACATTCTTATCTTTTGGTCTAGGTACTAAGGTCCATGTCTTATTTTTATCTATCTGTTCTATCTCTTCATTCATTGCATTTACCCATTCTTCATTCTCCAATGCAACCTTAACATTTTTCAGCTCAAACTCACAAACTAAGCATGTACCTTGTCTTAACTTACTTCTTGTCATCATGCCAGCTTGCTTGTCGCCAATGATTTCATTCTCAGGATGATGTCTTCTGACAAATCTAGCTAGTATTTGATCTCTTTTTTTTTTTTTTTTTCATCTTGTTCAAGTTCATTTGCTTTCTTGGCAGGTCCTTCCTGATCGTTAGTTTATCTTTGCTGTTCCTCGGTGTTGTTTGCCCGATGTTCAGTTGACACTGTCTGTGGCTTCGACAGGTACTCTGGTTGTTCAATGTAAGTGAATCTACCATAGTTTTTTGGCTCCCTAGTGCTTTCTTCACTGTTCTTAGTATCAAATTCATCAATCCTAACATTAGTAATTTCAATCATTTTATTAGTAACTTTATTTAGACACTTGTAAGCTTTGCCTTTAGTGGAATATCCAAGAAATATCCCTTCATCCCCTTTAGAGTCAAACTTTCCATTTCTTTCATCTTTCATAATAAAACATTTGCTACCAAAAATTTTGAAGTAACTTACAGTCAGTTTGTGACCAAACCATAACTCGTAGGGTGTTTTGTTTGTATCCTTCTTCAATTGTACTTGGTTCAGAACATAAATAGCTGTGCTAATTGCTTCTCTCTAGTATGTCTGAGCAACATTTTTTTGCAACATCAGTGTCCTTGCACAATCAATAATTGATCTATTCCTCCTTTCAGCAATACCATTGTGCTAAGGTGTTCTTGGTGCAGAAACCTGCCTTTTTATACCATGCTCATTACAATAGTTAGTAAATTCATCAGAAATAAATTCACCACCTTTGTCAGATCTCAAGCATTTCAGTTCCTTCTCAGTTTCCTTCTCGACCTTTTCTTTAAAACCATTTAAACATCTTAAATGCCTCTAATTTCTCTTTTAAAAATATTACAGTCATTAATCTAGTGTAATCATCAACAAACATAATAAAATATCTATCTCCATAATAGCTCTATGTTCTCATGGGACCACATAGGTCGGTGTGAACTAGCTCCAAAATTCTCTTTGTTGAATAGTCTTTACTCTTAAAACTAGATTTTGTCATTTTACCCTTTTGACATTCATGACACATAACATGATCAGGCTTTTCTAGGCTAGGCAAACCTCTAACCTTTTTCTTTCTACTGATTTTAATCATGTGATCAAAGTTTACATGACATAACCTTTTATGCCATAGCCATGCATCCTCATTTTTCATCATTAAATAGGAAGATTTATCATTATCAAGATAAAACAAGTTACCTTTCATTTGTGCTCCTGTTCCAACAAGTTTTCCTCCATCATCAAATATCTTTACCTTCTTCCTCTCAAAAGCTAGTCGGTGACCTGAGTTGTTAAGTTGTGCCACACTTAGCAAGTTATAATTTAGTCCTTCTACCCAATAAGCATTATCACATTTGATTTTATCATTTATCAGTAAAGATCCCTTTCCTCTAACCATACATGGTGTATGATTACCCATTTTTACAGATCCTCCATTATATTGCTCAAGATGATCAAATTTTTCTTCATCACCAGTCATGTGATGGGTATAGCCACTATCAATGATCCATGTATCATCTTTATTAACCTTAGAAATGAGTGTTGTCTCTACATACCTTTATTCTTCCTCAGAATCATCCTTCATCATAATAAATACAACTTCAACATCATCATCTGTGTTGGTCTCCGTATCATTCTCTTCAGCAATGTAACATACCTTTTTGCCTTTATCATTGTTGTCTTGGTTATCTCTGTTGTAGTGTCGGTAACTTCTATTGTTTCTCCTCCCATAGCTTCCTTCACCAAATTGATCCTTGTTTCTATCATCTTCTTTCCTGTTCGGGCATCTAGCAACAATATGACCAACTTCTTTGCAGTTAAAAAATGCTAAAGGTAATTTACCCCTATATCTACCTTTACCTTTAGGTAACCTCCTGGCCATAAGAGCTTCAAGCTCATCAAGCTCATCATCAGTATTGCTATCATTATCATCATTATTACTTCTACTACTAGATTTACTGATCCTCAGAGAAGTCATGAAAGCAGACTCAATAGACGGTACAACATTATTATCATAGTTGTTCAGTTCAAAAGTTGTTAGTTTACCAATTAGATTATCAAGAGTGAGAGTACTGTTAGGTGCTGACATATTTTCATGTATTGCAAATATTCTAATTGCATAATTAGGCAATAAAGTCCTTATAATTTTTCTTACCAATGTGTCTTCACCAATGACACCACCAGATCCTCTGATAACATTAACTACCTCCTTTATTCAGTTTGTATACCACACTATGTTTTCTCCTTCTTTCATTTTCATATCATCGAATCTTCCTCTTAAAATTTCAACTCTGGCTCTTCTGACATTTACATCACCACTATAAACTTGATTAAGTTTATCCCACATTTCCTTTGAAGTAAGATAGTCCTTGACATCTTCAAACTCGACATCTGATAGAGCAGCAACAATCTCCATCATAGTAACATTATGCTCATGTCTATTTCTCAATTGATCAAGAGTCAAAGGTCCTATAGGTGGTGCTAAGTAGCCATTATCCAATAGGGTGAGGGAATAATTCCCAATCCTAGATATATGAAGTCTCATTTGGCTTTGCCATATTGTAAAGTTGTCTTTATTCAGCTTTGGCACTTCCCTCTTATACATTTTGTGATCTTTTTGTTGAAGTCCTTAAAACTCTATTCCAAGCAACCAATACGCTCTGATACCAATTATTAGAATAACTGAGAGGGGGGTGAATTAGTTATCCATAGTCCCAAATACAAAATGTATCACTTCAAACAAATTCAGCTAATTCTGCAGCTCGGTAAAATAAGAAATACTAAACTATATGTGTAATTACCGATTACCAGTTAAATGCTCATAGTCATTATCAACCAAATCTAATATCCAACATTTAAAGTATGATAACCAAACAATCACCACATAAACACATAACACAAAGATTTAATGTGGAAACCCTATAAAGGAAAAAACCACCTGGGACCGGTAACCCCAAAAAATTTCACTCTTCTGAAGTGAGCTCGGTGAAGAGCCAACCCTGTTAAAGGTTATAAAACACACTATAAGGTGTGACCTTGTTAGAGGATTTAACACTAACAGTTATTGTCCAACCAACATTTACTATGGGGTTGACATGATAACTATGTACATTCTATGAATGACATATAAGACTTTCAAGTCCACTCGGTTAAGAGATTTTATCTGTTTATAATGGTTAAACTGAAACAATAGGTGATCTGATTACAATATAACTTCATTAGTTGATGTTCAGATCTATTCTAAGTCCATACAATCCTCTGATCAATATTTCTATTCAGTTCATCAACATTGAATAACTTACTATCCCTTGGTAAAAGCTCTCTGACGCTCGGTACTGTTCTGCAGTTCGATTCTTCTTCAACCAGTTTGATTAGGCATGCATGAAGCTTGTTCATGTGATATCTTTACAGTCTCCTTCTTTTGGCATAAGTTTCACTATGAAACCCTAGGCTCTTAAATAGACAAGTAAACCATTTTGTTTTCATCCATTAGATTTTGCCACTTAAACCTTCCTCGACAGTTGTGTCAATGACTCATTTCAATTCCATCCTTTAGATCTTCTTTGAATTTTGTTAGCCATAGATCTCATAACAAACTTTATCTTTCCACGTCGTAATCATACACTTTACAGCTCATCAACTTCTGTTAGCCAAACTAATCATTTAGTTCTTTTGTCCATACTCGGTTAACAAAGAAATGTGCCAGTGAACACAAGCTCGGTTGATACTATCGCTCAGTATACACTACACTGGATCGATGTATACTGGAATGCTTCATTAACCGACCACACTACTTTGTAACATTTTGCTTCTATCTTCATAACATATTAATGCAACATAATCAAGTCAACAATATGAAGTCATAGACTCATTAATAAGTTACCAAGAGTATTCCTTATCCTCATCTATCATATCCATCTTCCTCCATGTAGATATCTCGGTTCTTCATCTTTTCTCTCCTCTTTAGAGATGTCTAGATATTTGCAACTCCCATGATAATTACAATCAAAACTAGTTGACATCAATGACAACATAATGACTAATTCAATTATCCTACATAAAAATTCAGTGCTCAGTGATCTCCAATCACTTGTAGTTCCTCAATCAGGTTCTCAATTAGTTGTAGTTCATCACAACCTCCACCGATTGATCTTCATTTCACCTTCATCTTCTCTATCTCTTTGTATTTCTTTCCTCCAAAGAGCAGCATTTCCTTTCAGCTCAGTCCATGCCAAACTTACTCTAAGAGGATCTTCAATTTATTCAAGCTCAAAGAAGTCTTCTAATTCAACAATCCAATCAATCAAGTCCTCGGGTCTCAAAGTACCAGAGAAAGTATAAACTTCCATTTGGTAACTAGTACTTAATCAAGCTCCTGATGTAACTGACCAGTTCTATCTTCACCAGATCTATCTCTTTGGTCATCTCTGCTAGATCTAGTAGCTTCAAAGTCTTCAGCAGCTTCCTCATTACCATCATCAATACCAAGATTCCTTGGCATACCAACAATAGCTCTCATGACCTCAATGATCATGTCATTCTTCATCAATTCCATCTTAGATCTGAAATCAACTTTAACCTTCTCTGTAATCTTTGATTCCACAACATCACAAAGATCTGCAATCGCTCTAGGGTCCAATCTTCTCAGATTCATCCTTCAAGATTTTCAAAAACCCAAAGCAATAAATCACCAACAAGGTCCTGGTGCAAACAACATCAACTCGGAGATTAGTTTACACACTCAAGAACTTCAAGCTCAGATACCACCTGATGCAGGACAGGTAAGGAGGATCCAATTAAAGACAGTCCAAACAAGTAGCCAAACACCACAATGTGGAATAACATGACAAGACAATGTTTTCAACATAATTTTCATTAACATGCCTAGTTGTAAGGCCTTCCGGGTTAGGGCCAAATACAATCAAAAGTATTTCTGCAATTTTCTAGCTAGTCCAACTCTGAAATAATCAACAATTGATGGAAACCCTAAGGCAGGTCTAAACTTGAGCTCGCAAGCCTCCAAGCAATCTCCTTGTCTCCAAGCATGCAAACCCACTAGTTCTACTATTGCAAACTATCAGATAACAATATGATCTTTTAGATCTCATAGGATCCAAATGATATCCTTCTATCTTCCCAAATCTTCCCTAGATAACTACCCAAATACTCCTTAAATACTAATCTTCAGCCACAAGTCAGTTGGAAGAAACAATTAACTCCTAATCCAAGTTGGCTCCTATTACAAAAAAATATTAAATGCAACAATAGTTAGCTCTCAAATATCCTTACAAACATTTAATTCTCCATGTTGGCCTCAAGATCTACATAGGAGAATACAAAAAAAGATACCAACAATAAATGCACCAAATCGGCCAACCAAATCTCCAAGAACTCCAATCATAAACTAGAACTACTGAGCACTAGAGAAACAACTGAGCACACCAAGAAACACCAAGAAACACAGGCATCACTGAGCAATCACGTCGATAGAGCACCATAGGCATCGCCAAGTACAAGTTGCACCGAGTGCAAGAGGTTTCACTGAGTTCCCTCAGCGACCGAGCTTCCTCCAATAACTGAGACCATCGGTTAAAGCTATAACTGAGTAACACAAAACCAAAACAACACACCACCATGCAGATTCATTGAGTACCCTAGAATGCCCCTGCATCAGGTTGACAATATAAATGAACTTCATGATAGGGAAAATGATACTCAGTTCAAATGTACTATTCCTAGGAGAAGCCAATGGCATGATTATTATTACCTATTATGGGGTTGTTCAAAATCTATTGCATCAACACATTTGATCACATTCAAAGAAGTATTTGCATCTACAAGGTATGGAAGCCAACAAATTACAATCTTAAGAAGATTGGAAATACCCCTCCTCACTTTCTTCCTACAAGACTCCCACATCATTCACTAGAGTAAAAGTTCATTTTATGTTTCCAACCTTGACCCCTTTGACTCATCCTTATAAGAAATTGTTTTGAGACTTTTCTTAGCTCCTCCTACTAGCCTTGTTAATGCCAAATCCCCACATCATAAACAACTACAATGGGTTGTCATTCTCATCACCCAATTTTGGTCACATCCTTCTATCAAGAATCAAACCTCGTCCCAAGATACCTCACTAGATAAACACCTTAATACTTCCACACCATTGTGTTCACACTAGTTTGACCATGATGACCTCCATTATTCTTTCTAACTCCTCGATATCCAACAATATAGATAGGAAAATAGATGTAATATTTGAGTAGATGTTGTATCCCCAATCAGATTCCCATTCATGTAATCATCACCTAACACCATTTGCAATGCAAGAAGGAACACCCTAAATCTTTTTTTAAATACTTCCATGAGCTTCCTCTCAAAAATCCCATTAAAGAAAACAACAAAAATATGTTGGTATTCATTTTATTTTTTGCCTGTTACATAGCGATAGTTCCTATTTGTTCATTTCTAAATAGGTCAAATATTATAATTGTACAATGGGAAAAGGAAAGTGATGTAAATATGGGTAAATCACCTCACCTTTTCACCCTTGCACATTCAGAAGGAAGATACCCCAAAAGGCTCAAGAGGCGACTTAAGAACTCAACATGGATAATGATTCCTTCACTAAAAATGTGGTAGAATGAAAATGGAGAGATAAATTATATAGTTGTGTAATGTAAATGATTAACTAGGAAAGTCACTAAAAAACTACTAAAAATAGACAGTGAGCTAAAACTAACAGAAACAGAAACCAAAAGAAGAAACTGACATGCAGCAGAAATATGAGATTATAATGACAAGAACATGATGATGATGGCAACATGTTCCTAGAACATGATGAAAATGGCGATGTGTTCCCTATGTTTTTAGCTAATTTTTTCACAAATTGTCTGATTGTATCCAATTTGCCTAGACCTGATCTAATGGCTTTGTAACCTATTCATGCACATAGAAAAATGTGGAAGAAGGTTGAAAAATGGGTTTTCCTTGGTCAAACTCCTATTTATAAATCAACCTTGAAATGAAATGAAATAAAGGAAAGTGTGTTGTCATATAGAAAAGGCTAGATATAGAAAATGAAGCACATCATACCTTGTAGATGCAAATAATTCTTTGAATGTGATCAAATGTGTTGATGTAATAGATTTTGAACAACCCCATAATAGGTAATAATAATCATGCCATTGGCTTCTCCTAGGAATAGTATATTTGAACTAAGTATCATTTTCCCTATCATGAAGTTCATTTAAATTGTCAACCTGATGCAAGGGCATTCTAGGGTACTTGGTGAATCTGCATGGTGGTGTGTTGTTTTGGTTATGTGTTACTCGGTTGTAGCTTTAACTGATGGTCTCGGTTATTGAAGGAAGCTCGTACACTGAGGGAACTCGGTGAAACCTCTTGCACTCGATGGAACTTGTACTTGACGATGCCTATGGTGCTCGGTCGACGTGCTTGCTCGGTGATGCTTGTGTTACTCAGTGTTGCTTGGCGTGCTCAGTTGTTTCACTGGTGCTTAGTTGTTTCTATATATATAGCTATAAAAAT
Organism: Chamaecyparis obtusa; assembly: GCA_027943335.1. NCBI lineage: Eukaryota > Viridiplantae > Streptophyta > Pinopsida > Cupressales > Cupressaceae > Chamaecyparis > Chamaecyparis obtusa. The sequence goes on from BSBK01002698.1 coordinate 305,122, forward strand.
AGTACGTAGTAGAAAGATAATATGGTAGGTGAATTTAGGTAGTTCTAGAAGGTTGTATAGTGGAAGTAAGATGTGTGAGTCAATTTTTTGGTTTGGTACTCCATTGTAAATATAGTTTATAGATCTATGCCTATACAAATATTACTATTGTAAATATTTTAATATCAATATATGAGTTTGGCCCTCACAAAGATGAATTAACCGATCAAAGAGAGAGAGAGAGAGAGAGAGAGAGAGAGAGATTATTCTTTCAATACAATAGACTTTTGATTGGTGTGTTATTTTGTAAAATGGATGAAATTATTTTTTAAGATGATTTAGCTCAAGCAGGAATTAATGATTAACTTACTAGGTTATTCTTATAAAATGGACCAATTAAGAAATTAACTCTTTTACTTCTTCTTTCCCAAGTTATTATTGAAGCTTAGCATTACTTGGTAAGATACTCTTTTATTATCCTCCTATTAAATTTTTTCTTCTAGTTCAATCTTAGTTTTCATTAAAATATATCTTGAGTGCTAGATCCTTTTCCAAGATTGTTTTAGGTTAGAACAAAAAAGATGAGTTAATGGTTTACAATTAATAATAAATTTGGTGATGAAATATTTATTCTAAAAGGCCATAAAGATTATAAAATTAGAGATTTAAACAACATTTGTGTGAGTATAACTATTGTATTAAGTAATATCTCAACTAAAACTATTGAAGGGCCTTAAGATGTAGCTAACAGGCTACTTGAACAAAATTATTGTTGTAGTATCGTAAATTGTATCCTCATACAATTTCATGCTCACTTAGGCCTCACTTTAGTGTTCCTTTTTCCTTGCTCCTAAATATGATTGATCTTGCACATTATAAGGCTTGATTTTGCAATTTTAGTACCATTTTGGCTCCCAAGGATTGGACTAGGGTCCCTTGCACCCTAGTCCTAATAGCCCGTGGCATTAGGTGCCATGGTAGCCAAAATGGGTTTGTACTGGAATATTTAAATGGTTAGAATCTTATGAGCAATAAAATGCTATCCATGTTGGCATACTTCAAAATTTTCAATACATTTCATGAGTTTTTTTATAAAGGAGGCCTCTCCCTCTCATCTAAACATCACACAACAAGGAATTCACTCTCTCATTTGAGAAAGCATTTCAATCATTCTCAAGGCAATGAAGGAGGAGATATAGCATTAAAGGATTCAAGAATTGAGGATGGCATCCATGATCAAGTTCATATGTTTCTTCCATGAGTGAAGACATACATGATCTCCCTTCCTATAATCATCAATCCTTTATGAAGGCTTCAAGACTAGGAGAATTCATTAGCAAAGGTATAATATTGTTGATTTAGATCCTTTACTTTAGATTCAAGGTTTATTTCAAACATCATTATTGTAGGGAAGATTGAATCCTTTCACGCCTTGTAAGGAAAGCCCCTATAAAATCCAAACACCATTTTTCTTATTATTATGTGTAGCATTTCAAATCTAGGAGAAAAGAGTTGCATATATAGGAAGAGAGTATCAAGATAAGGAGAATAAGATCTCAAATAAGTAGCCTAGATATTGTCAATTATTGACACAATCTATGGTTACAAAAATATTCTGGAACATTTTTTGTGAAATGTGAGAGAAATGATCACAACAATATCTTGAGTCAAAATGTGTTTGTGATATCAACTTCAAACATCAATGGGAGTATGTCACCTATTGGCAATGTCTTATACTTTTAGGCCAAAATTTTAGTGACAAGTTTTTGTCTAATTCCTCTTTCTATACATGTATTCAAATTCATCATATGAGATCTATAGCTTGTTAGAAAGTTAAGGTGTTCAGAGGGGGGGGGGGGGGGGGGGGGGGGGGGGGTTGAATCAACACCTTATAAAACTTTGCCCCTCAATAATTGTTTTACCTTTTGAACCTTTGGATCTTTCTTTGCATGTAAAAAATTAACAACTTATTAATGAATGAAAGAATAATAAAGTAAAATCTTTCAACCATAAACACATAACACACATGAACCCATTTGACACATGATTTTGGTCACATAGAAACCCTTGGTTAGAGGGGAAAATTGTGGTGGGGATGACACCCACAATCTTTCACTACTAAAACATAAAGTTTTCTCAGTTAGAACATACAAAAGTATCACTTCTAGTGATTTACCTTGTTAGGAGTAATACAAAAACAAGACTTGCTAAAGTCTGTCTAGTAAAAGGATTTTGCAACATTCATTAAGTGTGCACTTTGTTATCAGATTTACAACATAAAAAGGTTGGTTAAGGCCTAGCCAATTTGTGGGATTTGAGAATACAAAAATAACAATGTATTCCTATAATAATTGATTTGTAATAATGCATCTACCTATATGCTAGGTCAGATCCTTTATGCTCTCTACATTATCATCACCTTTCTCTGACTGATTTCACCAAAATCATTCACTTCCTCTACTCGATAGCCTTATCTACTCTCTCTCCCTCTCTCTCTCCATCCTCATATAGTAATTTTGTAGCTTCCTAATTACTTGACCTAATTACGGTTTGGATCCTTCTAGAAAACCCAGACAAACAGTTTAATGATCCATATTCATTTCCTCTTTCTAAGAAATATTTACTTCATTTTCATTGGTTCAATCTATGCCTTGGGATGATTTACAATCATGTTTCATTCCCAATAAATCTTACCTAATATTTACCTTGATCTTCATAAACTATTTTCTTGCTTGGTACAATCTTATCACACTTTTATATTCATCTTGTATCTCTTGGTAAACTTTCCTGATCTTCTTAGTTATCCTGATGTTCCTGCTTGGTAATTCCCTTCCTCGGTAATTCCCTTCCTCGGTAAATATACTTACATGGTACTTTTACTTCTCGGTACTCATTGTGCTCAATTAACTACATATGTTCAGTGTCCATTCTACTTGGTATACATTGCTAGGTATATGCTTTTCTTTATGGTCGGTAATTGTTCTGCCTTGTGTTTACCAACTAACTATTCTTCATCGATTGACTTGCTTTTCACTGACTAACTTTCTCACTCATACCGACCTGATTTTGTACTCACCATAACTCATATTTTCTTCACTAATGCCAACACTAAATAAATTTAGGAGTAACATTCTCCCCCTATGACATTAGTGGCAAAAACTTTCATAACTTAGTCAAATCTCCAATATCTCCAAAATATGATAACTTAGTGATAAGTGTAATGCATCACCGGGGAACCCATGAGAAAATAACCTAAAACATGTTACTAAGTATATTGAATAATTTTTTTCTTTAAGAGTTTACAATCAACAATAAATAACAATGTAGAAGCAATATGATATAAGACAATACATACTCATAAATGTAACTCATTAATAGATTACAAGTCTCAAGGACTCCATGATGTAAAATTATGTATATATAAATTAATCTATTAAGAACAATTCATAACATAATCACATGATATATCTTAGGTTTATTTTAAAACCCAAATTAGAGTATTCCTAATTCTTTACTTAACACAATGAAAAGAAAACAATTCATAAAGTATACTACATATTCATTTCAACTAAAAAATAATAAGATGCATCTATTACATCAATGTAATCAAAGGTATGTACAACCAGATACAAACGATACATCATATCCTTCAAGATAATACATATTTCACTGCACATGTCACAGGGATAACACTAATATGATACAAGTACATATACATCTAAATCAATGTTACTAATCAATACATAAAATAGAATACAAGATATACATCTCATGAGAAAGTCTCCAAGCAAAGAACAAGAAGATAGAAGCAACATCAAGGATCATCCAAGCACAAATTCATGAACATCGGATCTCAATGGTAAAAGAATCGCTACCACTCAACCATGTGGAACCAAGAAGTTCACTCCCACTGTACTAAGGAGATAGCACCAGGCCTCACTCAAGGAAGAAACCAAACAAGAAAGACTAATGCAATGGTACGTTGGATAAAATGGTAGTAAAGGATATAAGGTTATCAAGTAATGATGATCATGACATAAATTGGGTGTACCCAAATGCAATGTAGGAACCTAGGATACATATAGGGAAGTGTCATCACATGAGTCAACTCTAAGGTCACCTGGTAGTCTCTCTGGACTCCGACCCCTAGTGACTCTATGCGGTATCAGTAGTCCTTTCATACATACAAGGAAAACCAACTATGCCAGACCTCACTAGACGGGAAAGCATCTTCTCCCACTCCCATCATAACATATACTAGCACTCAAGGCATGGGAAAGGAACAATTATCTTTTTAATGCTTTTATCCTAATAAATTAATTAAGTTATCACTTATTAAGTCAACTTATAAAGGATATCTAGGCAACCACTTTAAGGCTCCAACACCTCCAAAGTAAGCCACTTCCCCTCTATGCTTCTAGATAACCTACCCTAATACTCCCAACAAAAGAATCTAAGAGAAAGAAAAACCAAAATCATAAAAGATTTCCATAAATCAATAAACCATGAATGTCATCAATGACAAGTTCTGGAGTGTAATAAACAAAACCTCATCCTATACAAGGATCTAAATTGTCCATCGCAGACTAGACATCTCAATACAAATTCTCATAGTTCAAATCGTAAGATCAAAAGATCATCAAAATCATCAAAGAATCTCCAAACATAGAGTAAATGATAATCCACAACGTCATTATTTAGAACATATAACAATCATATCAGAAGAAACAAGGTGACCAAGTTAATAAAGACTCCAAACAATAATGGCCGTCACCTTCTTGTGGTCAAATAACAAATAATCAAGACTCAATAGAAACATGTCATAACTCATAGATGTTCTCAAAATGACACACACATGATCATGACATATAAATGGTTATAAATTTATGGAAATCTTTTTTGATTTTGGTTTTTCTTTCTCTTGGGTTCTTTTGTTGGGAGCATTAGGGTAGGTTATCTTGGAGCATAGAGGGGAAGTGGCTTACTTTGGAGGTGTCAGAGCCCTAAAGTGGCTGCTTGGGTATCATTTGTAAGTTGACTTAATAAGTGATAACTTAATAAATTTATTAGGATAGAAACATTAAAAAGATAATTGTACCTTGCCCATGCCTTGAGTGCTAGTATAGGCTAGGATGGGAGTGGGAGAAGAAGATTTCCCATCTAGAGAGACGGTGAGGTATGACATAGTTGGTTTTTATTGTCTGTACAAAAGAACTAATGATACCACATAGAGTTACTAGGGGCCAGGGTCTAGAGAGACTACTAGGTGACCTTAGAGTTGAATCATGTGATGACACTTCCCTATATGTGTCCTAGGTTCCTACGTTTCATTTGGGTACACCTGATTTGTGTCATGATCATCTTTACTTGATAACCTTATATCCTTTACTACCATTTTATCTAGTGTACCATTGCATTAGTCTTTCTTGTTTGTTTTCTTCCTTGAGTGAGGCATGGTGCTATCTCCTCAGCACAGTGGGAGTGGACTTCTTGGTTCCACGTGGTCAGGTGGTAGTGATTCTTTTACCATTGAGATCCAATGTTCATGAATTTGTGCTTGGATGATCCTTGATGTTGCTTCTATCTTCTTGTTCTTTTCTTGGAGACTTTCTCATGAGATGTATATCTTGTATTTCATTTTATGTATTGATTATTAACATTGATTTGGATGTATATGTACCTATATCATATTAATATTATCCCCATGACATGTACAGTGGAAGATGTATTATCTTGAAGGCTATGATGTATCAGTTTGTATCTTGTGTACATACCTTTGATTACATTGATGTAATAGATGCATCTTATTCTTTTTTAAGTTGAAATGAATATGCTAGTATACTTTATGAATTGTGTTCCTTTCATTATGTTTAAGTAAAGGATTAGGAATACTCTAATTTGGGTTTTAAAATGAACGTAAGATATATCATGTGATTATATTATGAATTGTTGTTAATAGATTAATTTATATTTACGTAATTTTATGTCATGGAACCTTTGAGACTTGTAATTTTTTAATGAGTTACATTTATGAGTATGTATTATCTTATATTATATTACTTCCACATTGTTATTTAATGTTGATTGTAAACTCTTAAAGAAAAACATTATTCAATAAACTTAGTAACATGTTATAGGTTATTTTCTCCTAGGTTCCCTGGCGGGGCATTATAATAATTCCCCCTCAACATATATTTCTCCTTTCTCCCTTATTTATCCTATATATATATACATAGTTAACAAAATAATAAACAATACTATCTTCACTATGTGAAATCTATTATCCCCCTTTTTTGATAATAATGCCAAAAACAAAAAATGTAATGTACAAAGAATACTTGTAGTTTATCAAACAATCCTTTGTACGAAGATTTAGCATTGTCATAGGTAGTTTTCCATGTTTCATTTAGTGCCTCAAGTGATGAAAGCTGTGCTTGTAGCTACAATGAAAGATCTTCCATATGATCCATTACATACATCTCAGGTGTAGCAATTAGTTCCTTGGCTTTCTTTACATTTACCTGAATGACCTCTATGTTAGATAACTGAGAGGGGGACATGAATCAGTTAAATTAGTTATCCTATAGTCTCAAACTCTTAGATGTACTTTTTCAAACTTTTTCAACAAATCAAACAACTTAGTAAGATAAGATATCTATCTTTCTGTTCATTTACCGAATACCAGTAATTTCCAAAACTGTCTTTACCGATTAATCAAATATGCAATATGTAAACTATGATAGTAAAATAATCATTAAAAATAACACATAACACAAATATTTAATGTGGAAACCCTGCTAAGGGAAAAAACCACTTGGGATCGGTAACCCAAAATATTTCACTCTTTTGAAGTGAGATCAGTTAGGAGCCAACCCTGTTAAAGGTTACAATGCACACTGTAAGGTGTGACCTAGTTAGAGGATTTATCACTAAAAGTTAACTCTTGACCATCATTCACTATGGGGTTAACAAGAAAACATTTAACATTCCTTAAATATCATATGGAAATACAAAAGACAGTTAAGTCCACTCGGTTAAGAGATTTTGTTGTAACAATGGTTAAACTAATACATTAGTGATTTGATTCAAATACAACTCAATTTGCAATTATTCAGATCTATGCTAAGCTCAAAATAACTCATCTGATCAATAATCAATTCACTTCATCATATCCTCCAACTTACTTCACTTGGTGTATATATTTCTGACACTTGGTTATGCCTACAGTTCAACTCGGTTATGTTTGTAACCAATTTGATTAGGTATGCATGAAAAATTTCTTCACACAAAATCTTCTATAGTCTCTATTCATTTGTCATAATTCAAATATGAATATCATGTCTCTTAAATAGACATGTAAACCATTTTCATATCAGCCATTAGATTTTGCCTCTTAATCTCTATCGTCCATTTTCCCGCTTCAAGCTTCCTTGGTAGATGTGTTAATAACATGTTTCATTCTCTTCCCTTTGATCATCTCTAAATTCTATCAGTCATGGATCTTATAACAAACTTCATCTCTTACCTCAGAATCATAAACAATTTCTAGCTCATCAAATTTCAGTCGACTATTATAACATTTAATGTTTTCATCCATACTCAGTTAATACTGAATGTGTCGGTGATAACTAACTTGGTTATTACTGTCACCTAGTATACACAAGACTGGCTAGGTGTATACATAAATCTTCAATTACCGACCACATTAACTTGTTCAATTTTGATCTCTTCTTCATAATAGAATAATGTAACATGCTCAAGTCAACAACATAATGCCATAGACTCATCAATAAGTTACCCAATGTACACCTTATCCTTATCTATCATATAAATCATGTCCTTATATAGATATCTCATTTCTTCACCATTTCTTCCTTCTACAGATGTTTAGATGTTTGTAAGTATCATGATAAGTACAGTCAAAACTAGTTGACATCAATGACAACATATTGACTTATTTAATCATCTTACATATCACTTTAATAGCTCAGTGATCTCTAATCATTGTCTCTTCAATTCATCAAGTTATTCAATCAGTTGTAGGTCATCAGTCTAAATAAGGAATGATTTGTGCTTGAATTTCAAGTATTTATGCTCTAATATTTTCCTCTTCCTTCCCCAAATCCATTTGTAGACTCATAAAATGTTTAATTTTTTAATAATGAACTTGGAATGTCTCAGGTTCATCAGTCTTCTTTCTTGCACTGTGCTTGAGTTCTTCATCTATCTTTTTCAACTTATCTAGGACACGTTGTGCAAAATGAGAAACATTTCATACTAGTTGAAATAACTTCATTATTACCTTTATAGTGTCCTCCAACTTAGTAGCAATTATATAAAGTGCAACTTTGTGTTCAATAATCTTTTGCATGAGTTTTTCCACTAACATTTGTTCAACCTTTTGCTCAATTATCTTCAACATTCTCTTTTCAACATCAACATCAGATTCATTAAATTTTTGTACAAGTGAGACTAATTGATCAATAATAGGTGCATTCTCATTGAGTTGAGTCTCAGGTGCAATCTATAATAAGATGTCTTTCACATCTAATAATACTTGTTGTTGTTTCCTTTCTTGTTTTAGTTTATCTTGTGCTGATTTTCTCTTCAGTAATTCACCATACTTCATCATTTCATAAGGATTCATTTTGGACGGATCACAAATTGGGATCACTATCTCTTCTTCCAATGATATCTTATCCTTTCTAATTTTCTTCTTCTTCTTATTATGGGACCTAAGTGCACTTACACTAAGTGAAATATTTAGAGGCAATGCAACCTCAGTATGCTGCTTAGTGGGTTCTTCAACCTTTTCTTTCTCACCTTCCTTTTTAGTATCTTTTTCTTCTCCTTGTTCTCATGTATCTAATTTCATGCATGTAGAAGAAGTATCTATTATCTCTATAGTAGTAGGATCTTTGGATTGCTCGATGTTTGTGGGTTCATCGCCCGTATTTGTTTTCTTTTTCTTCTTAGTTTCCTTGGTTGTTCCCTTTGTATCTTTGGGTACATTTGTATCAATAATAGTATTTGTGTCAAGTGGTACCTCAATAGGTGTTATAACAATAGGTTTAGGAGCTGGATATTCATGCACTTGTTGCAAAATAGTTTCATCCTTCATTAGTTTTGCTACAGTGGGCTTAGTAAATCATGTATCTTCAGAAGGTTCCTCGATAACATCCATGACATCTTGATCCTTATTTACCATTTCATCTAGATCCTGTTTAGTGATGTATTCTATTATAACCTCTTCTTCTGCACCTTTGACCATGTGAGGAATATCATTAATAACTTTATTTACAGTATCCTCAGGTTTTGCTTCCAGATTCTCTACTTGTGCATCAGATGGCAGCTCAGTATCAGATATATCTACCTTTTTAGGTTCATCCATTTGGAATATCTTCTTCCATTCCTTATTATTTTCTTCTTCCACCTCTTGTGTCCTGCATGTTAAGATGCTCAATGATCACTTTTTAATCATGAATCTCTTCTTGTAGTTTAGTAGGGCTTCATCAATTTCTTGCACTATCAATGTTGGTACTGATAAGACAAGTGATCTCTCCCTTATTTTTCTTCTAGACTCCAATGTATATCTCCATCTTGAACTTATTTTGTCATATAATTCTTCAGGTATTTTCCTTACAAGTTCCATAGGTACAATTCTAAATGTGTACATTGCATCAATAGTTGCTTCTTCATTTTTCAACTTGTCTTCATCACTTGACTTATGAAATTTTATTATGTTCATAGAACCCAAATGTCCATTTTATCTTAGAGATTTAGCATGCTCATCAATTGTTTTCGATACAAAATTCTTGACAACTCTAAATTGATCTTTATTATCTAACTTGGTCTTTTCACTATCATCATTCTTCATAATCTTTTGTTTCTTTAGTGTGTACTTCCTTTTCTGATATGTCTTTATTTTAGGCTTATTTTCCTCAAGTATACCAATTTTACCTCTACCTCTTTTTTTAGGCAGTGTGGGGGTTGATACAACTTTAGTCCTTGACACAGTAGCCTTCAGACTAACATCTTCCTCTGCTAGGGCCATCCTACCCCTTTTAAGTTTATATTTTTCTACCTCTATTTCTTCTCCCTTGATTTCTTCATCAACCGACTTATCCTTTTCTTCACCGAATTGTTCTTCTAATGTGTTTAACATTTTCCTTGATTTCTTTTGTATTTTTGGACCTAAGATTTCAAGCCTTATCCCCTTCTTAGCTTCTTCAAATGTTCCAAATCATCTAGTTATCTTGTCTAATGGTTGTTTCAACAATGTTTCAATGACAAGTGTATCTTGATCAATATCAATTTCATAACCCATTGGTTTCATCCATCAAGTTATCGATTCTATAGCTTTTATTAGACATGTGTTGGTATCATCTAAGAAATAAATTGTATCTTTATAGTTCTCAACTAGTTGTGGGGGAATCCTAAATTGATGCATTATAGCCTTAGATTTCTCAAAATATTCACTCATTAATTTATCAAAATTCTCACCAAGACCATTGATATAATCACTAATTTGATAAATAACATGCCTATATGTATTCCAGTTCACATCACCGATTGTTAGAAATAAATTTTGCAAGTAGAAGAAAATACATACCAATAATGATCCATATTTCAGTGTATTGGTCTTGGCAACTCAGCTAGTATGCATATTATCTTCAAGTTGCTTCAAAATTATCTCAACTAGATCAAATTTAAACCCTTTCTTAACAATTTTGTATGCAAGTCAATAACTCCACATGATACACTGTTTGGTATGGTAGATTGATAGATCCTGTATGTAATGACACATGTAGTAAACCTAGTTTCTGCATCATTTATTATAGACATTCAAAGACTTCGATCATCCCATGTTTCTTTGGTATTTTTCTCTATTTTTGCCTTCAATGCCACTCTTACTACTTTAGCTTTCTCGATAATTGGATAACCAGTGACCCTATGCATAACATCCTTTGTGATCTTGATAGGTCCATCAAGCCACATTGATTGTTTGTGCACTTGGATAAGAAAAATAATTATCCATTCATCTTTGAAAACATTTGGGAAATGGAGGGCATGAGTCAAACCCTTTGTTTCCAAATGTTTGTGTTCATCTTTTACTTGTCCATTCACACATAGTGCCTTGTATGCATCTTGTATTTTGTTTTCACACATTTCACCAATATTTTAGTGAATGAATGATCTAATATCTTGAACTAGTAAAACCCTTGGAGGAAATGATGAAAGCGCTCTAATTTCATCAGTCTTTGTAGCAATTTTGGGATATAGCTTGTAATTTGGCTCTTCATTATCTATGCTCTTTATCAAAATAGGTTTTGAAACCTTTGGTGCCTTGTATTGTGCTACACTAGATGCCATTTTGAGATTTATTATTTAGGGCTTCTTCAAGTAATAGTTAAATGACTCGGGCTTACTCAAATTCTTTAACTAGATTACTCAAATAGCTCAAACTACTAAAAAATTTACTTGTTTCAGCTCAAAATCCAAATGCTCATTCAAATCGCTCAAGTCACTCTTCAATGCTCTTCGAATGTAGTGTAACAAATGAAATGTCTAACCTTGTATTTATAGTGAAAAGTGCATTTAGGGTTTGACAATGTGCAATAAATGCTCTTTCATCGACTAACCGACCAATAGTCATACTGACAACCAATCTTTTCTTGGTTACTTAATACTTCTCTACTGACCATCCATCTTACTCGGTTATTCTTATCGACCATAGTAACTTTAACAATTATAAGAGTTATCAGATTGCATCTCACTATATCCTGATTTGGATATCAATTCATGATTGTGAGGAACTGATGTATGATAAAACAATTCAAATGAAGTTATCATACCTACCTGTATGGTTTAGTTTGTAGTTGTGGAGGCACCCAATCTAGAGGATGAGGTGTCACTGACTGATCTAGCTGATGTTCCACTATCTTCAATCTTTCTTTTCCATATAATGTTCATCTGATTATGAATTTTATGAACATTTATTGTACCTTTTCCTTTAGAATCTTCATCATTGGGTGCATACACTCGGTACCTATAGTCCTTTCTTAAGCGACCGACCTTGTGACAATGAGAACATGTCATGCCAGGAGTCTTCCAAGTACCAGTATTTCCTCCCATGTGCAATCTTCTATAATTTGTTGCAATGTGACCATATCTTCCACAATTTGTACAAGTAATCCTTGTGTTGTAATCCTAGTTGATAGTATTTACTTGTCTATTCGGTATCTAGTTATACTTCTTCTATCATCTGTAGTTTTGTGATTTGTGTCCATACTTATTGCACATGTAACAATAACCATCAAATTTATATTGCCTTGGAGTCATGTCAAATTTAGATCTGCACTCAAATGCTTTATGACCATACCTATTGTAGTTATAACAGTATCCATCAAATTTTGGAGTAGTAAACGACTTACTGACCTTGCTACTGCATACATATGTAGTGTGGCCTGATTTTCCACAGTGATAACATATTGGCTTCTTATGTTTTGGAGTTGTATACACATTTATCTGCTCATCTTGATTATATTATTCTCCTTTCTTAGTTTTAGAGTCCTCAGTAAAGCCTAATCCACTAATATCTCTCGGTCTTCTTTGATATCTCAACTATTCATCCAGTTTCCTTATACTTTCCTCAAATCTCTTCAGTATTTCATTGGTTTCTTTTTCAATTTTTAGCTCATTCTTAAGATGTTCATTTTCTGATCTTAGTCCAACAATATCTTCCACTTTCCTTGCAATCTCATGATTAACACTGAGTAACTGATCTGTCATATTATAGTGATTTTGTGTCAACCTCTGGATTTCCACAAATTTCTCATCCAATCTTGCACTCATTCACCTTTTCTCATCTTATATCATTCTCTTATCATCTTTAACTTTTCTCCATTATTCCAGGACTTCACACATTCTTACTGATTGAGCTTCTTGTTCCCTCTTCAATGGGTTTACCTGCTCGGTTAGGGTTTTGTTCTTTTCAGTCAAATTTGATATAGCAGCTTCAGATTCATTAGACAAGCTTCCCTCTGATTATTTTTCAAGTTCTTCAATTTGATCTTGAGTATCTTTCAATTGATGGGATAACTCCTTTCTCTTACTTAGTGAATTCTTCAATTTCCTTCTTAGTTCATCAATCTAATCATTTGAAAATTTCAATTCCATGTTCATATTCTCAATCACCTTTTCATACCTATAGCTTTCCATCTCTTCAGATCTTTCCTCTCAAGTGGTTAAACTTATAAATAAGATACTTATCTCTGATACCTATTGTTGGAAAGTTAAGGTGTTGAGAAGGGGGGGGGGGGGGGGGTGAATTAGTGCCTTATAAAACTTTTCCCATCAATAACTATTTTACCTTTTGAACCTTTGGATCTTGCTTTGCATGTAAAAAGTTAACAACTTATTACTAAATGAAAGCATAATATAGTAAACTCTTTCAACCATAAACACATAACACACATGAACACATTTGACACATGATTTTGTTCATGCATAAAACCTTGGTTAGAGGGGAAAACTATGGTGGGGATGACACCCACAATCCTTCACTACTGCAGTATAAAGGTTTCTTGGTTAGAGCATACAAAAGTATCACTTCTGGTGATTTACGCTATTAGGAGTAATACAAAAACAAGACCTGCTAAAGTCTACCTAGTAAAAGGATTTTGCAACACTCATTAAGTGTGCACTCCATTAAGAGATTTACAACATAAAAAGGTCAGTTAAGGCCTATCCAATATGTTAGATTTGAGAATATAAAAACAATAATGTATTCCTATAATAATTGATCTGTAATAATGCATCTACATGTATGCTAGGTCAGATCCTTTGTGCTCTCTACAATATCATCACCTTTCTTTGACTAATTTTACCAAAATCATCCACTTCCTCTACTCGGTAGTCTTATCTACTTTATCTTTGCTCTCTCTCTCTTCTCGATCCATCATATAGTAATTATGTAGCTTCCTAATTACTTGACCTAATTAGGGTTTGGATCCTTCTAGAAAACTTAGACAAATAGATCAATGATCCATATTCATTTCCTCTTTCCAAGAAATATTTACTTCATTTTTCATTAGTTCAATCTGTGCCTTGGGATCATTTACAATCATGTTTCATTCCCAATAAATCTTACCTAACATTTACCTCAATCTTTGTAAACCATTTTCTTGCTCGGTAGAATCTTATCACACTTTTATATTCATCCTATATCTCTCAGTAAAATTTCATGATCTGCTCAATTATCATGCTATTCCTGCTTGATAATTCCCTTCCTCGGTAAACATACTTACATGGTACTCTTCCTGCTCGGTACTCATTGCATGCTCGGTTAACTACATATGTTTAGTGTCCATTCTACTCGGTATACATTGTTAGGTATATGCTTTTCTTTGTGCTCATTAATTGTTCTTCCTTTTCTTTACCAACTAACTATTCTTCATCGACTGACTTGCTCACTCATACCAACCTAATTTTGTACTAACCATAACTCATCTTTTCTTCACTAATGACAACACTAAATGAATTTAGGAGTAAAATAGCTTAATATTTTTGTTGATTATTGTGCAATTTCATATCTTTAGACCTAGTTCTTGTTCAATATTATCCAAACACATCGATCAATGCTTAACAAAGAATAATTAAATAATATATATGTGCTTATAAATTACCTACCTTGATTTGAATTTGGGCCAATTGAGTTATTTATTTGATGAAAAGATAAGGGAGAGTGAGTTTGACCCCTAGTTTGCATGTTTAGGTTAGTAATCCATATTTCCATCCTTTTCAATTAGTTAAAAATATAATGAACTTAATAGGACTATAGAAGAATATAATATGAAATAAGTTACAATTTTTTCTTAATAATAAGTCATATTGGGGAGGAAACCTCCAAAAGTTTTCAATAAGAACAAAACTTATGATATGGTGATAATATACTAATTGTCACAATCTATATATCATATTTATGTCATGGATGTTGGAAAAATAGGTGTAGTACACCTTTCATAATAATGTTTATTGTTTTAATATTTTATTTATTACGTATGTTGCACTTAGAAGCACCTAGATGGATGTGCAATATGTAGAGATTCCTTTGGAATTTTTTTGAGGTCAGTTGATATTGTATTGTCACATTGTAATATCATATTGATGTAAATTATTTAATATTAGGAAAATAAAATTATTGAAGTACTCAATATTAACTGTGGAGTCAAGGGGTTAGGTAGCACATGGTTTATGTAATACCACTTGGTAGTTTTATGGGAGCTTATTTTTATAAAGCAACCATAAGGGTAGTTGTTGAGTGGAGTCATGTTAACATTTGTGAAGGTTGGAAGCATCACATGGGATGTGTGGTTACATGCTTGTTCATATGGAGTTATTGAAGATGATTGGGGTTTCGAAGGCTTTCATGGATGTACTATAATATTGCATTGTTGAATAATACATGGATGATGGATGCTTTCAAAGGTTGGGTTTTTACCTCATGAGGGTTTTCCTAAGGTATATATTGTGTTACATTTTGTGGGTAGGTTGTCTATTATCTTGCATGTATTTTATGAATACTTATTTGATTGATATATTATGTGTGTTATGTATAAATTTTCATAGTATGATTGCACATTTACTTAGAATGGAGACCACCCAAATTGACCTCTTTACCTATTATAAACTATAGAAATTATAATATAACTTAAATAAAGTATTCTAGATAATAAATATCTACACATCATAATGCATATTATATATTTAGAATATAACAAAATATTTTAGATCAAACATGAAAGCTTCAAAAATTCTATCAATGGTTAGTCCCCCCTTCTAGTAAGATATTATAAGACGTATTTCTTAAAGATTAAAGATCTAATAAATGAATATGTTCAAAAGATAAAGTCTTATAAGTTCATATTATTGTTTTTGATGTTAATAGAAACAAAACTAGGGTGTCAACCCTTTACAAAAATAATCAATAGGAAGTTTTAATATGCTATTAACCAAACATTAACAACACACTAATAGTAGCAGTTCATAACATACAAATATATAGACATAAGTAGCACAATTAAGAGTCTTAGCAACATATTAAAAAAACCCAAAAGACCAAAAATAGGTTCCCAGTGGCTAACTTAGCACATTTCTCTAGTCATTTGTAAGGAACTTAATAAGATCCTTATAGTTTGGAGTCAGTTCCCTTCTTTGTTAACATTATTCCCAGTACTTTCTTTTGCAATAAGCATAGAGAGGTATCCAAGCTCTACATAATACATAGACTAAAATGAGAGATATTAACTATCTTCATCTCCATCTTTGAGACTCTATTCTTTAGGGCCTCCAACTCATTAGATAAGTCCAACACTACCCCCTTAGTGAGTGTCTTCTTACTCTAGTAAAACCTCCCTAGAAATTCAGATTTAGTGGTATTGGATATGTGGGTAGAATTGTTGTTGGTGAACATAGTTGAGCTTTCTTCCTTTCTTGTGTCACCACCATAAAAAACATCATCCTCCTTCAACTCTTATAAATAATCAAAAAAATTATTCCCTTTACCTTTATTGATGGTGAACCCTATTAGTCTCTTTGAGTGCCTAGGGTTAGCACTCACAATTTCACTATCTTGTTCACCCATATCCACCTCCTCATTGCTGAAAATTTCCTGAATGGTGATGTGAGTCTTGGGATATTTTAGCCAGGGAGTGGGTTTCTTAAGTTAACCTTTTTCATCTGGAGTAGAGGTGATGACAACTTGCTTTAGGTTATAAATGGTCAGGAGGGAATTTTAGAAGCACTCAAGATATGTAGATGCTTCTTCTTACTAGGGACAATAAAAAATAATCTCCATAAGGGGAGAATCAGAATGTGGGGCTTCTGTCACAAAAATTTTCTTAGGAGGTCACAAGGCATGATGGAAAATTATATAAGTGGAATATAAGGCCCTAGTGGAGAGGGATATGCTTCTTATCCTATCTCTTGGCCAATTCAATGACATCTTTAACTAAATTTTAAAGTGAATTCATTAGAAAAAATGGAAAGGAAATCTAAGTATGGTTGGAAATGGTTAAGGAGAGGTAAATGGAAATAATAGTAGACTTTGAACCTCCCCTCCAAGGTGAAATTTTTTATAGTCAAGAGAGAAACCTAGTCCCATGGAGTGGGCAACTTGGCTCTATCAAACCCACCATGAAGTTTAACTAGATACTTGTTCTCCTAGAAGAACTAGGCCAAACTCTTGTTATCAACCACCCTAATTTGTTTCTTGTATTTTTGTCCTTTGGTGCTGTAATGTAGAAAATAGGGTTGTCTATATTATGCATGCCAACTAGAAAACTAGATCTATTTCCACTTCAATTACATTTAGAATACAAATCCACCAAGAGATAAGTATGATTGAATAACACTTTTCTCAAGAGATTCAATTCAATATCATATTCCTAGGGATTCTATTCCTTTGTTGCTTATAAGTGATTGGTTGAATGATTTGAGAAACTAGGTGATTAAGATCTAAGACTAAATGAATGATATTGACTGATCTAGAAAATGTAATCTTCATAAATTAGAGTATAATTATGTAGTGCACCTGAAATTGAGCCAAATTAGAATGATCCATGTTGTCTTGGGTTTTCTATACCTATTAGAAGAGTTTTCAATACTAGGGATTAAATACATGCTTTGTGGGATTTGTATCTACTTCCAACCAAATTTTAGCTAATTTTGGGTGGACTTAAGAGCCTTGGTGATTCTTTCTAATGAAATTGGAATCTGGAACCTATGACAATTTATTGGGATGACGTGCTTCCCAAAACCTATAACTGAACCTAAATCTGCATACAAGAAGGAAAAAATGGTGTTTTGGGGATATATAAGGGCTTGTTTCAGTCAAACCTTGAGTTGGGACTCAACCCTATAGTGTTGATAAAATGAAATAGAAAAATGAATTGAAATACTTGAAATAAATTGCTTGAATTGAAATAATTATACCTTCAATTGATGATAAATTCTCTTGGGATAAGTTCTCCATGTGTTGATGCAATAAAATTATTAAAATATCATAAAATCATAAAATAATGCTTGAATATGACTTGAAGTAGCTTGATTCTCCTTGAATCAGATATGATCTTGAATTATTCAGATGCTAATGAGATGAGATGATTCTTGATTAATGAAATAAATTGAGACAGGGGCCTTTATATAGTGATTGCAATAGGAATCACCTATAGGATGACTTAAAAAATAATATTTTCATTTTAGGTAACTTTTTGGGGGAGTGCAAGACCACCAAATCCCACTCCTAAAATTTCTGGGAAAAAGCATGGGAACAGGGTGCCCTGATTGGCCCATTCCCACCTACAATTGATGAAATTTCAGGAGGTGTGAGATAATAGGATCTAGTTTTTGAAAATTCACACTAAATGGAGATATGAGATTGATGGACATGGAAAATATGCCTTTAAATTTAATATGAGGTAGGACTCATTTTGAATTGAAGAGATTAAATAATTTAAAGGGCACACCTATAAATAAGGGCCCAAATAAGATTTTGGTGAGATTTAATTAAGAGGGGAATCACAATATTAATTTAAATCAATAAAGGTCCTATAATGCATAGATGAACCAGAGATACTAAAATGAGTGCTAGGAGAGTGTGAAATTATACACCCAAATTAAAAGGTGTGCCATTTATCACACTATATTTAGCCCCCACTTTAGTAGAGTATGATCTTATGATCATTCTCACAATAAAGTAGAAGAGAAGAGATAAAGCATCTAATAGAAAATAAAACTAGTTATAGGATAATACTGAGAGACGATCAAGCCTATAAGAATAGATCCTATCAATCCATAAAAGTAACCTTCAAATATACACAAACCAAACAACATTAGTTCTAAAACACAAAATTCCAAGTCATCCAGTTGAAGATACCTTGATAATCAAAATGTATCGACCACTAATATAATTTTTGACATGTTATTACCACAACACATGTGGACTTATAATAAGAACAAGGATGTACTCCTAGTAAAGGGATAAGGTACCATGATCCAAAACTAGAAAAGTGTGTTATGCCATGGACTCAATATAGAGAGAAAATGAGAGAAAGGAACATAGATTCCAAAGGATAGCAAGTTGTATTATGCTAGGTGACCCATGTTAAGAGAGAAGAAAGAGTTGATGGGCTAGTAAGTTATATTATGTTGGTCAACTCATCATAAGAGAGGGTTTTGGTAAAAAGAGAGTTGATAATCTAGCAATTTGTATTATGCTAATCAACTCATCTTAAATAATTTCACAAAGAAAAGGTCAAAAGGTCTAGCAAGTTGTGTTATGCTATTCATCCAATCCCAAGGATGTTCAAGGAATGCATTGCATCCAAGGAAATATTTCTCAAAATTATGTGAAAGAGATTCATATAGCCATAACAACTTATGTTATACTAGTAGACTCAAACTAAAATATCTGAAATAAAAATAACCAAAACATTTGAAACAAGGAAGTCATATATATGCCCCTCCTTAATATGTCAAGATAGGACTATGATGACATCTTAAGAAAAATAAGAAAAAGGAAAAACACCTTCAACACTAAGGAGATATCTTCAAGAGAAATGTCCATACAATCTAAGCCAAAGAGGACACAACTCTTATGAGGAAAGGAAGAGACAGTTTTAAAGAGATATCATGTGACAAGTTTCAAGGGATCCTTTTAAGGGATGCAAAAGATGAGGAAACAATATTTTCTCAAAGACATTTACCTCCAAGAGGAAATATTAAACAAAAAATAACATCATTGACCAAAGAGGGAAGGAGAACAAGGATTAACACCTTCCCCATTTCTAGGTAAAAGAATTATTGATGAAGGACAACACACTTTGAGCCCCCAAGTAAGGGATTTGATTATGATATAAAGACATTGTCAAGTGAGGAAGAGGTTGTGATCAAGGATGAACACCTCTTATAAAATAGAGAATCATCAAGAAAAATGAATAATTTTATGCAATAAAGGTCACCACATTAATAAATAAATACCACTTGACCAAGGGAAAGATTATCCTTGGAAAGGATAAGATATTAAAACACTATTATTTTACCCTAGGTATAGAGACAATGATAAGAAGGGCTATTGTGTTTCTCAAAAACTATGATTGCACCTAAAATTGTACCACCATGAATGATAATGAGCTCCTAAAGGATAGGCTAATAATGTCGCATAGTCTAGAGAAACAAAATATTTCCTTGCCAATGACTGAGGATGTGTGGGAATAGGAGCGGGCTGGGTTTTTCAAATTTTGTTGATACATAGGGGGAGGATGAAGATGAGGATGATGATCTAAATAGGCATAAGAGGACTTTGACATTTTTGGTTGTACCTCTTGCCTCTACAATCCCTCCTTTTAGGGATCTTGTACGGATTAATTATTTTAGGGCTCTATCAACCCCTATTCTTAGCTTGGCTTTGGGCCTATGACATGTTGGTTTTGTTATTTTCACTAAGTCAAGATGTTTATCTTGATGCCCTCTTCCCCATCTGAGGGTCATTCTCCTTTATTGTTATCTTAGTTCATAGGCCCTTTTTACCATCAAATGGTTATTTTGTTCCCTAGTAGTCATGACCATCTTTGGGTGGCATCTATGGCTTCCTTTGGATGCTCTCATAGCAATTCTAGCCTCATTGCATGTTATAAAAATTATCCTCACCAAAAACTATAATTGGTTGATTGAGTGTTGTACACTTCTAGAGGGATGACCTATGCTTGTGAAGGGATTAATTATTTGGGGGATGTCCTTTGCACATTACCTCTCTTGTGCTTTGGAAATCTTCTAGTTGATGTGAGATAGTCTTGGAGCCTCATTTCTTTTTGGTACCTATTTGAGAGTTCTCACTCCTTTAGTTTCTTGGTTTTTGGCTATCCCCATAGTTGTAGAATATGGGGAAGTGGATTTATTTCAATAGCCATTTCCACAACTAATGATTTTAGTATCTTAGCTCGCTTGAGATCTTTGGCAAGTTTTGGCGGTATGGCTTGGCCTTTATTTCAGGTGTCATATCCCTATGGCTACTTTTTTCAATATTTATTTTCTTATGTGGATAATTTGTCTAAGAGTGATGTTGTTGTGACTAATTTGTGGGTTTCTTATGGCCCTACATTGCAATGGTGACAACTACCATGCTAGTTCTTGGTAGATTTGTCTATGTTTGGTGATTTTATTATGCTTGTTTTAGGTGGTGTTCACTTTTCTAGGGTGTATCTCTTTCCTTGTGGTTGTATTGGTGTTATGGTATGCTCCTTTTCCACTTTATATTTGGGTCACATCTATAGATCTTTTGGTGGATAGGTTTTCTATGTTGTTTGTAGGTAGAGTTCTCCCCGTGCCTTGGTTCATGGTGGTTGATGGTTGCTTTGTGGTGTTGTGTATTGAAGGTTCTACTATTGTAGTAGTGAGACATTCTCTTTTCTGGGACTTCTCTCTTTCTTGTTTTCCTTATTGATATATTTTGGGTGCTCTGAAAATGCTTACCACTTACAACTCTTTAGCCTTTCTTTGGCATGCTTGGGGTCTCTTGATCATAGTTGAAGTTGAGATTCCTACCAATGATGAAAGACTACTGAGAACTATGGAAAAAATGAGTAAGATTTATAGGCTTGATGTTTCTAACTTTCCTAGTTCATTACATCTTGAGGAATTGATAGATTGGATTAATGAACTAGAGGATTACTTTGAGTTGGAAGATACTAAGAATCCACAAAGGGTTAGGTTAGCACAAAATAAGTTGAACATTCATGCTTCCTTAGGGTGGAAAGAGTTTCAAAAAGATAGGGAAGATAATGGTGAACCTAAGATCACTAGGTGGAAAGTTATGGTTAAAGACTCAAATCCAAGTTCATACCAGAGGACTATGAATTGGAATTGTTTAAGAGGTTTCAAAACTTCAAGAAATTTTTTTTGACTATTAAGGAGTATGTCAAAGAATTTTACAAGATGCAGATTAGATATGGATACCAAGAAGCATCTAAGGAAATGTTTCTAGGTGTGCTAATAGTTTAAGACTTAACATTAAATATGATTTGATTATGTTGAGACTTAGTATAATTGAAGATGCTTATCAATATGATTTGAAGGTAGAAGATAAGTTGAAAATAAGACATATTACACCTAGGGTCATGGATAAACCAGTTGGTGATAAAGGAAAAGATAAACTTGTGATTGAAGAGGAACATGATTAGAAGATTCATGGAAGGGGAAGTAGCAACATGGAGTTCAAAGGTACATGTTTAAAATGTGGTAATGTTGGGCATAGGGTTTACCAATGTTCAGTTGGTTCAAGCAAAGGAAAACAAAACTTGGTGGAACATGAGGAGCAAGTTGGGGATGAACTTGTTGAAAGGGAGGTTGCACCTGAGATGGGAGAATCTCCGATGTTCTATAGAGTTATGCTAAGTAAGAAGAAAAATGAACCTATTCAAAGAAGGCAATTGTTTCAGATAGTTTTTAAATCAGGGAATAAATATTGCAAAGTAATCATGGATAGTGGCAGTACTAAAAAAATTGTATCAGAGGAAATGGTACTGAAG
Organism: Chamaecyparis obtusa; assembly: GCA_027943335.1. Lineage (NCBI taxonomy): Eukaryota > Viridiplantae > Streptophyta > Pinopsida > Cupressales > Cupressaceae > Chamaecyparis > Chamaecyparis obtusa. Next base: position 327,687 of record BSBK01002698.1, read on the forward strand.
CTTGGATTAAAGAGACTTAAACATCCTTGTCCATATGGGATAAGTTGGTTTTAGGATGAACATATGGTGAAAGTTAAAGAACAATGTTGGGTTAAGTTCAACATTGGTTCATATCATGATGACGTATTATGTGATGTGGTGAATATGAGTGTTTTCCATTTCTTGTTAGGTAGACCTTGGCAGTATGATGTTGGTGCTATTCATGATTACTGAAGGAATGTTGTGTCTATAGAGAAGGATGGTAGGAAGTTCACTTTGATTCCTTTGAAGGAAGAAGGAAGGAAGGCTAAGAACCTAAGTGTAATGAAAACTTGCACCTTAGGAGATCAGACAACTTTGGATCAGGAGGTGTTGGATTTGTAGCAGATAGATAAGAAGGTTTTTGAGGTGTTACAATTATTGTTGAATCTGATGAACGAATCTAAAATAGTAGAGTTGAAGGCTACTGACAACCAAATGATGTTACAAAAGAGTACCATAGGAGTGGTATCATATGAATAGCATAATCTTGTGAGTAGATCAATGGTTGAAGCTAAAGAGATACTAAATAAAGTCAGGAGTAGAATTAAACAACAAAGAATGAAGAAGACATTGATTATTGACTGTAAGAGAGACAAAGACATAAGCAATATGAAATAATTGGAGAATCAGAGAAGTGCTTGTGGAAGAAGTAGAAGAAACAAAGTGGTATCATATGCTAAAATGGTTGTTACTAAGTTTGGGTTGAACACTTGCATCAACAATAGTATGGGTAGTTATGTGCGGAGTCAGAGCAACTATTTTCCTTGTGATGGAGAGGATATGTGGGTCAAGAATGAACATGGGATTTATGTCTCGAATCCTATCAGATGTTCATAAGTCCTTATGGGACATCTTATATTCACCTAGGGTGTCTGATGTACGAGCATCCTTGGGTCATTGGCAATCTTGCATCACCCAAAATTATTTCCTTTCAATTTGTTTGTTTACTGTTCCAATTGGGCAATTTATGGTGTTTAGGCTTGTGATCATTATAGTTGGTTCATTTTCTTATGTGATCCTTATGTTGTGTTCTAGACATCCTGGAGATCCTATGTCTAGCTTCACAATTCATTCTAATGTTTCTAGATGAAGTTATTTAATGTTTGGGTCCGATCCTATTCTGTTTTCCTATTCTAACAGCCAGGGTGGCAAGATTCAGCTTGCGATGGAGTTTCACATTATGCGAAGCTTCTTTGCACCTTGTTATATGTTCTTACACATGTGGTCAACCTCCTACTATGTTTTCATGGCATGATGAATCTAATTGGAGGTGTTCTTTTGGTTTAGAAGCACCCAAAACCTCATTTTGAACATACAATACACATTTTCATTATTTTATGAAAAAATGGGAATGATAGCCCTATATTTTGGAAAATTCACAAAATTTGTCAAAAATAATTAAATGATCTAATAATTTCAATTCTACAATCATTAGAAATGCAATTACTAGTCCATTGATTACTTTCCAACCATTTAGAAACAAATACCAAACGAAATGGAGAAGAAATGACTAACTCATCTCAAATTTAGATAAAACATCAAATTTGAATTTCTTCATAGATGCAATACAAATGCTCAAATCTATGCAAGAATATAATCCCCTCCTAATTCCTATCTTAGTCAATTCCTTTCACAGTTGCTCTGCCAATCCACAAAATAAAGTTACAAAGGAGAGAGGGCTTTCTTACACCATTGTTCTCCATTAAAAATGTTAACTATAAAAATAGCTCCCTTTTTTTCCTTTTACCACTCTAAAACTCAAATAACAAAATAATATTAATTTAATTTAAATATCCTTTTCCCCCAATTCACCCTAAGCTCAGACATACAATTTAATATATCCTAAATGTTTTCTTATTGTATTCTACCTTTTAAATCCATATAAGCATAAATTCTGAATTAAATGATAAGAAATTAAATTTAGAAAAAGATATTCAAATCACTCATTCATTGGGAGTCCATGCAAGGATTAGAATTTTTGGAGTATTACCAATGACATCATTTGGGATATATATTAATATCGATAACAATAACAAGATATCATAGTTGAACCGAGTATGATGGGTAGGGTTAAATAGTTACAACCTATGTGACATCTCCCATATAACTACCATTGAGGTATAACTTAGACATGTAAATCCAAGTGAAGGAATACCATGTACTTATAATCACTCCACAAATATCAAGTGTACTTGTGCATGCTCATAATAGCCAAAGCATAGAAAAATCACCTTACAGGGTCCAATATCACAATCATAATCTCGTTACATTTAATTAATCTAAATAGAATTTTATTTTAATTTCAATATTAATATTAATATCAATATCTCAAAACATCATAGGTTTGTAATCATATTTAATCCACACTTAACCAATACATGCACATTATTTAAATAAAGTTATAATAAAATTAAGTGTAACACCATCTCACATACATCACATGAACTAACATCATGAAGAAATACATTAAGTCCTCAAAAGGAACTTGACACAATAGCATACATGTATCTTAATGTAAATAATACTAATAAGTGACATGTCGAGGAACCTTGTCTCGAACATGTGGGTAGTCTAAACACATCATGAATCATAAGAGACTATAATCACATTGAAGTGGAGCATAAAATATTTACTTAGGAGGCAAATACTATCATAGCCTATGTATTGCTAGATACATATTCAAATTATGCCGATATCAACATGTCTCCAAGATACTAATGAAAAGGGAATTACATCTTTTAGAAGCACAGTAAGAATCCAAACATTTGGACGTATAAAAAAATTAGGAAGGAACAAAATAGGTCAGACACTTGAAAGATACAAATATATATACATGGAAAAGGGTGAACCCACAATAGTGGGTTACACTTTTTTGCCTGAACAGACACTGAACTCTACAATTTGAAAAAAACTTTCAGATTCAGATGCATATTGTCTTTAAACAGTTTTGAAATCGAAAGATGAAGTAAATTAGTCTTTTAGGATTTTCTATTTAGATTCTATATATATATATATATATATATATATATATATATATATATATATATATATATATATATATATATATATATATATATATATATATATATATATATATATATATATATATATATATATATATATATATATATATATATATTTGAACTAATTTGAATGGTTTTTTCTTTCTCCCATGAAAACTGGTATGTTTATGAAAATGTCATTTTCAAAGAGTTACATTATTTTCATAGAGCATAATTTTTTTTATAAAATAGATATCAATGTGATTATTTCTAATTTAATTGTATAACATCCATACAAAGGGCATGCAATTGATTTGATGACATTATCATGATTATTACATATTTTATTAACGTTTGAAGTTGACTAAACCGTAATTTTGACATACCTTGACTACATAGCTTATAACTTGTCATGTATTTGTCCAATTTTATTTTTAATTTTTTTGATAGATAGAGAACTTCAATACCTAGGGCATAGATATTTTTTAGATTTTTTTTTTCTCATTTACTATTTTTCCATAAGTGTCAAACATAGAGGTAGACATACAGTGAAATATCTATGTTTAGTAAAACTAAAAATAAAAAGTCATAATAAACTTAATATATATTAACATTATAATCATTGGAAAGATTTTTCTCAGTAACACCTTACTACATAGATAGGTTTGTCAAATGGATTCATTTGATATGCCAAAAGATAAAGCCGAAGTAATTTTTTGTCAGCATTTTAATAAGTGCGAAGGAGACTCCATTGTAAGTATGAATGAAGAGTATAGGTGTTATATCAATATTTTTTTATCTAAGAGGCTTTGAAATAACCATTTGTAATTAATTCCTTCAAATGGAACTTCTTAAGGCATAAATCATCATATTTTATTAAAAATGTGTTATTTTAGCAAAAATAGCATGTCTAAAAAAGTGTAACCCACTATTGTGGGGTCACCAAAAAATAAGACACAAAACTAGAAATGAGAAACATCATGTCGCCAATGACATGGTGGCCTATATATTAACTATAAATGAGAAACATCATGTAGCCAATGACATGGAAGACTATATATATTAACTATAAATGAGAAACATCATGTAGCCAATGAAATGGGGGCCTATATATATTAACCAAAAATGAGAAACATCATGTAGCTAATGACATGGGGGCCTACATATATTAAAAATATGGCCACACTCAAGACTTACCATTCTATTGTAGGCCAAACCTTTCAATATAAAACATGGCCATAAACAAGCTATTGAATTTTTTTTCTCCCTTTGTCACAACAAACACGTTAAAGGAGTTGATCTCCCACAAACCAATATCATCATTACCACCCAATTTATTTAAATGAGGTTATCTCTATGCATACACCAATATAAAAATGCTTCCCAATATAGTCAAAATTATGTATTCGCATCATTATTACAAAGAAACTAAAAGTAATAGTTGGCAAACCTATTCCACAACACACAAAGTATGCATACAATAACATGGGGAAAATTGTGAAGTTAGGTCAACACCAAGAGAAAAGACACTCATGTGAGGAAGTGGATACCTCTCACACGAGCACTATGTTACCATATCCAATAACCTCCATAGATGAATTAAGACTAAAAGGGAGTTTCCCCAACTCACAGTGAAAATAAAATTGTGCATGATTAAATTGCTGATCTAAGTAAAGAAAATATTCCTTTACTAGATGAAACAAAATTTTTTTTAGCTTTGACACATCTTCCTCATGTATTTTTGCATGTCACCACTATGAAATGTATATTGGGCCTAAGTGAATAACTCAAACTTAGGCACACTACCATTTGGCCACCATACGAAGCTACATCTTCATAGAAAAAGAAGCCTCATATTCAATTTCATCCACTTCATGGACAAAAAGGAACTGGAATATCTTGGAGTCAACTATGTTCATGCAACTTTCATTAGTGCAATCATTTGAATCATGAGATAATTTTTGTGAAGATCTATTCTCTTCAAATTTCCTCATAGTTTCACATTCACCTTGGCAATATGACGTGCTACACAAATTAAACCCATAAGACATGTATCCTTCCATATCTATCTGGGAAAAAATAATCTCAATGAATATAATGAAGTTCATTGTGTATGAGGAAGATTGTACACTATATAGCAAAGGATGAGGCTCTCATATGCATCCATAAGATCAATAAGAATCATCATGAGAAAAATCCTCACAATGAATATCACCTGTTGTACCTATACTGATTTCTATATTTTTTTCATGGACAGTCACACTTACATTATCCTCATGCAAAAAACCAATAAATTCATAATTAGGAAATGGGACAAAGGAAGGAAATATATCAAACAAGGAGGTGACTCCTTTTTTTACCATTAAATTATCCATATGTGCATACATTGTATAATTAGCACTTGAGTTGATTCGTCTAATAAATATTCTACACATACATATTTTTATTACTTCATCTGTATATTGGATGTTTACATTGACCTCTTCCTTGTAAACACATTACACCAACACTTTCTTTCATCTATCTAAAAACACAATCACTACTAATATTATGCTTCTATGTGATGCCACCTCCATACAAACTACTATCTTCAATAGCATGTTGCTCACCAACAATCTCTACTATTGAGGACACTGAATTTAAAATCAAGATTCTTTATATAACACCAAAAAAATCAAGGAAATTGTATATTTGTTGCATATTCCCAAATTAAATTCTTATGTATTGAGCCACAACCTAGAGGGGCATCATAGGCTCTAGGAAACATACCAATTCATGCAAATGTGTTAGGTCTAAAATCATTTAGAATTTTGGAAAGAGCAACCTCAAAACTTTGGTTGTAATCATTTCTTGACTTTCCTTCTTTCCATTTGATATCAATCAATTATTGGACAAGAACAAGGTCAATATGGAATGAGATCTCTTCTTCAAATGCAGCCACAAGGAAAAGAAATGCTCAATAAAACCATCATACCAAGTTCTTACTTTTCCACAAAATAACCTGATAAAAAATCTTATCCACATGTTCTCATCTTCAAATGAAAATGTTCCATAAATATTCCATTAACCAACCAAACTTTAATGGTTACGTAAGGTTTAATACAAATTCTAAGAACATCTAGACCATTACAATATGAAATACTTCTACCTATAACTAGAGATTAAAATTCAGAGACTTTTTGTAACTAGTATTTTTCCCTAGATACAAATGAAACACTTCTATCTTTATTCTTTGTGTTGGGCCTCCAAAAAATCAAGGCATGTAAATAATTCTTGACTCTTTGCTCCCATCAATATTGTGCAGACAGTTGGGAAAAAAATTCAAATTTTAAAGGCAAAACGAAGGCATGTTTGGATGCCTCTACAAGTCGATCATGTTTGACATTAAAGGCCTCTAAGTTTTTATATAATATGGGAGGAAATTGTCTACATAATTAGTGATTTGGAGAATGATTTTGATGAGATCATGTTTACAAATAATAAGTTTAGCATGGGTACTGCTTTATTCATTCCCAAATCCCTAATACAAATGTTTAAATCCCATATCCATCAATTTTGGATTTAAAATATGGTCACTAAAGAATTTGATGGTCATAGACCATGCCTATCAAGTTAGAAAACACACTATCAGACATATCTATGGGGTCTAGGCCTTGGTCAATCACTGTGCCAGATAGGACAACAACAAAAAAATAACTCAAAATTATTTGCACCTATCAGAGTCAGTTGTCAACATACACCATAGTCTACCTGCATAATAGATAAAATGACATGCAGGAATCCATAGTCAAATTTTTAGGATTTTAGAAATAAAGGGAAACTTGGATAAGGTATGGAGGAAGAAAAATGTAATACCTCTCCTATGGTGATACTTAGACTTTGTTGATTTGGACATTTTCATTATGATTTTCAGAACTATACATTTACATTTATGTTCAATGGATGATGATATGATAGATGTGCTCATTTATGGTTATTATTTATATGCTTATGAGATTAGAAAACCATCTATTTTTATATGTTTTATAGATCTAACCCAAGGATTTGAATCTAACCATTATCATGATGTTTTATGTTTTATGGACATGTGTCTAATGTGTTTTCATGACTCAGGACGAAGTCGTAGTTACTCACTTAGTTGAGGTCCACACGATGTATCGATCCTGGTCATCTGCTTGCATATATCTGATTTGTATATCCATATGTATATATATGTATCTCTTCTTGGTGATGCAGGATTGTAGGTACTGGGTATCGTCTCCACCTGACTTCACAGGTCTGAGCGATCCCTCAAAATCCTCGATCGTTGTTGTTGTTATGGAGGTATCACCAGGTTCCACAGGAAGAAAATTCACCTTTGATCCTTTTATCCTTAGGTGGGAAGTGTCGAGTCAATCCCTTGTGTGGATGTATTATGTGATCTCGTAGTTGTTGGATTGGTGGATCTGGTAGCTAGTTCTTGTCTTCTTGGCATGTTCAATGTTGTTAGTAGATTTTGATAGATATGACTTAGTAATTTATCGTTATAAGAAGTTACGTATATACATACTAGTGTGTTGTTGGGAATGAGTTAGTATGTGATTTAAATCATGTGATTTAATATCATTAATAATAAATAATATATGTTATAACAATGTTATTTTTAATATTTAACATTAATAATGTGCCTTATTTATGGTATTATTTTATAATACTAATAATGACAAAGAGTCTATAGCAATAAAAATAATGGTAGGTTTCATCTTATATATATATCGCTATTAGATTTGGTAAGAATATGGATTTGAAAATAATATGTTTTATAATAATAATATATGTACACATAGGCATATGGGTGCACACATATGCATATGCATACATATATTTATATACAATTATTGGTAGGTAATTATTATATTATATTAATGAATAATTAAAGTAGCTTATGATGTGATTGTACTTAATAATAATTATTATTTAACTTTCCTAAAGTAAAGGAAATATAAATTTAATTATGTTAATAGATTATAGTTTTATAAATTAATTTATCCCTTTTCGGGAATAAGTTTTCACAACCGTATTATTAACGATTGAGAGGTTGGGATGGTTGCACACTTGGGTTACCCGTGCAACCACCTCCTCCATTTTATTTACAGGAAAGATTTCCTGTGGGGAAGGAGGATATAAAATATTATTATTGAAGGAGAAAATTTGGGATATTGACAAAGTTTTGGCATTTGGATTTTGGCAAATAGAGGCTGGAGATTCCATCCAGGAAGAGTTTGAGGCTTGTTGGAAGGAGACGGAGAGGAAGGATTCATCTTCATCAACCAGATTCTGCAGGACTCCAGGTTGGATCCCATCCTTAGAAATAGATTTAGTTTAATAGTATGAATGTGGTTTTGTTTTTTTTAAGATTTGTTGAAAGTCTCTTTATGTGGTATTATTATTGCAAAACATATTTGTAATATTGTAGTATTATTGTATGGTGTAAGGTTAATATATTAATGTGTTTTGTAATAATATATTATTGCAGAAGGTTGATACATTAAAGTATTCTGCAATAATGTATTATTACAGAATGTTGAAGTATTAGATGTATTATTATAGTATGTGAAACATTATTGCATTATTGGTAATAGTGTGTATATTATGATATTATTTTGTCGGCCATCTGTACATTATATAAATGTTGTGTTATTGTGTTATGAATGCTATAGTAATTTATTATTCTTTCATTTGTCAACTGTAATATTCTGTCAAAATAATATATGTTTGAAGAAAATTAATTTGGCCTGTCAAAATATTATATGTTTCAAGAAAATTAAGTTAGAGTTCTTTTCTTCTTTTAAAAAAAAAATATATAATACAAAACAACAAAAAAATAAATTATTAAATATAAAACAAAAATAAAAATAAAATAAAGATTGAAATGATAAGTTAGGGAAGTGGGGCCACCACCTTCCCTACTCCCCTACGGAATTTAACCGTAGCAGCAGGCATTGCTACGACAATACCTGACTGCTACGACAGCAGGTACTGCAGTAGCAGTACCTGACTGCTACGGCCATGGGCTAATGAAAGCGTGCAGGGTGCAAGTTAGTGGGGTGCGGGGCCCGCAGGGTCCCCCCCATAAGTGAATTTTAGTTAAATTAATTTTTAATGATAGTTTGTTTTAGTAATATATTCAAATTACTATTAAATTTAGTAATTGTTAGTGTAGTGTAATTTATAAATATTTGATTTATAAATGAAAATTATATTTGTTTATTTAAGTTTTAGAAATGTAACATGTGGATTTTTAATAAGATTTGCTTTATACAGGTATAACATTTAAGTATAAGGAATTAAAGTATAAGGAATTAAAGTGGAATTAAAGTATCGTAAACTTATACTTAAATGTTATACCTGTATAAAGGGATTAGGTACCATTCAAATTGATTGGAATAGGTTTTAGATTTCTAGGAGTTAAGCTGCAACTTCTAGATTTTAGATTTTAATAAAATTAGACTTAGTCAAATTTCAAACTTAGATGGAAATTTATGGAACATTATCTTTTGGCATATGGAAATTTGTGAAAACCTTAAATATGTTTGGCGGAGGTTATATCCAATGCATTTAGATGCCTTAATAGGGTTAGGATGTGTTTAGGAAGTAGTTTAGGGTTTAGGGTTGTCTACAGGATCAGGACATTCTAAACATCCTTAAACGTTCCTAATTTCCCTAAACGTTCATAAACTATCTTATTATTTTCTACTCTTTGATGCAATCTTACAAATATGTTTATGATATGTTTCTACTATGTTTATGATGTGATTGTGAAATGTGGGTTAAGGGTAGAAAACCTAACGACACCTAGTGAGTGGCTCTCAGTGTGGGGCCGGGGCCCTAAAGTGGCTAGAACCAGGATAACCGACTGAAGAGTTATTTAACAAGTGAAAACTTAATTAAACTTATGGGAATGGGTTAAAACATTAAAAAGATTAAATGTGCCTCACCCATGCCATTAGTGCTAGTAAAGGCTATGGATGGGAATGGGAGAAGGTACCTATGCGTAGGTACGATCGAATGGCACTTGTCTGTATGAAAGGCATTCGATCCTGCATGTGCCTACTTGGGGGCCGGGGCCTGAAGTGGCTAGTACCAGGACAACCCAAGGAGTGAGGGCTATGCGATGACACTCACTTAGGTTGTTGCTTAGAGTTTCTACCCAAGCCTTAGAACCTTTTGGGGAAAGATTTATACTTTGATCATCTTTTATTTGCTAATTGGGAAAGGTTACCCAACCCTAGGTTTGGCCTAGCTATGCCTTCTTTGTGGACCTTGGTGTTTATCTCCTAGCATGGGGGAGTGGGCCTTTGGGTATCCACATGGTTGGGTGGTAAATATTTTATCGAGGTATCTTTTGTGGATGCAGCATTTGAAGATTCATGTTTGCTTATGTACCAGTTTTTGAAGAATAAAGGCTTTGTGATTATCTTTCATGATGTAAAGTTATTGTTACCTCCTGAGCGAAGATGAATGTAATGTAATCATTGATGTAATTTAAAATGATGTATCTGGAATGGGTAGATTTAGGAAAAAGGGAAAGGGAGATGTGAACCTTATGTTTAAGATGTATGTTGGAAAAGAAAAAGGATTTTGTAACATTCCAAATTATGTAACATGCTTTCATTATTGTTGTTTAAGAGAAGCTATTGAAAAATCAAATGTAGTATATTTGTAATGTATCAAATGAGTTGGATAAATTTTACAAGTTATATTGTTCGTAAAGGATACTTAGGAATATAGATGATTTTAAATGGAAAGTTGAAATGAAAATATTTCGTAAAGATATGATGCAATTTGCTTTGAGAAATAAATCTTGTTGTTAGTTTACTTAATGGATTTGAATGAAACATGCATTTAAATGAAAAGGGAACCTTGGGAGGAATCTAAGTTTAAGTTTGGTTCACATAATTCTTTTAAAAGTTCAAATTTTTTTATAAATTATTACTTAGGTTTTCTTTAACAAAGAGAATCTTTGTTCTCTTCCCCGGTTCCCTTGCGGGGCATGACAAAAAATATGTGGCATATAAGGTTCATTTGTCATATAATGTTCTTTGGATGGTTTATTATTGATGAACTACCAATAGGAATAAGGTGGACAATTTATGACACACAAAATAAAAAGGATAAAGAGGGTCAAATGTTAAGAGCACATAAAGTGATTTTGTTTTTGTCACAAAAATATAATATAATTGGGTGTACTTCTCTCTATTCTTTTTAAAGTTATACTAATTATTTTGTACATTTCTTTAGTGAAAAGTTAGTTCAGATCATGAATTAATTCATACATTTTTCTATTGATTTTTTAATGACTAAATTATCTTAACCAACTGTTTAAGAAAAAACGTCCTTAAAAATGAAAGCTAAATGTATTCCTCCTTAGTGTTGAGAAAATCAATATGTATAAATTGTGGGATGTAAAAATGATATTATTTTAAATTTGAAAATGAAATTAAAAACTATACATAAAAAAGTGCATTTTTATTAAAAATTAAAGAAGCTCGATGCTAATTAATGCTTTTGCATAATCTTAAAACACATGAACTTGATAGAGATCATGCTTCATGTATACACATATTTTATAAGAAACATATCCAGGCACCTAAATGACATGATGAACCCTTAGGATTGGCTAAAAAAACTTGTTACAAGTCTTGAAATAATATTTATTTATTTTAAATAGGAACACATACACATTTTTTTATTAAGAATAGGAGCAAAATAGGTGTGCTCTCCCCAAGGAACAAAGGCCCAAGAAAGGCCACAAACATGCCACAACTAGCCACTAGATCATACAAGCCAAACTAGACATCAACAACACTCAATTGAAAGGCTTCTTATATAATAAGAGGCCACAACTAGCCACTTATAACAAAGAGGCCAAAAAGACCATTAACAACACACAACCAAAATACTACTTACAAAATAAGAAATAATTAACAAACATCCCAAAAGAGTGTGGAAAGATTACAAGGGTGGTTTTAAAAGACTCCCCAAACCTTCACATTGGGTTTTATAATGGTTCCCAAAAACATCTAACAATAAACAACAACATCATCCCAATAGAAAATCAACCCCCCTTTTGTGAAACTCCTTTCCACCTCAACAAAAAAGGAGCCCACCTCTATAGGAGCAAAAAAGGAAGAGGCCATCAGACTAGGGAGCCTACCACAATTCCATCCCACATCCAAGAAACCTACAAATGAGAAGACCACATAAAGTTATGATCAACCTCTTTCACAAAGAGACACTTCCACCTCCATAGGAATAAATACATTTTATAACACATCCATGTTACTAAAAAATGTGCTTGAGAATTAACATGTGCATTATAATTTATCAAATGTGAGAAATTTTTAGAAAAATATGAATGTTTAGTAACTTTTAGGCTCTTCATATTTGTCCTTTGATTACATGATTAATTCATCATTTAACTTAATTATACTAACATTAGATACATGACACAACTCAATATTTATGTGCTCTATTATGATTATATCTAGTTGTCCTTCTTCTTTCTTATTAGAAGGGGAGAAATCTTCTCACTTCTTGTTTCATTACCAAGGCTTGAATTTGGTTGTATTAAATTTTAAAATTATGTCTTTTCTAGGGTAAGTTCACTTTAAGGTCTACAAAATGTGATAGGGAGGGTTGTCCGCTCTTAAATTAAACAAGTTCAATTCTAACAAGGTGGGTTTGTTCATTACCTCATCCCAACTTGTAATGTATTTGATATAATGACATGTAATTAGATAAGATTTATTTCTAGTGAAAATGCTATAATACTAAAATTCCTAGTTAGACATCTATTTTGAAATCCCTTTTAAGAGATTTATCTTTTTGTGTCTTATAGTTTATTCTAATTTTAAACATTTAAAGTCTAAATGTGTGAGAAGGATCAAGATTAAGTCAGATCTTGATGCAAGATAGGACAATAGGGGCTAGGAATGGCACACCCTAACCTAATCCACCTTGCTCAACAACACGCGGAAGCAACAACACACAACAGTGAGAGAGAGAATGCAGAAAATTTCATATATTATCTTCAAATTGATTCATACATGCTGGGCTGTAAGGCCTTCCTAGTTTAGGCTAGATATTACAATCAAGTATAAAAGTCCTCAAACATGCGAGGATTTTCCAACCATCTCTCAACTTGTATCTTCTCCCTTCTAAAACTCACTCCCCACAACTCTTACCAAACAACTACATTTATACAAGAGGCTACCGAACCAAGTTGGCCTTCAAATCTAAAATCAACAAAAGGAAAGACCAGATCTAGGTCCACACGCTTCCCAATAATGGATACCAACATTAAATCCGTGACCCAAATTAACTGCACAAGTTAGCCTCAAAATAAATCCAAAACAAACAAATCGGTAAGCAAGGAAACCGAGTGCTAGACAAGCATCACCAAGCGCTAGGGAAATTCACCGAGTGCTAGAGAGATAACCGACCAACACCGGTGAACAAAGGAAACTGAGCAACACCGAACCAACTCGGTTAAAGAAGGAAGTAAGCAACACAAACAAACTCAAATATGTTTTTGGTGACATAGGATTGCCAAGGACTTGAGATGCTCCTGCATCAGACACTTGGGGTTATTTGAAATGATTCTCCAAATCATGAAATAGGTATGATCCGAGTTGCATCCAACTTAGATTATTGAATCCATGAACTGTATTCAGTCAGTCTATTCTTCCACTTTACCAGATATTCCATATATTATTTTCCTCTAATACTTCCACCAATTCTTTGCTCCAAAATCTTTTCAACTTCTTCATTCTTCTTCTTAGGATAATCCATCAGTACTGTCATGTCTTCTTCAGGTTCATGAAACTCATACAAATCAGTAGTGTTGAATATAGGTGATATATCCATGTCATCAGGTAACTCAATCTCATATGCATTTCCACTATCAAATTTTCTCAAAATCTTGCAAGGTCCAAACTTCTTCATCTTCAGCTTCCCATATGTTCCAATAGGAAATATGCCTCTCCTCAAATGAACCATCACTTCATCACCAACATAAATTTTTTTATGTCTTCTTGATCTATCAGCTCTGTCTTTGTATTTCTGATTACTCTTTTCCAGCTTAAGCTTCACATCTTCATGCAATGTCTTCATGTACTCAGCAAATTTTACTCCTTTAACACTTCTCTTTCTTTCATCAACAATGTCTCTCAAATATGATGTACCTCTCGGTTGTATACCATTTACAATCTCAAAAGGTGTTTTTCCAGTACTCCTATTTACTGAATTATTATATGCAAACTCTGCTTGTGCCAACACATAATCCCAATTACTCGGTGTGTCTCCAACTAAACATCTCAAAAGATTACCCAAACTTCTATTCACAACTTTTGTTTGTCCATCGGTTTGTGGGTGAAATGTAGAACTATATTTCAACTCAGTACCCAACTTTCTCCAAAGAGTCTTCCAAAAGTATCCAACAAATTTACTGTCTCGGTTAGAGATAACACTCCTTGTTAATCCATGCAATCGGACAATTTCCTTAAAGAAAAGATCTTCTACATGTACTTCATCTGATGTCTTTCTACAAGGTATAAAATGTGCCATTTTAGAAAATCTATCCACAACAACAAATATAGAATCATTACCTCTTACTATCTTCGGTAAGGCAAGAACAAAATCCATATTGATGTCAATCCAAGGTTTCTCAGGTACAAAAATCGATGTATACAATCTAGTATTTTGACTAACTCCTTTTGCAACTTGACAAACTCCACAACTTTTCACAAATTTTTGAACATCTTTATACAACTGAGGCCAAAATTATTTCTCCTTAAGAAAATTCAATGTCTTATCAACACCAAAATGTCCAGCCAAACCACTACTATGTTTCTCTTTTATCAAATTATTTCTCATTGCTCCTCTCGGTATACACAACTAAATACCTTTAAACAACATACCTCCTTGCATAAAATATTCATCCCATTTAGTACTCTGTTGATCTTGAATAGGTGCTCTACACTTTCTCCACGACACAAAAAAAAGGATCAAATTCATAAGAATCCCTCATGTCATTAAAGCCTAGAACTCCAATTTTCATCTTGGTCATCAAAGATCTTCTTCTACTCAATGCATCAACAACTCGGTTAGTGACTCCACTCTTATGTTTTATCACAAATGTATAACTCTGTAAATACTCAACCCATTTCATATGTCTCTGATTCAACTTATTCTGACTACCCAAATACTGTAAAGCTTATGATCGGTATACAACACAAATTTACTCAGCATCAAATAATGTCTCCATTTCTTCAGTGCTTGAACAATAGCATAGAATTCTTGATCATACACAAAATATTTCCTTTTTGCATCATTCAACTTTTCACTAAAGAAAGCAACAAGTTTACCTTCTTGACTCAATACAACTCCAATTGCACTTCCACTTGCATCGCATTCCACATGAAATAGCTTATTAAAATCAAGCAACGCCAAAATAGGCAATTCAACAACCTTCTGCTTCAGAGTCTCTAAACTTTTATCAGCTCCATGTGTCCACTTGAATTCTCTTTTGTCTCCTCTCATAATCTCAGTCATAGCATTACAAATTGAACTGAATTTCCTAATGAACTTTCGGTAAAAACTTGCCAAACCATTAAATGATCTTACCTCACTAGCACTCTCAGGTGTAGGCCAATTCAAAATAGCCTCAACCTTTTAAGGATCAATTTTCAAACCATCAACCAAAATCCCAAATCCCAAATAAACAATCTCCTCTTTCATGAATGAACACTATTTCACATTTATTAGCAACTTTTCTTCCTTCAATCTCTGCAAAACTTATCTAACATGAAACAAATTTTCTTCTCTAGTCTTACTGAATATCAGAATATCATCAAGATATACAATCACAAACTTATCCAAGAATTTCTTCAAAACTTCATTCATCAACCTCATAAAAGTACTCGGTGCATTAGTTAAACCAAAAGGCATAACCAACCACTCATACAAACCTTCTTTTGTCTTGAAAGTAGTCTTCCATTCATCACCTTCTCTGATTCTGATCTGATGATACCCAATTTTCAAATTGATTTTAGTAAAATACTTTGCTCCAGTCAAACTATCCATTATATCATCGATTCTCGGTATAGGAAACCTATACTTCACTGTTATCTTGTTGATTTCTCTGGAATTAGTACACATTCACCATTAACCATTCTTCTTAGGTGCCAATACCACAGGTACTACACAAGGACTCAAACTTTCTCTGATCAAATCTTTCTACAACAATTCTTGAATCTATCAGTTCAATTCCTAATTCTTGGCAAGTGTCAACCGATGAGGTGCCTTATTCGAAAAACTAGCTCTAGGAATAAGATCCATGCAATGATCAATGCTTCTCTTCAGTGGAAAACCATAAGGTACATTATCAAAAATAATTTCATTGTACTCGGTGAGTAACTTATCAATCTCCTCAGGGACATTATCCTCTATTTTCTTACTCGGTTTGTTAGGAATCACAACAAAACATACATCATTCTTCTTTAAATCCTTAAAAAACTTTCTTCCTTCCATCAAGCAAACTTTCACAGATGTGCAAACATTACTAACAGGTTCTTCCATCAAAGGTAACAAGATTTGTCTTCTTCCATCAGCCCAACTAGTATACTTATGCAATATCCCATCATATATAGCATGTCTATTATACTGCCAAGTTCTACCCAACAAAATATGACAACAATCAATAGGCATGATATCACATAACACCTTATCATTGTACTTTCCATTTTTCAAATTCACATAACATTGTTCACTTACCAAGAGTATATGCTCATCTTTGATCCATGAAATCTGATAGGGCTTCAGATATTCTAACCTTTTCAAATGTAACTTTGTGACCATTTCCTCAGATGCTAGATTCTCTGAGCTACCATTGTCAATGATTACCTTCCAAACTTTGTCAAAAAATCTACATCTAATCTTAAACAAAATTTTCCTTACTGGATCTTCCTTTTTACCTTCATTCCAAAGTGCTCTTCTTACCATCAAGTTATTTTCCTTCTCAGGTTCATTCAGTGTCTCTTCTTGCACCAAAGTATTTCTACTACTACCAGCCTTCTTTCTTTCATGTGTACACTCAAATGATCTATGTCCTTCTTATCCACAGTTGTAACAAGTTCCTCAGAAACCACCTCTGTAGTTGCTACCTCTGCCTCTAGATGAACTTTCACCTTTCCACTCGGTCTTGCTTTTATCCAAATTTGTCTTTTCAGGTTCAGATCTACTATTTTCACCATGAGATCTACCTCTTCCTCTAGGGAATCTACCACCTCTTCCTCTTTGTCTTTGCTCATGTCTCTTATTC
The DNA here is from genome assembly GCA_027943335.1 of Chamaecyparis obtusa. Classification (NCBI taxonomy): domain Eukaryota; kingdom Viridiplantae; phylum Streptophyta; class Pinopsida; order Cupressales; family Cupressaceae; genus Chamaecyparis; species Chamaecyparis obtusa. The sequence continues at coordinate 345,072 of BSBK01002698.1, forward strand.
AATTTATCCTCAGCTTTCGATGCAAATTGATAAGCCTCTTCAGTATTCTCCAATTTGACCAAACTAATTTCTTCTTGGATGGAAAATCTCAAACCATTCAGGTATCTAGCAATTCTTTCCACATCATCTTCATCATGTCCAGATCTGATATCTAATCTATAGAATTCCTCAGTATATTCCTTTAACGAGCTATCTTTCTACCTTAAACTTTGCATTCGCCTAACTAGGTTAATCTGATAATCACAAGGTAAGAATTTTTCTTTTAATTTATTCACCATCTTACTCCATACCTTGATTTTATCTTTGCCTTTCCTCTTTCTGTCTAGATGCAGATGTTCCCACCATAAGGATGCATGAATTTTCAACTTTGTGCTTGCAATTTTCACCTTCTTTTCCTCAAGTACATTTTCATACTCAAAGTAATTTCCATCTTAGTGATCCAATCCACCAATTCATCAGAATCCAATTTTCCACCATACTCAGGACGATTAAAGTGTGGTGTAGACTTCAGACTTGTCAAAGCCTTCAAGAATCTTTCCTCACCTTGATCCATCACAGGTGCAGGTTCTACATCACCTTGTTCTACCTCAATTTCATCATCACTAACATCTTTAAGATGTCTTCCTCTTCTCTGGGCTGTTTCAACAACTTCTAATCTAGCAGCAAGTTGTCTCAACATGTTTGCCAATCCTGGATCCGCATCTCGCCTCCCACGAACCATCTTTAAAACCCTCTGCAATTGCAGGTTAGATCACAATCTACTACCCCACAACAATTCAACTAGGGCTTCATAAGAAGGAACCTTCAAATCTAGATTCACAAACCTAGATCCAGATCTAACTTGGCTCTGATACCACCTGATGCGGGGAGGACAAGGAGGGGCTAGGAATGGCACACCCTAACCTGATCCACCTTTCTCAACAACACGTGGAAGTAACAACACACAATAGTGTGAGAGAGAATGCATAAAATTTCATATATTATCTTCAAATTGATTCATACATGCCAAGATGTAAGGCCTTCCCAGTTTCAGCCAGATATTATAATCAAGTACAGAAGTCCTCAGACATGCGAGGATCTACGAACCATATCTAAACTTCTATCTTCTATCTTCTAAAACTCACTCCCCACAACTCTAACCAAACAACTACATTTATACAAGAGGCTACCGAACCAAGTCAGCCTCCAGATCCATAATCAATGAAAGGAAAGACCAGATCTAGGTCCACATGCTTCCCAATGATGGATACCAACATTAAATTTGTGACCCAAATTAACTGCACAAGTCAGCCTCAAAAGAAATCCAAAAGAAACAGCTCGGTAAGCAAGGAAACTGAGCACCATACAAGCATCACTGAGCACTAGGGAAATTCACCGAGTGCCAGAGAGATAACCGACCAATATCAACAAACAAAGGAAACTAAGCAACACTGAACCAACTCGGTCAAAGTAGGAACCGAGCAACACAAACAAACTCAAATATGTTTTTGGTGACACATGATTGCCAAGGACCCGAGATGCTGCTGCATCAGATCTTGATAATTTAATCATGTGAAAAATGTAATATAGATAGAGATAATTTCTTAAAAAATAAATAAATTAGAGCATGTGATACAACAAAGTGAAAAAATTGTAATCAAATAAAGTTACATGTCCTTTTTTCAAAAAAATGAATTCACATAAAAAAACATATAGAAGATTTACTAACAAGGTTTGGGAGAAGAGACCACAATCAATTTCAAATATAAATATTTATTATAAAAAATATCATAAATTGTATTAGTTGTTCTTAGACTTTGTATAAAGAAGTTATCAAATGAAGCATATTATTAGTCTTGAATATATAGGTAGGGGATTAATGTTTTTGGTTGCACCAAAATGCAATTAGATTATTTTGAAAACCACACCAACACCAAAATAAAATATTTAATCTATAGTTTGGATTGTTATGATTTTTTATATTTATTTTTTACAAATTTTTTTATTTTTTCTAATTGGCCATTCTTAATTTTGTTCAGGGTTTTCCTCATTTATTATTAAAATTAATAAAAAAAGAATCTTGTAACCAATAAAAAATAAGCAAATGAAACACTTAAAATGAAGACTAACATTTTTTTCCCTTGTTGAGCCCATGACATTCTTGGGATTTTCTACGGTAAAAACTTTGGATACTTTTTTTTGTTTGAATTTTCATATTTTTCTCTGTTTTGGCCAGAAGTGATTTTCTTTGATCTTTTGTTTTGAAGTCTAGATGCCAATAATGGACTAATAAGTTGCATTTGTTTGAGGAGCAATATTTTTTTCCCTCCTTGTCTAGGTGCTACAAAATGTAAAGTTTGTTAATTTCTCCTAAAAACAACCATGAAGTTTTAATATCATTGGTTCTATTTCTTATGTATGCATTTAGACCAATACTGGAGTACAACATTTTTAGGATTGTGAGGAAATAGGCAAGGCTGTTGGGTGTCCTCAAATGTCTAAAAAATAGAGCTAATAAGAGGATTTGAAGCTTTTCAAGAAGAATGTATGTAAAAAATTAGTTAAATTTTGTGCTATACAAAGTTTTTGGATAGATGTGTTTGCAATTTTAGGTTTTGTGTTCAAACTAGAAAATTTATAATAGATGTGGTGCCATGAATGTGAGCTTATTCCTTTCCTTTTAAATTTTTGAGTTTTTCTTTGGTAAATTCTTGTGAAGACCTTTGCACAATGCCTCACAATATGATTATTTTTATTTAGTTTCTAAAGCAGAAATGAAAACTTTTCCAATCCAGGAGAGAATTTAATTATAGAATAAAATTTCAAAACATGCATTAATGATGGAAAACAAATTTTCCCCTCCATCTGCTACCTTGGAAAGGATAGACTCGCTAAGACCTTAAGTTTAAGGGTTTATGTGAAGATTTCTGAAATTTTTTTTCTTCTGAAAAGCGAGGGTTTCCTTTTTGGTAATCCTTTATGTTGATCTACGCATAGATAGAAATATTTATTTTTATAATAAATGTGGAAATTAGTTTACTTGAGCACCAAGAATGTGAGTTTTTTCCTTTCCTTTTAAATTGCAGAGAGTTACTATTTGTTAAATTTTGATGAAGATTTACACAAAATGACCTAGAATATGACTAATTTTTTTTCAGATTCTAAAGCATAAGTTAAAGCTTTGCCAATTCAAGAGAGACTATAATAGGAGACTAAAATTTTAAAACATGCATCACTAATATGGTTATATATGGAAAAACAAAATTTCCCTTGTATCTACTACTTGAGCAATGATGGAGACTCTTTGACGTTGAGCTCAAGGGTTCAAGGAATATTTTTGGTGTGTTTTGTCTGAGATGTGACGATTCTTCTTCCTTTCAAGAATTAAAATTATTTATAGTATCACACGATTTAACAATATAATCCACTATGTTGATCTTTACCCAAATAGAAAATTGCTTCTCATTATTAAACATCCTTATTGCCAAAGAATCTACCAACAAAATTAGTTTCCTAGAGGCATGCATTTGAGAAAATAGAGGTATTTTTTTTTGGAAAACCCTAATAATGTCATCCAAAGAAAATCCATTTAAGAGAACAACCACATGCTTGCATTTTTCCAGTTCTCTATTTCATGACACATGTACGTGCCTAATGCAAATCATTTTATTTATGTTTCTAAAAATTTCTTAGGGTTGAAGGGGGTTTTTGTCAAATAGTTTGAATAAATTATTTTTTCACATTTGATGGGGATATTTGAGGAATAGGGAGAGGATTTGAATGTATCATTTGAGAAAGTGGCCGGGGTTAGGAAAAATGGTCACTATACAATATCACATATATAGTCTATTAAACACTAATGAGTGTGGGTCACCACAATGACAACCAATCAGAGAGTGATTGCATACACTATATTTTTTTTAAAAATTAGTTTGTGTTCTCCGATCAAAATTCAATCTGTGCAAGTTGTCACTACCTAAGGTTCACCCAAGTAAAGACAAATCCAAAAACCCTTATAATTCATCCAAGCACCCTCTCCAAGAAAGTGGCCAAGGTTTGGGAGAGGGAAATTAAAAAAAGAATGGGTATGGTGTAAAATGAGTGTTGTACAAAACTAGGGTGAACCTAACACATATGTTAAAATTTTGACATTCTCAAAACTTTAAACACAAAACCAATTCATAAAACTATCTACTTCATAAGTAGTTTATATTAAGGATAATCAATAGCATTCTGAAACCTTGAATGTAAAATTAATTCATTAGGCTTTCTTCTTGAGAAATAATAATTCGTTAGGTTGTCTTCTTCAGAAGCAATAGTAAAAATGATATTTAAAAATTGCTAGAAACTATAAAGATAAAGTTCTACAAGACAAAATCATTAATTGAGAAGAGAGTGTGGTGAAATCCCTTTTAAAGAATTAGTCAAAAGTGATGTAGAAAGACAAGAAGACTCTTAATCCTTCTCTAATTCAACATTTGTATTTTTCAACCATTCAACAAATGGTTTGACAATATTTCCAAATTAGAGACGACTTCTTTTCAGCCTTTGAAATACATTTATTAAACAAATCATAAATATTTTCTTCCTTACAATATCTCTCATACAACAACTTTAGAACTCAAGAAGCGTACTTCACAGTTTCAAAATGGAAAAGGTTACAAAATGCTTCCTTCACACCAAGCAACAACCACTAAGAATTTTCATATTGCATAGCTTTAGAAGAGAGTTATTTATTTTTTCTTACCTCTTTTAAACACTCTTTCCTTGCACCATTCAAAAGAGCTTCAATATAATCACGCATGATTTACCTCAGAATTCATGCAACCCTATCTATGGGATAGTTCTATAACATACTATACTTGTAAAATTTACTCTTATTACTCCTCTTGCACAAAACTCCATCCTGCATGGGGGATTCTTAATATAAGATTAAGGAGTTTTACATCAAATCAAGACTAATATAGACTTGATCTTCATTACAAATGATAGGAAGGTTTTTTCTAACATTTTCCCCCTTCTCTAACATTTAAAAATGAAGCAATACTAATTCATTATAAACAAAATGTTACAAATTACTAAAAGATTTTTCTTATCGACACATTCTCATCTCTCACATTTATGCACCAATGACCTGAATATTTGTAGAGCATACCAACATTGATATCTATTTGTTTCCACAATTGACAATTCAAAATTATCTTCTAAATCTATAAATAAGGTAAAAACTGGCACATCTCTCAAACATTGTATATCTAGTTGAACACACTGGCTTGAGGATATTAGAATCCTCATAGTTGAACCTATAATATAGAAGATTAGAGAAAATTGATATGATGTAAACAAACATATATAAAATCAATTTAAGTTTTCTATTTTTCTTTGATATTTTTGCTTAGAGTGCAATTTTTTTGGTCTCTATGTACATGTGTTGATATGTCTACTTTGTCACTTGTTAGAGCTATGCTAGTCGTATGTTTATATATAGCTATTTTCCTCTTTGCATGATCAAGTTAGTAACAATTTCAATTAAAAAAAGTACTTAGGCATTCTATATTGTGTGCATAGAGAACTTTTGACATCTTTCTACATAGAACATGAGATAAATTTAGATCATCTTTTTGTTTATGCACTTTTAAAATAATTTTTTACATTGGATATTGATCTAATTTATTTTCAGACACATTTCTTTGCATTGGCCGTTGAAATAGAAAATTGGAATAGATGAGGAGGTATTTGTTTTGGACCTAAAGAATGCTCAAGTAACCAAAGGTGCAAAATATTATTTAAGTTGTGTTGTTAATTACTTTGATTCCATTTTGACATTTGCTATAGTTTTTGAAATTAGAATGTTTTCATTTAAGGCACAAATAATTAAATGGATGACTAGATTAAATTAGATATTGGATAGAGAAGTTATGATTGTGAAACTATTGGACACCTGATAGTAAACAAATATAGAATAGTAATTAAATATGAAAAAAATAAGATGCTTTGTGTCTATATCTAGGAAGTCTAATTTTAATGCAATCACTAAAGTCTTTAATTATGTAATGACCTATAATATGTATGTTTTGAAGAGTCCTACAATTATTAAAGTTGTTCAATATATATTATTTATTTGCAAGTAACCTCTTATTTTAACTATTATTAGGCCCATTTGAATGAAAACCAAATGAACCATTTTCCTTTGTGGACAATGATTTCCTTGCAATGGTTACAAGCAAGATTCAAATCGTCAAATTTCTTTAATGAGGTATTTGTTCTGTCGGGATTGTAATTTCTAAAAGATGAGTTATATGTAGTACTACAATCTTAATTTGTAGGGTAGTTAAAGTAGTGCACAATATGCCATTCACTTTGAGCTTTCTAAAGGTAGTTAACCTAGCAGCATCTTTAATTTTATGTGAAATATTTTTCTTTAAATGATATACTAAGGTTGTATTTTTAATTCATAATAATTGTACGTAAGTTAATATCTCATTCTATTCAAGGGTAAAATGAAGATTAAAGGGAGGATGAGTGTAGCACAAAATTTTACACATGACATTTTTCCAAATCCTTCAAAGCTATAAAATTAATGCTCATCCTCCACAAACTACTCTATTTTTTCTAGAGGTTGTTCATGGATATTTTCAATATCAAATCTAGCATTTAGTCAAAATTGTTTCAAGTGTCTCATGTTCTTTTTAGGGCATCCTCTATTGGGATAGACTTTATCTTATTTTATCATTTCTATGGCTATATTAGGATGTGGATGCACTTAAATTGAAATGGAGTTTAGAGAAATTTCAATTTTTTATGGGGAAGGTCTTCGAGATCCCAAACTACACTCAGACGAGCTTCGGGTCATGTAACTAGTTTGGATGTCATGTGGCTACAAATGCATCTCTCCCACTTGGCACTTTAATAAAATTAAAGGAAATAATATTCATAGTAATCAACCACTTTATAATATATATTACCTGCTCAATTTATGATAACATCAAAACTATTAATAACAAAAGTTTGAATTCACTAGTATCAGGATAAACATTCTAGTAATCTTCAATAGTTGTAGTTTGAATCTGCAAGTATCAGAATTATCAAGTATCATTAAATTATTGTAGTATTGTAAAAAGATGAAATCATTATTTTCTTCTTTAAGGAAATATTTGAAACATGATTAAACACTATTTTTTTCCAATTAGAATTGTCTTATCCAATGTATAGAATACAACCTTGTGGAAATCAAATTCGCTATCAATCTTGCCTATTTTCTTGCATTAGGCAGGGACTCCAGCTGCAACACAACTCTTGTTTTTATCAATCTCCTTGCTTCAAGCTCATTTGACAAAGGTAGGCACAATTTAGAATATTTTTTTAGGAAGTTTCTCATCTCAATATAAATGATTCATTTAAATATTAAAATCTACATTTTTAACCGAGTATTTAATTTAAAAAAATATAATTATATCTTATTAGAATATTGTTAATACAATAAGTAATTTATTAAAAAAAATCATAATTAAATTCATTTTTGATTGTTATTTAACATTTTAATAAAAGGATGATAAAAAGTATTTACAATGCAAGTTAATATGTGAGATTGCAAGGGTGTGGATGCCCTTATTAATATACTATTTGATATTCTAAAAAGTATTACACATGTAGAGGATGAATGATGAGAAATTACACAAAACAAAAACAAGGACAATAATTATAATTAGTTGAGTAACAAAGTTAAAGTCTAATTATTATGCCCATTCACTTTAATAGACTTTACAAATTAAATTGGTTGGGATTAACGTTATTATTATCATCTTTTCTTAAAAGAACCTTCTTACAATGTCATATTTGTAGTTTGACATTTACTTTACATATTAATGAGTAAAATAAAAATGTATTTTACATATTAATGAGTAAAATAAAAATGTATTTTACATATTAACAAAATTAAACACGATAGTAGACACACATTAAGGATTTGATCTTTTTTGCTTTTGAAAACTCCAAGAAAAGATAGATACCACTTCACATTTGTAAAAGATATTTAGAAAAACATGTAATATATTAAGAATGAAACATATTATTATGTCAAAATTTTATTAGAGAAAACACATGATCGAGGTGTGAAAATAAGTACTAACACTATTGATGCATGCACATTATGCACATAGATAGCACTAACATTAAAATGTAGCGTATAATCGATTATTAATACATTACATATAATATAAAGATTAAGATTTAAATATTTAAATGTATAAAAATATTTTTAAATGTTGTAAATGTTTCAAATATTTTAGTGCATCATCACACCATGGATTATTTTGTACATTGATAACATAATGCTACATCAAAGAGTACTTCATTATTCCATTATATTTTAGTGTTATTATACATAATTTCTACTAATATAAAAAATTAAATAGGAAATGACTTGATGTGGGCTGCAAATAAACTATATTAGTCACATAAACCATCTTGCATTGAACAAGTCAAAGTGTCCTACACAACACCCCCTTGAACTTTATGAGATTAGAATTAGTAAACTTGAATTTTCAATAGTTATCATTATCAAATTAACTTATCTATCATTGAAAGAAAGAGACTCTAATTAATAATTATATTTAATAAACTCCTTTAGTCAATATTATTATTGAAAATATGTATATATGTATGTATGTATGTATATTGCATTGATATTTTATATATGTAAAAGTCATTTGTATGAATGAAGATCTCCATTAAATTTATCCATACAATGCAAATAAGACATATTGCAACATTGTACATAAAAAAGGACTATTAAACTGTTTAAGGAAGGGTATATCTAATCTTATATAAAATTTCATAAGATTTAAATTTACATTATGTCTTATTTTAAATTTTCAAAATTTTAATATCAATTTTATGAAAAATATTAAGAGCAAATTAAAATGTGCCAATTGTTGGGATAAGGCATTGTACACCTTGCACAATGTTTATTTTACTATTATTTATGTGGTACAACTAGGGGGACCTAGAAGTACATGCACTATGCTAGGAGCTAACATTCTTGGCGCCACTTTATGTTGTATGCAAAATTGAGAAAATAAATTCAATTTAATATTAGAGAAGTATTAATAAAGTGAAAATTTAGTACCCAATATAAAATGAGGGGCTAATTACATTATGTTCACATACTTTTGTTGCACATGGTTTCACTTTACCACTTGGTTGTATTTGTGTGAGCTTAGGTATATATAAGCAAGTACATGTTTAGTTTTTAAGGTTGGTTGGGTGAGTGAGATATCATATTTTTTAGTCTTCTAAAGAATACACATGTGAAGCATGGCATGTGATGTGTGGATTCATGTATGGACACATGAAAGATGCACTGGAGAGGCTTGATGTTTCAAAAGTACTCATTGTAACTTTCTAAGCGCATACATTATTTATTTTTTGAATAATACATGGTACAAATGCTTCTAAAGGCTATGTTTTCCCCCACACATGTTTTACCAAGGTATATTATGTATCATCTATTTGATCCTTGCATAGTGGTTATTCGGTAAGCTTGTATGCATGCATTGATGAAATGAAATGGGTATTGAAGCACTATCTCCTAACAAGTGGTATCAAAGCTTAAATGGTTGGATATTGAGTTATAACCCTAGCTTGAGTGGATTTGGTGCAAGGTTGAAGCTGTTGGTGCCCAAAAATGATGGATCACTTTTGGCCAACTGATAGGTACACACTAGTACCTTTGCAATTCTGGCTTAATCAAGCCAAGGCTGGTAGGCCTAAATTCACTTTAAACTATCAAATTCTCTATGTTGCATAACTACGTACATAAATAAATAAAGTTCCTCCCAAGGTGGTGAATGATCCTTGGAGGAAAGAAACAAATCCTCTAATAATCTCTATTCTATAAATCTTGACTAAAGTGGATTAAACTAAGGACTCAAAAGTAATATTTTTGAAATAATGATTATATAATCTACAAACCACAAAGTATGAACCAAATGACAAATTCCAAATTATAGTTAGATCAGTGCCTTCTAAATACTTGGGCTATAGAGTCATAAAACTTTCAATCCTACATACAATCAGAGATAGTTTTAAGGTAACTCACTCCTGTAAAGCGAGACCATCACCCTACAATATTCTATTGAAACAAAATTTAAAACAACTTATACAATAGGTCCTATGGTTCTTAACCCAACTTAAGAGCCCAAAAGGAAACAATAACAGGTTCTCAGACCATGCTACCATTATTCAAATTGTACAAATTAGTCATAAATGAATGCATCAAATAGAAAAACACAGTAGGATACCCTGGTTCATAGAGTAATCTGAAAGACTAATTGAAAACATATAACTTATAACCACAAATAAAAAAGAAGAGCACTTATCTTTATTAATGTTGAAAAAAATAGTACATTAGAGTTCATATTGTAGTTTTGATCGAATTATATCCTATGAAAATATATCTTGTATTGTATTGTCTCTCTTTACATTTTACATTATGTATATATACATGTTTGAGTGCCCTTCACACCTCTTTAGGGTGAAAAGACACACCCTTATTACAAATTGTTTTGAAAAAATGATAAACTAACTAAAAAATAACTACCTAACTTTCGGATTTGGGCTTGGTTGAAAAACCAAAACACCTCGTGGAAAGTTAATATTTTTAATGGAGATAGGAAATTTGATTTCCCAAACTGGGTCTTTTTTAGATTTTTAAAATTCGACCATCTTCTACCTCTGTTGACATCATCTTTGCAATAGGTCGAAATTCCAACATTTTCTAAAGGCTTTGATCATAGAATTTTGATTGTTCTTGTCATAGAGCTTCCTTCCATAATATCTCAACTTTTTAATTGAAAATTAATGTAATATTTTATCCCATTTCATGTACTCCATCATTAATTATTTAGCATGGAAATTAAGAGGCCATTTTTTTAGGGTTTTATCACTATATAGGACTCCAAATTTTGCCCAAAATTTAGAGCTCCAACAGAAGCCATGAATATGCATAAAATATTTGAGGCATTATAAGACATAGAACACATTTGTATGTTATTTTATTTAAAATTTGAAGGTTGGTTTTGGTTTTGTTGTTATAATGGGTTTGATACAGATTTGGGGTTTGATAAATATTGGGTCAAAAGGGACCCTTGGATGTTCTTTCATATGAGGGTTTTGTGGGTGAAGTTTTGCAAATGACCCTTTGGGACAAAACGAACCTCACCATTGTATCTAGAATGACTACGAAATAAAAAAATGACATAAATTTTGATTAATTTCTCAAAATTTCTCAAAACTATTATTTTTCACCCCTAGCCCTAGCCTTATGACTATACAAGCAACCAAGAGCATTGTAATGCCTCGCCAAGGAACCAATGAGAGATTAACCTAAAACTAATACTAAATTTACAAAATACTTTTTTTCTTCTCATGGGTTTGAATGATATTTATTTTTATAAATTGTTTTTTTTTAAATTAAATTTTATTTTGTAAGTTTCTTTTAATAAAAAATATTAATAATATATATAATTTTTACTTTAAGAAATTTTATTGATAATAAATGTTAATATTAATTAAATTAATATTATTATTTATTAGTTAGTATTATTAACTATTAGTGTAAGTTGTTTAAAACTCATTGTCAATATTTTGTAATTATATGAGTTTAGTAATTATGGATTTGAAATCAATTTATTTAAATCTTTGTATAAGTTGATTTTTCATGTATGAGGAAGAATTTAATCTAGGAATGCGATTATAGTTGTGTTAGTAATTATTTTAATAAATTAATTTATGTAACGAAGCTTTTTATAAATTAGTTTATTATTATTAAATTCTTATGATTGTTTTTCCTTCTCTGATTGTGGGTTAAGAGGGAATCTTTTACGTTATCCTTTTTAGGATTGTTACCAGAGGCAGGGTTAGGAAAATATGTTATGTTTGTTTGCATTGCATACTTTTTTGGTATTCAATTTTGTTATAACCCAATCCTATGAATGCTCTTGAGTATGTTATGATATATATGTGATAAAAGTTGGTTATGTGTGTTCCTGTGATATTTTGGAACCAAATCTTTACTTTTATGATTCATGATGATCTATGAGATTTTTTTGAGACTTATGAGCTTAGGGTAGGTTATCTAGGTGTTAAAGGGGAAGTGGCTTTCTTTGGAGGCACCGAAGCCCACAAGTGGCTACCTAGGCATCCTTATTAAGTTACTTAAATAATTGATAATATAATATATTAAATAGGGTTTTAAAATGAATTAAGAAGATAATGGATTCCTTGCCCATGTCTTGAGTTCTAGTATAGGATAAGATTGGGAGTGGGAGAAGATGCTTTCCTATCTAGTAGTGACAGTGAGTTCTGACATGATTGGTTGTCCTTGTCTACATGAGAGGATTTTAGGTTCTGCATATGTCCCAATCAGAGTCTAGTGAGATCATTCCAAGGGGTTGACATATGTGATGACACTTCCCTAATTTCATCTTAGGTTTCCTAAGTGTATTGGTTGCCTCTGGATTAGTAGGTGTACCTTTGAATTATTGAGTTGTACTCTTGAGACATGAACTTATAGGATCCCTTTCTTAGTATTACTTGATGAGTGATTTTGGTATTGTTATCCGAATGGGGTTTGATTTTATCTCCTCAGCATTGTGGGATTGGAACCACATGTTTCCATGAGGTCGAGAGGTAGTGATTCTCTTACCATTGGAGACTCTGACGTTCTAGTACCAGTGTTGGATGATCCTTGTTGCAATTTTTTCTTATTCTTTCTTCTTTGGAGATTTGTTCCTATTCTTCTTTTATTTGTGCTTTATACTCAGTTGTATTTACATACTTTGCAACTTGTGCAGTGGATGTGGATTATCATGTATACCTTATGATTAAGATGTATTTGTTTATTCTTTTATGATATGATGTACTTTAATTATGTGGAATATTTATATGGTTAATGTATTTAATATATTAAGTTGTATTTACGTAATTCTACATCAAGGAACCCTAGAGATTTGTAATGTGTAATTGAGATTGTGTATATGAGCATATATCAATTTTATGTTTTACTTTTGCTTGGTTATTCGATATTGTTTGTAAACTCTTCATAAAAAAATTTATTCTATAAACTTAGTATCATGTTTTAGGTTAATTTCTCTTGGGTTCCCTGGCGGGGCATTACACTTGGTATTAGAGCCCATGTTTCTACACTAGGAACTTTGGGAATTTTGTATGCCCATTAGATATTTAGTAGTTAAAACATGAAACAAAAAAAACTTAGACATATAAAACTCTTGTATTTCAGACTATTTCTTTACGATTAATTCACATCTTATTTTTGATTTATTTAAAATATCGTTCTTCTTGTTTGAATATTGTAGGAAAGATGGTCATTGAGACTAGATCTATTGCTAGAGGCCGTAATGGAGGCCGTAGTAGAGGACGTGGAAGGAGCATGATTCCATAGTTTGGAAAAATATAATCTTGAAACATCCATGTAATAGTATCAAAATAAACCATTAGGCTCCCTGTGCACTTTCCAAAAATATCTTTGATCCATCTCAAACACCTTGAGATCATAACCATAACCCTAAAACATTTTATTGATCTCACATAATCCGCTTTATGATCTTCCTTTGGCATGTCAGCTTAGAAAAAAACTTCTTCAAATTCAATAAAATCGGTCACCTTGAACAATGTAAACTGCCAGATCATCAAGTACATAATCCTATATCATCTTAAGACATCATTTAAGCTCAAACAAATTCATCATCATTTAAAAATTTTCCACTAATTCTTGCCCTCTTTCAAGAACACTGTTGCCCCCAAATAAAATGCTTGTAACTACCTTACAAATAATTAGAATAAAAAAACCTTTGAATGGTAGACACATTGATATGTCCTTTACACATTCCCAACTGTGTGACTGAATATCTCATTATATGTTCTTGCACAAACTTAGACTCTGCATCTCTACAACTCTGTCACACTGTCAAACAGTGACATAACCAATCTTTATTTATGACACCATAGCTCATCCAAAACATCAATTCAACATCTAAAACTTTGCATACATCATGTAGACAACATCTACATCTCCCCATGAGGTGCACAAATCCTCATCTTGAGTAATCTTGCTACACAACTTGCCTGAGAATTCCCTGTTACTGGTAAAACTGCATAAAAATCATTCATACTATATGATAGACATGTAATTAGTATGAATAGACATCCAAACTTTATGATAAGAATATTAATATAAAATGATAGACATGTTGACATCAATGAAAACACATCCAACTTGCAAACACAAAGAAGTGGCTTTGGTATTCCAAAGAAAACCTAGACCATACTTTTCCTATTTGGAAGTTATTCAAGATTCTACACCGATTCAACTATTGTGATGACAAAATCAAGATGGCGAGTGGAAGTGGAACGGGAGCAGTTAGGGTTTCTAGTGCAGGAGATGCTGAGAGTGACTCAAATGCTGACGATGGTGACCCAAATGGGGGCATGCAGGTCCTCTCATTGGGAGGCTTTTGTCCCGGCATCAGGAGATTAGAGGGGGGCTTTTGCTCTCGTGATGGTTGCAGGGGGTCTCTTGCCGGTGTAGGTCCGTGGTGGCAGAGGAGACACTCTGTCTCTCTTTAGAAGGCCAGAGCCTGTAGGTGGCAGTAGTGGTATGTCACTAAGGGTTTGTGGGGGTTCGTCTTCCCCATTTCTTTGGTGTGGAGAAGACCTTTGCTCACTCAAGATGCCAGAGATGGTGGGTGGTTGCAGAGGTCTTTCGGCTGAGTTCTTCCCATTGCGGCCTTTCCTTGGGACCCTCATGTGAGGGTTTTCTTTTGGGCTTCTCAACTCTTTCTTTTTCTGTGGAATATTGGTGGTGGGTTTTCTGACTTGGTTAAGATTGGCATCCCTATTGAGGTGGGATTCCTCACTAGAGCTCTTTGGCAACAGAAGGATGCTCCCTGTCTTTACTCCTCTTCCTAGTTTCCTCTAGAGGTGGAAGTTCCTTTTGAGGTTAAGATTTCTTTTCCTCTTACGACCTCTTTCCCGCTTCCTATTGAGGTGGAAGTTCCTTCTGAGGTGGAGGCTCAGCCTATTGAAGTGGCTTGGTGCTGGATGGAAGAGGTGGGTTGGAGTACTGTCACTGAGCTTGGCCACTGCTGGAGGGTTCTATTTTTGCCAGAGACCGTTAATGGCCTTATCTTTTTTCTGGTAGGTAGTGATTTGGGGGATTGGGGGGTCTCTCTCATTCCCTTGTCTTTGTTTAAGGTTGGGGGAGCCTTTCAAAACCCTGATGTAATGGTGCAGCTGAAGCTTAACATGCTCATATATTTAAGCTGCTATTTTCTATTTGGTTGTGATTGGGTCATTTGGGGAGCTAGCCTCATTCCCATTTCATTGTTTAAGGTTGGGGGAGCCTTTCAAAACCCTGATGGTTTGGAGCAGCTAAAGCTTAACATGCTTAAACATTTAAGCCGCTATTTTCTATTTGGTTGTGATTTGGTGGTTTGGGGAGTTATCCTCATACCCAGTTCATTGTTTAAGGTTGGGGGAGCCTTTCAAAACCTTGATGGTTTGGTGTAGCTGAAGCTCTACTTGCACAATTACTTAAGTTGCTGTTTCATTAAGTCTGGTTATGGGAGCCATCAAAACCCTTATGTATGGTTTAGGGAGCCTGAAAACCCTAGATATTTGGTGATGCTATAAGGCGTTGGCTTTAGACTATAGGTCTCAGCAGCTTGAGTCTTTTTGAGTATCTTTCTTCTGGCTGCTGTTGTATTGCTGGGTTTGTTTTGCTGGTTATTCTACTAGCAGTGTGTGCTGGGGGGTGCTGTAAGGTTTATATTTTTCCCCAGCTATTTCACTTTGGTTTGAGCTAATTCTTCCTATTTTAAAGGTCAGGGTTATAGTTCCCACCAAAAACTAATTGTAAATGGTTTTGAGGCCCATTCAAAACTTGCTTTTACCTTAATCAAAAACTATTGTGATGACAAATGAAGAAGATAAATGAATGAGTAAATTAAGAAGATGTGGCTACAAGAAACACAAGGTTTCTATGGTTAGACTTTCAAGATTCGGTTAAAGGAGTAGATATTGTAAGGTCTTTTCATAAAATCTTTGAGTTTAAATGTGTTCTTCCTGACTGTAGTTAATATTTGAGTTACCACAATTGTTCTTTAATTGCTTTTATGTCCAATTTAATTATGCATATGTTTGTCCTAAAATATTCAAGTTTTGGTCATTTGTATATCTGAAAAGGAAATATCAAGTCTTCCTCTTGTCTTTCTATGGTGGGGAGTTGAATAAATGGTCTTTGTACTATTTTTATTTGTTTTCCTTTGTCTTTCAATCTTAGATTGTATCTGTATCATGGTGATGTAAAATTGTTAGTTTTTCTTTCCTACTTTCTGTTTAAAAGCACACCCTAGAAAATAAAAAAATAGATCTTACAAGAGATTCATACCTCTAAAATTCAGAGGAAGATTGCTAACCCAATAAGCAATCTCTCTAGCTGTTAGTTACTTATTAGTCTTCACATTTGGGCTGAAATGATTCATTTTCATCATTTTTCTAAAAGGCCAATCTATTAACCAACATGGTCTCATCCTTGGAGTGCCCTTGGTGATGCCTATGAACTTGGCATTGCTTAGGAGGAAGGGTGTTTGTACCTAGCTTTTAGTGATGGTTGTGGTGTGACTTTCCTAGAGGAGGCTTTGTTGGTAATGGTTCCTCTTTTTTGAACCCTTGAGTTTTGGATTCTATTTCTATCTAGGTCTGTGGAGACTACTTTAGGGGCTCTCTCTCCCCCCTCATGCTTGGCGACTTTTTGGGTTGATAGTGATGGATAATTTTTTATGATTTTTTGGTGGTCTTGCTCTTAGAGTAGTCTATGGAGGCTTCTTGGTGGGTTTCCCTCCATCATTCATGTGGTGAGGTTACTCCATTTTCTTTTGATGTGCCTTTTGTAGAGCTATTTGTTGCCTAGTCTTCTTTTTAGTTTGGCCAATATCCCCCAAACTTATTCCTAGGTATCTAGAGGGGTTGTTCTACACTTTTAAAGGAAGTGGAGTGTATTATGTTGCTTCCTATTTTTTTCTTTGTTGCAGATTCGATGTTGGTAGCTATGGAGTTTTAGGCCCTGCCCTATATGGTATTTTTTTGGTCTTCAGTTTTGTCCTTTTTGCAAAGTGGTTTGAGTTGTGGTTATGTGCCTACAGTGAAGGGGTTTGGTTTCCTTCCCTTCTTTCTCTCTTATCCTACTATTGAAAGATGATCTAGTGGCTCTTCTTTGTGGGTTCTCCTTTCAGTTTTTCTAATTGCTTACCATGGTTTGGGTTCTTTTCTATTCCTCATGCTTCAACCCCATATTTTTGTTTGGGGTTTTTGTGTTAGTAATATTTTTGTTGTTCCCATTTATGGGTTGTTGGTGTTCGGGTTTCTTTTTTATTTAGGTGGTTTTTCTCTTTTTGGTGGCTAGACGGTTACTAGTAGTTTTCAAGGGCCCATTCTAGTAGTGGTTTTCTTTTGGTTGGATTTTTTCTTTAGAGGGTTTGATTTATCTCCTTTCGATGCTTAAAACTCCTTGTTTATTCTTGGTTAGTCTACTATGACCTCTGGTTAGGCTCCTCCCTATATGGATTCTATGGAGGTGAAGTTAGCCCCTATAGAGGTGGGGTCTCTGATGGTGACTTTTTTGTGGGAATGGTACATTCTTCTTCTATTAGTCTTTTTCCTATTCCTTATTGAGGTAGGGGCATCTCCTATTAAGGTGAGGATCTTCTTGTGGAAGGAGGAGGGTGGTCTCTTTATGTGGTATTCTCTCAATTGCATTTGCTCAGATACAGGGATGATGTCTATTAATTAGTTCACCCTTCTGTTTGTACTCTTCTCTACTACCCATATTGAGATGAGATCTTCTTCCATTGAAGTGGAGAGGTGTGTTGTGGTTGAGGAGTTATTTTTCTATTAGGAGTTCCTTTCTTGTAGCAGTTGTTTAGTTCTAGGTGTTAATTCAAGACCCATATTAAAGATTTAGGGAACCTTAGAACACCCCCCCCCCCCCTCCCCCCCCCCCCCCCCCCCCCCATCTTTTTACATCTAGTTATCTGTGAGGTTTTGACGTGGTAGGATGGATTGGTTGCTATCCTTATTCTAGTTTTCTACATAATTTATTTTTGGAATTCAAGGTTTAGGGGATCTTATTAAAATCCTTTAAGGTTTTGAGTTCCTTATTAAAAACCCAACTTAGTGTTCTTGCTAGGGCAGTGAGATCTTTTTTATAATCTTCTATGTGTATTGTTTTTTCTACTTTGTTGAATGCTTTACCTTTCTTTATAAGAGTTCAGGACCCTCTCCCTACTTATCTAATAAAAAATATACAAATAATTATCATTATTTTACTATTTCAAGTTTATATTTAAATATTGAATTTGATGAAGGTTTAAAATAATGTTTCGACACTAGAAACAATATAATTAAAACATTTCAATTGTGGTAAAATTTTCTTACCAAAATACATTCTTTGATCTTATGGAATTTTTATAATGACCATTCACCACCTATTATATTAAAAATGCCATTTACTTTATTATCATAATATATAACTTTTGTAAGTAGTTTCTTTTTCCTTCTATTTTTTAAAATGTTTTTTTGTGTTTGCATTATGAACTATGAATAGTATATGAAATATTGATAAGATAATTTAGGTTTTCCTCAAAGATGTCCACTCATTTAAGACACTATCTAGGTTATGATTGACTTTGAAAAGAATAACATAATTGGAATCAAAATGATAGTATTATAAGCTATGGAAAAAGCAACTATATAAATTGTATCTCTTAAGAATTGTAAGATTTTGATTTTTTTGACTATGATATGTTGTAATTTATTATGAATCTAAAGAATTACTAATATGTGTTAAATGTTTTCTTCATGTTGGTTAACAACTATTAGTACATTCTATAATTATCTTTTTAATAAATTTATCTACAAATTTTACATTTTGTAGATGATGGCTTATAACGTGAGTAATCTATTAATTTCATATATTTTTTTCAATTATGTATTTTAAAAATATATGATTTGAAATAATGAAAGCTTTTAGTTCAAATTGTGTATGTTTTTTGTTGACTTTTTAGATCATACTCATTGATCCGTCAAGAAAAAGAAGAATATTATGAATCAGAGTGCATAAATAACCCTAAAAAAGGGGAGGGGGATGAAGATGAGATGAAAGAAAATGAATTAGAAAATATAAAAAATGAATAGAAATATGATAAGATAGTAATATGACAAGTAATCTAACTAAGTTTTATATATATGTAAAAATAATATACGTAATGCTTAAGAGATGAACATAAGAATAAACATAAATAGAAAAGTATGTGTGACATCAAGTGGTGTAAGGTATGTGTGAATATAATTATAATTTTTTTAAAAATGAACCTAAATGGTGAGAGTGAGGTTTATGAGTAAATATAAACCAATGTGATTTAAATAAAATAAAATTATAAGGCTTATGCAAAAAAGTGTGTGAATTTAGTTAAATGTGAGAAGGATAGGAGGGATCACTTGTTATAAGGGTGTGAGACCTTTCAAAAACCCACCTAAACTTACAATATCAAAAAAATAATAGCCATACAAAATTATGGTAGGAACTTGATTCAATAGCATCCCCTTTTGAATTTATATCACACTTAAAAAACTTGGGAATTCTTTGGGTGAAGAAAATTTAGATATTCATTGAAAATAATATGTTATATTTGACAATTAGGAGAGTAAATAACTAATATATTTGAATTTTTTGAAATGATATAAAATAATTAGGGTTACTTAGCTCTAGGTTTGGTTTGATGTCTTTGTACTACAAAATTTTACTCAACAATACAAATGTTCCTCTAATGTTTGATTCACCCTTATAAAGCTCTAATAGATTGAAACTTAAACTTTGCTTTGATTTGGGTGAAATCATGATGTAGAATTCATTTCATACATATAAATCAAATACTATATGCATAATCACCCTTTTATATGTGAAATCAATTTATGAGGCTTGGTTATATAAAAATTAGTTTGTCCAACTTCTAGATATCTAAATTAGTAATTTTTTAATCAGCCATGTTTACAAATATCTTCGAGAAACTTTCTAGACAAGTGCCATGTTATTCTCAGTCAAACCCTGAGGTAAATTGATCAAATAGCTCGTGAATAAAGTTCAAAGACAACAAACACACGTATAATATTGCTATTTCACATAGTAGGATGAGATTGTGCTCAATTTCATTTCATAAAATGAAACTAGATAGGTAAATTATTAAATTGAAAGTTGAAATTGGTTGCTAAAGATATGTATAAACAAAATCAAATTAAATGCAAAGATGGAGTATTTAACACAAAATCATTGCATCAAAACTAACTTAATCAAATTACATCCAAAATTTATCAAAATTACAAGACAATCAAGTTTTCAAGCTTCAAATTTATTTAGATTTAAAAACTAATCAATACTTATACATTTAAAAATTTAATATATTTTAAACTATTTAAAATATATAATAAATATGTAAATAAAAAATACAGAGTGTAATGTTGTAGACCCATGTTCATAATCTAATCAACATATAGTCTCATGTAAGTTTTATTCTCAACAATGTCCTAGAAATATGTTTTAGACAAAATGGTTAGAGATGGTGAGATAGATTGATTTGCTCACAAGTACTCAAGTATATTGAAAATGTAACATTGGTTCTTTTGATGATTCTACTATTCTTTTGCGCTACCTTTGATAGCTTTCTCTTGTAACATTATTTGCTTTGTTCAGCACAAAAATAAAATAAAATGTAAACTCAACATAAAAGGTAAATTGAGAATTACATAAAATGAGGAGCAAATATGTTATGTGAGAATATATTTCCTTCTCTTTTTATTTTCATTTCCTTTTAATATTGTCTCTTAAAGAAAACATATAAATAGAAAATTTCAATTATAAATAGACACATAATGCAGGGAATTGTGTGATTAACCATTAAAAACTACATAAAAACAACACAATCTTTATTTACTTCTCTATACAGAATATATAATATTACCATTAAACTTCACATTTTTATTACCATAAACTATTAACAAAATAAACTAAATAATCACATAAAATCATTGACTTCACTCACACAAATTCAATACATATATATAATAATAATGTTTGAAAAAAGAGCCCTGCCAGGGAAGGCGGAGGCCTCCTTGCCTACTTAAATTGGGAAAAAGAAAAAACCAAGGGAAAACCAGAAAAGGAAGCGCTGCAGAGGTTCGTAGTCTGAAGAGATAATTAGAAGTAGAATTTAAAAATTTAATGTTCGGAGTACTATGTATAGTGTAAAATTTAAACTAGTAAAATCACCGTGCAGTTCTTAACTTATGGCTTTTAAGTTATTTAAGTGTCCAATTTAATGGGCAATAATTATACATACCTTTATTACTCTGACTTCAATAATCACATAAACATAAAATTAGGAAAAAAATCTTACATAAAAAATATTGAACAATATTATTATAGTTTTTAATAAATTATATAATCTCAATTTACAAATATTTTTTCCTTGACAGTAAAAGCTGAAATCTTGTCTGTCTTATTGTTCATATTTGGTCAGTATTTGTACAACTTGAGACAAACACTATTAATAATGTAAGATTTTTTTTCTAATTTTATCTTTATGTGATAATTTTAGTCAGAGTAATAAAGATAGGTATAATGAAATGTTTTTGATCCAGCTTATATTGGATCAGCAAAGGCACGTGAGAGTAATAAAGATAGGTACAATGAAATGTTTTTGATCCAGCTTATATTGGATCAAATCAGCAAAGGCATGTCAGAGTAATAAAGATAGGTATAATGAAATGTTTTTGATCCAGCTTATATTGGATCAGCAAAGGCACACACTTGTGATCATAATGGTCCAGCCAGGTTAAACATTGATGGACACAACAACACCACCGCCACTTAACCATTACATTAAGTGATAAAGATGTGATCATGCCCCAACTTTGGCCGGGTAGAGTTGGGATCAAACATGACTTTAAGAAAGGAAAATAATCACAAAATAATGAGAACACAACCACACAAGGGAAACAATTGTCAAGTTACCTCTTTAACATAAAAAAGAAAACAATATGCTGCAATAAAAACAACAATATCTTGTCAAGTGCGGCAAGGATGTGGTTCGGGGCGAGGACAAGTTTTGCCCATCAAGGTTATCCCACCCTCCACGTAACAAATCCTAGCCATCATCAATGTCCTCCCAACTAGAAAGAGTAGTGTTATCACCTTTCTCTAGATACATGAGATTGGTTTTACACATTCCTCAACTATGATATGGCAAAACTAAGCAACAAAATTTCTCCTACTTAGGAGGGGCTCATCCACACCAACAAGAGAACCTATAAGAGTGACAAGGAGGTAGATACCACCCACCTTAGTAGTTGAAAGGCGAGGGTGGAGGAGTGCTAGTTGCATGGATGGTGTTGAGAAGATTCATAGTCATTACATCACTAGTCTTGGTGGGGGTATCTAGCATGAGATAGTGAGGAATACAAAAACTTGGCCATAGTGCAAAGGATATTCTCCTAATGATCTAGGAAGGTTTGAAGATGCTAGGCCTCTTATGCCTCATTATTTGCTTGAACTTGAATTTTCATGAGCACATTATAGACATCTAATATTTATGGTGAGTATGAAAGTTAGCATGCACACGAAAATGGATGAAAATTGTAGAAGTTTATCCTTTCAGATAAATAAATTTCCAAAATGAAATTTTTCTATAGCTTGGAAAATATAGCAAAAAAAAATTGGCTCCATCACCTAGAACATTGTGCCAACTAAAAGACTTGAGCTTTTAAGGCTAGAAAATATTGCATATCCCCCAAACATCTTGTGCATGAGCACAAAACTAGAAAAGGAGAATATTATATGGTTGACCACAGAAACAAACATTTTGGATGATTAGCAGTGAAATATGATCTCATATCCTTTCTTTGGATTTTGGATGATTAGCAGTGAAATATGATCTCATATCCTTTCTTTGGTGTGTAATCATACATGCCATTTCTAGAAAAAGGGATGAAGTCAATCAAGAGACTAGGCAAACGCTTGCTTGTAGAACCATGTCTTATTCCATTTGATTTTGAAGCTCCTTGAAGCCTTGTTTATTTTCATCTGCAATGATTGTAAGGAATGATTCATCCACAAAATGCCCATTGACTAATTGTTGAGAGGCAATTGTAAATTTAGATATTCCTTTAATCGGATGATGTGAATGATGTTGGCAATAAGTTAGTCTGAGGGGGGCAACCTTGCCTTATAGAAGGGAAGAGGCCGAACTACTTAGATTGAATACCACTAATGATAAGGCAAATACAAACATTTGAAAGAGAAATCGTATGACCAGATGAAGGTGGTGCAGAAGCCAAAAACCTTGAACATTATTCAATTCTAGCATAGATCCTTTTAAAGTCAGTTTCAATTAAGAGAGCCTGTTGATTGGATTTGTGTGTCCACTTCATACCTTTCTACATTATGATGACATTGTCAAGAAAATACCCACTATGAATAAATGCAAGTTTTAAAAAAAAAATGACAGTTCCGTTAAATTCTCTGCTTGTATTTAACAATCAATAAAAGAAAGAGAAAATGTAGCAATGTAACAAATTTGAGGTTAAAGAATAGCTGTACAAGTTCAGTACTATCCATTTGAATGTTGTGTTAGAAGGTGGGTGAGTGAATTAATGGTGCAGCCCTACAGGTCTTAAAACAGGGTACCCCGCACAAAGCTACTGCTATTTTCATGTTTCAGGTGGTCCAAAGAAAAACCAAAATAATTACAATCTTTAGATGAAATCTATCTTTCTTTTTTAATTTGGACCATTATATTTTAATTTCTAGTGTTGAATACATTTCTTTGAACATATTATTAGGATGAAGTTTAATAGTTCTGAATGATCCCACCAAGTTTTTTCTGTTGTCTTCCTTCTCTCCCCTTAAAATTGACATTTTAACTATTTACTCCAATTTGGGTATCCACATGCGAAGCATAGCTTCCTTGATAGCTGAGAAGAGCATTTCCAATGATAATCTTTACCAACAAACGAAATGCCTTTTTATCACAAGTTCAAAACAAAATCATGCCTAGTTCTCCTCAAATTAGTCTGCCATCTACTCAGGATGCATGCTTAGTTATGATGGACATTACTTAACTTTTCTCAGTTGATTTGGATGATGACAGTAGCAGAGAAATGCTTGCTTATAAGAAATGTGATATATGTTTCTTGGGTTAGTCCTCCATTGCACCAAGACTGCAGTGAAGGATTTGTTTATGGTGAACAATTACTAAATAAGAATGCTTTCCAATTCTTAAATATTATTTTCCACATGATGGGTACCAGAAGGCAGTCCTCCTAGGACAATGTGGATACCTTCAATCATAGTTAGAAAGCTTGAAAAGTAAAACTCACAACTGTTGTTTTGTTCATTTCATATGGAGCTACAGCGTTCATTTCTCTATGTATCTAGCCTATGATCTATGATCTTCTGCTGTTATTTCAAGTCCTATCACATTTCTTATGTTCTGTTTTGAAATGTTCAGCGGCTTATTTTTAGACTTTCTAGTAGCTATAATTTGCTGTTTGTATATTCTTTTTAACTCAATTAAAAAGTCTTTCAGTATAAAACTTTGATATAGTAAGAGATGAATGCAATAAAAAAAAAGAAAAAGTCTTCTTAGTATGAGATCTGACATTGTAAGTGATAAATTCAATTAAAAAAAGTCTTTTTCAGTATGAGAATCGATATTATAAGAGATGAATCTAATTAAGAAAGGTCTTTTTTAATATGAGACCCTAACATTATAAGAAATGAAGTCAGGATCCTGCTCATACCTCCAGTCCTTTACTTTCAGCCAAAGAGATTTCTATCGTAGACTTGTACACTAAAATCAAATAACAAAACAATCTTATCGATAGATTAAATATTGAGAAAAGAAAAAGAGAAGCAAGAAAAATCCAGTAGAAAATAAGACAACAGAAGATCCACATGATGGGTACCAGAAGGCAGTCCTCCTAAGACAATGTGAATACGTTCAATTATAGTTCGAAAGTTTGGAAAGTAAAACTTACAACTGTTGTTTTGTTCATTTCATGTGGAACTACATTGTTCATTTCTCTATGTATGATCTTCAAGTCTTGTCTAATTTGACAATCATAACTACAGTGTTCATTTCTCTATGAATGATCTTCAAGTCTTGTCTAATTTGACAATCATACTTCTTGTGCTCTGTTTTGTATTGTTCTTCGAGTCTTGTCTAATTTGACAATCATACTTCTTGTGCTCTGTTTTGTATTGTTGTGCCGTTTATTTTTAGACTTTCTAGTAACCATAATTTTCTATTTGTATTTTCTTTTTAATTCAATTAAAAAGAGTCTTTCAGTATGAGACCCTGACATTATAAGAAATGAATGTAACAAAAAAGGAGCCTTTTCAGTATGAGACTTGACATTGTAAGAGATGAATTCAATTTAAAAAAGGTCTTTTTCAGTAGGAAACTGACATTATAATAGGTAAATCTAATTAAAAAAGGTCTTTTTCAGTATGAGACCCTGAAATTGTGAGAGATGAATGCAATAAAAATAGAGCCTTTTCAGTATGAGATTTGACATTGTAAGAGATGAATTCAGTTAAAAAAGGTCTTTTTCAGTGTGAGGCTGACATTATAATAGATAAATCTAATTAAAAAAGGTCTTTTTTCAGTATGAAACCCTGACATTATAAGAGATGACATCAAGATTCTACTCATACCTCCAGTCCTTTACTTTCAGCCAAAGAGATTTGGATCAAAAACTTATATACAAAAATTCAAATAACAAAACAATCTTATTGACAGAATCCAGAGTAGAAAATAAGATTATAGAAGATCCAAGAGATCTATATTATTATGGAAAATACAGTGAACATAAAGACTGAAAAGAAAGTTGTTTTTCTTTTCTGGCTTCTTACAACTTTAGTTATAAATGAAGATATCATCTTCATTGTTGGAGGATTTAAAACATAGCATTTCAAGTCCTGAAATGATCACTCATACTCAAATTCTTTCATTCTGATAGATCATGAAGAATCAAATCCAAAAACACACAAACAACATTTTATAAAAATCAACATTTATTAACTAATAATTCCCCAAACAGGGGACCAACCAAAAGTCAATAGTAACAATCTTTACAAATATTTGAAGAAATCTCCAAACAATTGATTTGAACCTCAGCTAGGAGCCATACAGAACATGATCAAACCTCCTTAGTATTGAAGGGACTACAACCCGCACAAGAGCCATAGATTTTCCTGGACTTGCCTCTAATCTGCTTATTCTTGATATACAACTTTTGCTCCCTTGGTGAGCTGAAGGAGGAAGGAGGGGGGCTGAGAGGCAGAGCATTAACACCATGGTGCTCATGATCAGTCTTCGGTTTCCCTGGTTCAATTTCCCATTGGAATGGAACTCCTTCACCCACATTCACATTTGATCTGTAATACACTCTAGAAGAGTACCCATGTGGATCTTCCCTCACAAAATTAGTGCTAACGAAGAATTTGTTGTCCAAATCCAGGAATCTTCTACTGTCCATAACACTCGCTCTTGAAGACAAATAGGAGGTGCAGGTTCGAACCGAGGTTTCTCTGCTTAGTTTGGAGTCTTTTCTCTGCAAGAAATCCCCTGCAGAAAGGCTCTGACCCATTGTAGTAAAACAGAAGCTTTCAGTCCATTCAAACAGTGGAGAACACGCTTAATATAGTGCAGGAGGCGTGGTAGATTGGCAATCATAAAACATGATATGGGCCCCCTGAATAGACAAGAATAATTCTCGGGCAGAAATTAGTGTCTTATTCATTAACCGTTGGAAAGGTAGATTTTAGCCCTACTAGCATAGACCAGTCTACTGGAATCAATCAATGTAGATGTGAGCGTTAAATTCATTGAAATGGATTTGGAGAAAAAAACAGGAACTTTAGTTCTATGTTTTCATAAATAAATGAACAGAATGTTGCAAGTAGAGAATGTATAGGATGCTTTTTAACTTATGTAACACAGGGTGATCTAGTTAAGAAAATTCATTACGAGGAGCTCAATTGTAGAAAGTTTTCTGAAGAGAAAAATAGGTTCAAGGTGGAGGCTATTGTAAAAAGACAAGATTCCGATGATTAAATAAAGAGAGATTTTTTATATGAGATGGTTGTAGGTTTGGGCAATGGGTCGTAGAGGATCATTTGAGATTTCTACATCAATAGAAAGAGGTTGTAGATTAAAACAATGAGGTTGTAGAGGATTATATGGGATTTCTACATGTTGGTTGAAGGTGGAGGCTCGTGTAAAATGACAAGATTCTAATAGTTGTATAAAGATAATGAGGTTGCAGATGACCATCTCGGATTTTGACTTGTTGGTTGAAGGCAGGGGTTCTTGAAATGATGTAGTCATGGATGGAGGGACCTCAAAGAGATCAGTCCAAACCGTGCAGCCCGAGTCACACAACGAAAACAACAACCAAACAACCACAAGAGATAAAGAGCATGCAAGAACAAATGTTTGCATTAACACATATTCGTGAATTTACATACAATTTGCCAGCAACATGCATGCTTACAATCCAAGCATACATGCCTGATTACAGATCAAATTCCAGATCCATCCTCTATGCTAACCTTCATGAGGTTATTCTACTAAGAGCTACTAACTAAAAGAGCAAGTACATCAATGTATACAACATTCACAAGCAACAAGTTGGCCACGGAAGATCACACTCTCCAAGGTGAGGAAAATGTAACATGCAGATATAGGTCAGGACCAAAATCATAAGAACACCTCCAACAAGATTCGAAATGAAGTGCTAGACCATAGGGAGGTTGGCCAAGAGATTAAGAACATTGCACGATGCTCTAGATAGATTCACAAATCAAGGAAACAATTCGCAAGATCGGAAAATTCCGCTAGGTCGTGAAACATGAAGAACAAATAGGTCCAAACCAAATCAAAGAGATCTCAACCAAGAAGAAATGGATCGAGATGCGAACCCAGACATAGATCAATCACAATGCTAGGAACATGTCACGAGGTCCACAAGAGAAACTAAGCCAACTCGAAGCAACACTACAACAAACATAGAAACATGAACAAACTAAAAAGGAAATATTTTTGGTTGATGTAAGATTGCCAAGAACCAAGGATGCTCCTTCATCATGAAAAAAGACAAGGTGGATGCTCTTGTAAAAAGACAAGATCCCAATAGTTGCATAAAGAGAAAGATGTTGAGATTTAGACAATGAGATCGTAGAGGACCATTTGGGATTTCTACATGTTGGTTGAAGGTGGAGGCTCTTGCAAAAAGAAAAGATCCCAATAGTTACATAAAGAGAAAGAGGTTGTAAATTTAGACAATGAGGTCGTATAAGACCATCTAGGATTTCTACATGTTAGTTAAGGTAGAGGCTCTCGAAAAAAGACAAGGTGGAGGCTCCTACAAAAATACATGATCCCAATAGTTGCATAAAGAGAAAGAGGAAGACGATGTAGATTTAAACAATGAATTTGTAGAGGACCGTCTAGGATTTCTACATGTTTGAAGGTAGAGGCTCTTGCAAAAAGACACAATCTCAATAGTTGCATAAAGAGAAAGGGGTTGTAAATTTAGATAGTGAGGTCATAAAGGACCATCTGGGATTTCTACATGTTGGTTGAAGGTAGAGGCTCTTGCAAAAAGACAAGGTGGAGGCTCTGCAAAAAGAAAAGATCCCAAGAGTTGCATAAAGAGAAAGAGGTTGTAG
Source organism: Chamaecyparis obtusa (assembly GCA_027943335.1). NCBI lineage: Eukaryota > Viridiplantae > Streptophyta > Pinopsida > Cupressales > Cupressaceae > Chamaecyparis > Chamaecyparis obtusa. The sequence goes on from BSBK01002698.1 coordinate 373,915, forward strand.
ATTTAGATAATGAGATCATACAAGACCATCTGAGATTTCAACTTGTTGGTTGAAGGTAGAGGCTCTTGGAAAAAGACAAGGTGGATGCTTTTGTAAAAAGACAAGATCCAAATAGTTGCATAAAGAGGAAGAAGTTGTAGATCTAAACAATAAGGTTGTAGAAGACCATATGGGATTTCTATGTGTTGGTTGAAGGTGGAAGCTCTAGTAAAAAGATAAGTGTTAGGATAATAAGCAGAATTACGCAAATATTAACACACAAAAGAGAACACAATAACACAATGTTTAATGTGGTTCACCCAATCCCTGGGCTACGTCCACCAACAGCGAGTCCAATATCTTTATTATTATCCAATGATTACAATCTGAAGCCTACGACTCAATACCGCCACAAGAAGCTACTCAAAATCCCTCTTACCTGAATCTCGAACCCTAAGCCCTTTTTACAAGTATTTTTGACATAACGAAATTAGGGCAAAAAATACTCCGACTAATAAAAAATTGATGGCCGACCCTTTACAATATTATTAAGTCATTGTTGGCATCGAGGGGTGCTGCCCCTCGACCTCGCCCCCTCGCAAGGGGTGCTGCCCCTTGAACCCATCAGGGGCTCTGCCCCTTGACCCCCGCAAGGGGCTCTGCCTCTTGACCCCGTAGATAAGTCAGGGGGGAAACCGCACTGAAAGAACCTGAGTCTGATTAGGCTCCATATACATAACAATAAGATCCCAACAGGCATAAAGAGAAAGAGGTTGTAGATTTAGATAATAAGGTCGTATATGACCATCTAGGATTTCTATATGTTGGTTGAAAGTAGGGGCTCTTGAAAAAAGACAAGGTGGAGGCTCTTGCAAAAATACAAGATCCCAATAGTTGCAAAAGAGAAAGAGGTTGTAGATTTAAACAATGAGGTTGTATAGGTCCATCTGGGATTTCTACAGTTTGGTTGAAGATGGAGGCTCTTGTAAAAAGACAAGGTCCCAACAATTGCATAAAGAGAAAGGTTGTAGATTTAGCAATGAGGTCATAGAGAACTATATGGGATTTCTACATGTTGGTTGAAGATGTAGGTTCTTGCCAAAAGATAAGGCCTAGAAACTACAAAAATCGAACAAGGTTGTAGATTTAGACAATGAGGTTGTAGAGGATCATCTGGGATTTTTACATGAGGATTGAGAAGCTATAAGTGGGCGAGACCTTTCAAAAACTCGCACGTGCCTATAATAACAAAAAGAAAAATGTAGTAGCCATATAAAATCGTAGTAGGAACCTGATACAATAACATCACTTTTGAATTTCTTAGTCATAATAAAAGAACTCGAGAACTCTTAGGGTGAAGAAATTTGAGGCATTCACTAAAAGGAATAGATTAGATTCAAGGGTTGTGCTCGAGTAAATAACAAATATATTTGAATAATTTTTTTATAATGATAAAAAAGGATTAGGGTTACTTAGTTCTAAGTGTGGCTCGATGTCTTTGGAGTACAAAAGTTTACTCAATATAGAAATGATTCTCTAATATTAGATTCAACCTTGTAAAGTTGTAATAGATAGATAATTGAACTTTGCTTTGATTTGGGGTAAAATCATGGTGTATAATTGATTTTGGTTGATTTCACAAAACAATCAAATGCTTTCTACACATAATTACCTTTCTATGCGTGATATCAATTTGTGGGGCTTGGTCATATGAAAATTGGTTTACCCAACTTCTAGTTATCTAAATTTGTAGTTTTTTAATGGTCATGTTTATAAACATCTTTGGGAAGCTTTCTATGCAAATGTCATGTCATTCTTAGTGAAACCCTTAAGGTAAATTGATTGAATAACTTGTGATCAAAGATCAAACCAACAAACAAGCATCAATATTCCTATTTGTTGCTTTTGATGTAGATGTTGATGTGGCAATGCATATATATATAATGGTAATACACACAATATGTAGAAACTATTGCTATGGATGATAAAAGAATAAATTAGGGCATGTATTAAATAGAACATTCTAGAGTACGATTTGAAATATATCATGTTTCAAGTTAGTAGACAACAACTAATTGGAGAGAGATGAACCCAATGGATTTTTTGTTCTAAAAGTTAATGATTATTTTTTTGTCATAAAATTGAAATAGGTTCAATTACACGTAGAAGAACTAAACTATGTTTAATTTCATGCCATATAATGAAACTAGGTAGGTGAGTGGCTTACCTAAGGGTTGGAATTGGTTCCCAATGATATGTGTAGAAAAAAACAAGCTAAGCTCAAGGAATATGCAAACTCTTAATGAAAAGTCATAGCATCTAACCCTAATTATTGTATAAGATCTTTATCTTGATCAAATTAAATCCAAAACTAATAAAAATCACAAGCAACAAATTTCATCATTTCAATAATCAAGCTTCAAATCCAATTAAATATAAATATTACAAAATATTACATAAAAAATAATTCTAAACATACAAGGAGATTAAAGATTAAGTGTGCAATGCCATGGTTCCATACAATTGCTCTAATCTAAGCAATAGAGTAGTCTCAAACTCTCAAATAAGGTAAATTAAAATAAAATAACATGAGCGTATATATTTTCTTCTCTTTGTTTTCATTCCCCTTTATATATTAGTTTTTAATATTCTTTATTGATATATTTTTTAATTATGTAATTGAAAAATATAACTCAATATAATGACTTAAAATAAATAGCAAAATATAAAATCATGAGATCTTAGCTCCACAAAACATTTAAAAGTTTAAGCAATCCTAAACAACCATATAGAACCCTAACTTTAACACAAGTCCATATTTTATATCTTATCTTTATTTTTTAATTATGCTGAGAGGCGTACCTATACAAACATAGCATGAATGGGACTACCAGCACGAGAATATGCCAAAAAAGATTATGTCAATAAAAATGAAAATGGATCGGTTACAAAACTACAAAATTGTTTAAATAATAAAATAAATCATAAATTGTGTGGCCCAAATTCGAATAAGCCAAATGACCCGGAAAAATAGAACCCACTAAAATAGGGAGCAAAAAAATAAGGGTTGAAAAAATTAATAAAAAATTAATAAAAAATATTAATTTAAAAAAAATAAAATAAAAAAAATTCAAATTTTTTAAAAATCAAAGGCCGTGGGGGCAGCATGGGAAACCATCACCCTTGCGGGCCACGTGGTCCCCCACTCTACATGCATTAGCTTGACAGGGTTGTGGTTGGGCCACTGGTTGCGATCGGGAGAAACCCCATGCCTGCGGGCCACATAGACCCCAGTCCGCAGATTGTTACGTACGGGGGACGGGGGGTGAAGGTCCCCGTGCCCCCAAATTTAATTTTTTATTATTTTTTTAATATTTTTTAATAAATGTGTATGCAAGTTTATTTAAATTATATATATATATATATATATATATATATATATATATATAACGTGTATGCACGTTTTTAGGATTTGCATGCACTTTCTAATCAAAGAATTTGAAATGTCTTTTATGGAATTTGAAGAGACATCCATTGGGGGAGATGAGGAGCCTCTCTCAAATTATAAAATAGAGGCTCCTCATTTCATTATGTGTTTTGCAAGGATGAAAAAATGTTGAGAATTTTGGAGGAGCCAAGCGCAGATTGAAGATTTGGAGCAAGTTCTTTTCCAAGTGAGATTTTAGTCTTACATTTGCATTTTAGTTTTGCATTTAGATTATATTTTTTCATTTAGTTGTTATTTTTATTTAAATTTGTATGTTATAAAATTTATTTGTTTTGCATTTACTTTATTATAGATTTTATTTGTATTGCTTAGTATGTTTTAGATTAAGTTTCAAATATTATAGTTTGATTTAGATTTGCATTTTAAAATATTATACTTTAATTTTAATTTGTATTTTAAAATAGTTTTAAAGCAATCTTCAAATATTGCATTTACTTTTGACATATTAGATTCACTTTATAATGTATTTAAAGTTAAAATATATTATATGCATGTTAATATTTTTGTAGTAATGTTTCAAATGTGAAAGGCAATGTCGCCATATTTGAAATATTACAATATAAATATTTTCTTTTGCATTAATTTTTAAATATATATTTTCAAATCATTAACATAAATTAATTTTATCGTTAATGTGGATGACAATGCTGCCATGTTAATAAAATTTGTATTATATTTATCTTAATAGTTTTTAAAATTAGATTAAACATATATTAGTTTAATTTATTTTGTTTCTTAATTGTTTCATTTATTTAAATATTAGAATTATTGTTAACATTTAAAATGAAGTATCTATTTTATTTTAATATTTTTAAAATTAAAAATATATTCCAAATGTTAATGTTTATGTAGTAATGTTTGAAAAATGGAAGGCAATGTCAATCATCAAATTTTGCATTTACTTTGACATATTACATTCACTTTATAATGTATTTAAAATTAAAATATATTATATGCATGTTAATATTTTTGTACTAATGTTTCAAATGTGGAACTCAATGCCGCCATATTTCAAATATTACAATATAAATATTTTCTTTTTTAAAATAACTTTCATTTTTTTACATCATATTAGCATAAATTAATTTTATCATTAATGCGGATGGCAATGCCGCCATGTTAATGAAATTTGTATTCTATTAATCTTAATAGTTTTTTAAAAATTAGAATAAGCATACATTAGTTTAATTTATTTTATTTCTTAATTGTTTCATTTATTTAAATATTAGAATTATTGTTAACATTTAATATTAAGTATCTATTTTATTTTAATATTTTTTAAATAAAAAATATATTTCAAATATTAATTTTATGTAGTAATATTTGAAAAGTGGAAGGCAATGCTGCCATATTTCAAACATTACAATGTAAATATATTCTTTGTATATATAATCTTAATTATTTTCATATTTTATAAATATTTCATTGAAGGATTGTATTATATCTTTTTAATAAAAAAATTGAAATGTTTATTTTCTATTAAGGATTGTATTATATCTTTTTAATAAAAAAATTTAAATGTTAATTTTCTTTGTCATAATGCAAAAGGTATAAGAAATGGATTTCGATTTGGAGATGAAAGTAGAAATCTCTTGTAATGAAGAGGGTTTTGAGGGAGCGTGGTTCCTTGGAACAGTAGTAGGATATATGTGAGTAATACAGACTGGGCCAAGTTTTACATTTAATATGACAATTTTAAAACACATGAATGGTCTCAAGAGCCTCTTAGTGAGGAGATCTTCTATGACCATATTAGACCCGCACCTCTAGTAACTAGTTTGCCTCGATACATTCCACTGGGCTTTGTTGTAGATATACTCGACAATGATTGTTGGTGGACAAGTGTTGTTGTTGAGAGATTTCAATCTCCTCTCAGTCAAAAATAATTTTTTGAAATCTACTTCCCTTATACTGAAAGTCTACAACCATATTCTCGTGCCCAGTTACATCAAGCACAAGAATGGGTTCTAGGATGATGGATACTAAAAGAATGGTATTGAGTAGCTCATTGTTTCTTTTTGTATTGAGATCCATTGCCTATTAAAAGGGATCACCTTTTTTCTAGTATTATTGTTTTCTTTTGTATTGAGATCCACTAGCTCTTAAAGGGGATCACCTATTTTTTTGGGCGTTATTCTTTTGAATTGTAAAATGGACTTCTCAAACTTGAGGGGCTCTGAAACCATACGACTCCCGAGGCTGAGGTGTTGAGCACTTCTGCCGTCGTACTCTGCAGATCCCCGTGGCTTCTCTCTGTTCTCCTTTGTGGTTTTGTGGTCTTTTTCTTCTTGTTTTTCCCTCTGCTTGGTTTGGTTCCTTTCATTTTCTTTCTCTGCCATTTTTGTGTGTTCTCTATGGGGTGTAATTAGGGTTTTCTTAGGGATGTCTTCAGAGCTGGGTCCTCTCGGCTCCTAGCCTGGTTCATCTGTGTGTGAGATTGGAACAAATACGACAAATGATGGCAAACCCTTAAGTATGGATATTGATGGAGGCATAAAGTTATTAATGGAGAATTTCAGGATAATAATAATCAAACATGCCAAGGGCAATCCACTAAGATTTATAATGGGAAGTTGGAGGACAAGCCGTCATACAAGGAGGTGTTGGCAGAACAGTCACGACCTGAGTGTCCGTTATCAGCTGCCTTCAATGGAGTTTTCATTGCAGGAAAGGAACCGACTTGATGGCCCACAACTGATGGAGATAGATGGGGTGGGGGTGTTGGCTGAGGATGACACGACCAAAGACAGAGAAGGTGGAACTAGTAAGCCTGCTCTGCATGAACTTCAAACTCTCTCACTCTCCCCTAATGAAGATATGGTAAAGGCCATTAGGAAGGAACAAGTAAGGCTTAAAGAAATTGCAATTTTCTTTGTATGTTTATAAAAAGATTCTCTTCCTGCAAGAAATTTTTTTGATGATTGGATTGCGCATGTTTGGGGTAAGAAACTAGGTATTCAAGTCAGTTTCTACAAGATGATTTAGAAGGGGTTGTTTGTTATTTTTTTTTAAACACATGCCATGCAGGAAAGGGTGCTTAAAAAGAGGCACTAGAATGTGGGTCGGTCCATCTTTAAAGCTTTGCAATGGTATACTAAAGGGGAGGTCAAGTAGGTCGTGGCTCGTGCTGTCCCCCATTGGGTGGAGATTATAAATCTCCAGCCCGAATTCTAGCCTTTTATAGCCCAAATTGTCCACCCTCTTGGGTCGGTTCTGCAAATTGAGGAAGCAAGATATCCCTTACCCCATTTGAATGCTAGAATCTTGATGACCCTCGAACCAAAAGCTGATTTCTCAGATATTATCTCAATGGACTTAGAAGATGAACAATTTTCTTGGGAAATCGCACTCTTAGGTGATTTAAGTTCTTGTTTTCATTGTAAACAAAATGTTCATTCCAAAAAGGAATGTCTGGCCTTGCGGGTTTATTAGAACCCTAAATTTACCAGTAAACTGAATACGAAAGATAGTAAGGCTGACTCAAAAAATAATGACCCTAATAAAGACAAAGATGCTAACAGCTCAAAAATTGATGAGACTAGTCCAGTGGATGGTAAAAACTCAGTCCCTGAGCCGATTGTTATTAGTGAGATAATTAGCAGTCAAGATAAAGCGGACAAAGATGTTTTTTATGTATCAGTAATCCTTTATTTGATGGTAAGGAGACTTTGGGCCAAAATATGGTTGCTCTTGAATCCCCAGCCGATTGTCAACTAGTTCCTACCCATGAAACTAAGTATGTTAAAACTTATGAAAAAATTCCACCCCCCCAAATCGAATGCACAACAATTGGCATTAACATCTATCAGTGAGAAAGCCGCAAGTGTTAGGAGGAACTCTAGTGGCCCCCTGAGTAGAGAGAAGGGGGGCCAGAGAATCCTTAAAGTTCACAATGGTCACAAATTGCAAAATGAAGTAGCCACACCTGTGGCTGAAGAACCTTTTACTGAAGTCAAGAAAAAGAAAAGAAAGATGGTTGAAAGGACATCCCTGTCTAATGACAACAAAAATTTGGGGAAGGGGATGCTAGATTGTTTTAATAGACTCTATAATAACCCTAAAATGTTACCTCAATGATGCACATACATAGCTGGAATGTGAGAGGGCTAGAAATGTCTGATAGAAAATACTTGGTCAGAAAGTGGTGTAATAAACTCAAAGATAAAGATATTATATGTCTTCAAGAGATCAAGGTTGTTGGATTTCAAGCATACACCAATATGAAATTCATTTGGGACAGAGCTACTATCTTTCACTCTAACCATCCTAGAGGTAGAGGTGGCACCACCATTCTGGTGGGACCTCAATGGGCTGACAAGTTCAATTCAAATGGCTCCTCTCCCTTCCACAGAGAATTATGGGTCACACTCAAGCACAAAGATTTTCTAATTGGTATTTGTAATATCTATGCCCCTAATGATTATAGAGATTGAGCCACCCTATGGGAATGGTTAATTAGTGGCCTTCCTAAAGCCCACTGGATCTTTGTTGGAGATTTTAATATGGTGGAAAGTAGGGAGGATAAGTGTGGTGGCAATGTGCAAGGGTGGAAAGGGAATGAGTTATTTTTCTGGTCTAATTTTAAGAGTAAGTTAGGAATTGAAGATCCCCTCAGGCTTAAGAAGAGCTCCTTCTCAGATATTTGGTTCACATGGTGTAATAACCAAGCATGACAGCAGAGAGTCTACTATAGGCTTGACAGGGTTTATGCAGAAGAGTCTGTCTTCTCCTTTGAGAAACAGGAGGGCAGGGCCCCTATGTGTGTCTCCCCCACTACTATGTTAGATCACCACCCAATCTATGCTATAGTTTCCCTAGATTGTGATGAGGGTATTTATCTTCCTAAGAAGAACACTAGCTTTAAACTTAATACCTCGCTTCTTAAGGATGAAGACACTGATGAAGCTATTAAAATGGTCACCAGTTTATGTAAGCTTTGTAATCAGGGATTGAATCAAGTGGACATGTGGAGCCACCTAGTGGAAGCTTGGAGGAGTATTTACCAAATTATAGGGAAGTAGAAGGCCATGATTAGAAACCAGGAAGAGCTTACCCTACAGTGTACCCTAAATTCTTTAGAGAAAGAATTGCAGAATAAGGGGTCTGACCCACAATTGGAAAAGAAGATTAAAGAGACTAAGTGCTAGCTTAGAAATTGTGAACAATATAAAATCAATGGAAAAAAGACCAGGGCTAGGATGAACTAGATGAAAGGTGGTGATAAAGGCTCTAATTATTTCTTTAATATCATTTGAAGAAAGTAGAAAAGAGAACGCATTGAAGGCATTCAAATTGATGGGGAAGTCTCTATGGATTCTAACAAAATCAAAGTAGCTTTCTTTAACTTCTATAAGAATTTGTTCTCCTCAGAATTCAGTGACCACAATTTCAAAAAAATGGAGGAGTGTCTCAGGTTGATCCCCAAGAAAATTTAGGATGCGGAGGCTAATAGACTCAACCTGCTAGTCACATTGGCAGAAATTGAAGAGGCTATCAGATCCTTGGCTAATGATAAGGACCCCAGGCCTGATGGACTTCCTACTGAGTTCTATAAGCATAATATTGATTGGATTGGGTAGGAATTGTTAGAATTATATGAGGAGGCCTTCCATCAGGGCTCTCTAGGTGCTGACATCAACATGGGAGTTATCAAAATGCTCCCCAAAGATGGTGATAAATCCCTGGTGAGGAACTGGAGGCCCATTACACTCCTGAATTTGTCTTATAAAGTGATAGCTAAAGTTCTGACAAGAAGGATTGGTAGCCTAATGAATGATTTTATATCTGCAACCTAGACATGATTCATTAAAGGGAGATTCATCTTGGAAAACTTGATTACCAGTTGGGAAGCAATGCATTGGGCAAAGAGTGAGAAGCAAAATGCAGTCATGGTTTTGTTGCACTTTGAAAAAGCTTATGACAGAATTGAATGGCCATTTGTTATGGGAATGCTATAGGCATTCAGATTCCCCCCTACTTCTGTAAATGGATCAATATCCTGCTCTCAGATTCTTCTATGGTTATAGATGTAAATGGAGAACTCTCTGAATGTATCACCCTCCTAAGGTCTATCAGGCAGGGGTGCCCTATTGCCCCTGCCTTGTTTGTTATTGCTGTTGATGCTCTTTTTTATATTCTAAGAGGCCCCTCAGCTAGGTCCTCTTGTTAGAGGAATCACTCTCCCTAATGAAGATTCCCTGCTTAATGCTTAGTTTACAGATGACATAGCACTATTTATTATCTTGGAAGAGGAGAACTTTGAGAACATGCTACATAGACTATAGTTCTTTTGTGATGTCTCAGGAGCCAAAGTGGCCCCCTCATAAATCCTCGGTCATTGGTTGGTCATCTGATCCTCCAGATTGGGTTGTAAGGAAAGGTTGGAGGTGGGTAGGGCCTAATGATATAGTAAGATATTTGGGCATTCCATTCTCTATCGACCCATCTCTCAAAGAAATGTGGAACTGGATATTTGCCAAGATTGAGAAGAAATACATCAAATGGTAGACACACACATTATCCCTGGTTGGTAGAATTCAGAATGTTCAGAAAGTTTTGTTAGCTCATCACATTTATTTTTCATTTGCATGGATTTTTTGTAACTATCAGACTAGACAGATTGAGAGAATTATGAGAGACTTCCTCTGGTCTGATGGTCTTGGCAACAAAAAAAGGCACTGTGTCAAATGGCAGTGGTGTTGTATGCCAAAAAATAAAGGGGGCTTGGGAATTAGAGATTTGAAAGACTAGGGTATGGCTCTGGCCTCCAAATGGGTTACACAAGCTATGATAGGTGATGAATCATGGAAGGTTTTGATTAGGAATAACATAAATAAATTAGAGATTAAGAAAGGGAAAGGATGGAAAGATGTGCCTCTTTGGGACAAATTGATGGGGTCCATGAACTTGTCAATGTTTGGTTCCAAAATATTTCAGTCTATTTGGAAAGCTTGGATTCAAGTCAGGGATCTTCTCTTATTCAGGGGTGCTAGTGGTCATCCTCTTACATACTCGGTGGTCGATAGATTGATTTGGTGGGGGGTGGAGGCTAACAACAAGCCTTTGGCCTTAAAATAAAGCTTCTCTTGCAAGAATTGGGCTAAGTATGGTATCTCTACCATTCAAGATGTATTGATTGACAATCAGCTTGGGGATTGGGAGGAACTATCTAATAAGTTCAATATCCCTAGTTCTCAGAAAAAAGACATACTCTATCCTAACTAAAGAAGTGGGTTCTTTTTTTCCTGGTAAATGTATGACCACTAATCAATTCTTGCAGTGGGTCAATTGGAAGGATGGTAGTGAGTTTCAAAAGATCTCTACCAAGCAGATTTATGATATGTTGAAAGATAAATGTGACATTTTTGAGAGGGTGAACCTTGGCTGGGGGTTGGATTTCCCAGTTTCTAAATGGAAAACCTTTTTAAATTTTTTTTGGCACTCCCCTCGTGAACCTAAGAAATCTTGTTTTAGGTGGCTTTTGCTCTTAAAGAAGCTTGCTGTGGGTAACACCCTACCCCATGGTTAGGAGAACCTATTTGGTGTGATTTCTGTTCAGTCCCTAAATCCTATGAACACCTATTTTTTGAATATGCTTATGCCCAATGTATTTGGTCTATCTTTCTGGGTCTCCTATTTTTTGGAATAGTAAAACTGGACTGTCTTGGTCTGAAATTCTTGCTGGCTATGTTGAGTCTTTTGATTTTAAAATGAATTCTTTTTGGTCTACTCTACCATGTGAATTCTATGGTTTTTATGGAAAGAGCGGAATAGTGAGATATTTCAGAAGAGAAGGAGACAACTTACTAAGTTTGGATGTAAACTCACACACTTTCACATCATGTCATAGGTTGCTGCTTCCTTAGAGATCTCCAGGGATAGGTTCATGATCCTCATGAGAGAAGGCCAGTTGGTGATTCACAAAAATGACATTGTCTCCTGCTAATACTTCTCCATGCACAAAAATATGCTTCGACAGAGGGAGCTTGACAGTCTTAACTAGTTCATCAAAGATATGTAGCTTGAAGATAGAAGGATACCAAGACCTGATACATAAAGCTAACGAGGGAACTTCTCTTTTTTGTTCTTAACCAGTATGCAATACAATAGATACTCAAAGGATTACATTCCTCTTTTTGTATTAACTAGCATCAGTTGTATTTATTCTCTATTTTCAGAACTTACGAGATGTTATATATGTAATGATCTAACTTAGCCTCAAAGTTTTGATCAGATAGTAATTCTGTATACCAAGAACTCTGATGTAAATAGTTTATCAACTATGTTAATACAAAAATTGTAAAATGGGAGATCATATATTTGCCATGTTTTACAAAAATGGTCTTTTAGACCATCTTCATTTTCACATGATGTATCCAATATTCTTATAAATAAAATATTCATTTCCATAATGTTATAATATTTTGTGTCTCATTGTCTTCATGTTTCCATATTCTTATAAAATTTTTACTTTAATTATTATTCTAATCTATTTTATTTGTTGCAATTGTTGTTGTCCTTTTCCCTCTTCATGTATAATATGTTTTTTTAACATACTACAAAAGTATAATATGTTAATCCCCATGCATGAATAAGAAATACATGAATTTTAATTTCAGCCCAAATTTATCAATTACTCTTAACTAATTCAACCATCTACATATATATAAATTTTTCTAAGTATAATATTTATAAATCATTCTATAAAGTTTTCACTTTAATCAAATCCTTATTTAGAAGATAATTCTTCAATCCACTTGCAAAAGAACTTGCTCCAATTCTTGATTCTACTTGGTAATAATGATCTTGATTGCACATACACACACTTTATTGTTCTTTCCTACTAGCTATGGTGAGACCAATATTAAATTTTGAATTAGAGAGGCAATAAGAGAATACCAAAGACAATATCAAAAAGAGTATCGTAGAGAGTACTGTAGACGTCAACAACAACAAATGACATAAACTAAAAGATAACAAAAAATAATAACACATAATGAAGGTCATATTGAAAAGATATGTGAGAAGAAGGGTAGAAGTAATGGTTGAACAATTGGAAAGTGAAAACTGAGATCAAATAAATGTAGAAAGAAACAATTGTCTACGGACTTCTGAACAACTCCTTTGAAATGCAAAAATGCATGAAGTGCAACATGCTAATCCACAACCAAGTGATAGATATAACCACCCAAAAAATATAAACATTCAGTTGAATGTTGATAATAAATACTCAACATCCATAGAACGTGTACCCGAAAAACCACAACACGTAAGTGAAATATACATGAATGAAGATTTCAAAGGTACTATACAAAACATGCACAACCCAAATGGTAAATTTCACTTTGAATGTAGATGATTCCAAATACAATTTAGACATCAGATAGATAGTTTGAAGACACCAAATATGTGTTATGTTTGTGAAGAGTCATATATTGGAATGAAATTATATCACACCTATGAGGGTCCTATATGCAACAGGTGTCATAAAGAGAGAGTAACTCATAGGTTTTTATCTTCAAATAATATGGATCTTGGCTCTCAACCAAAAGAGCTTGCAAATTGGACTCAGGTTGAAGATATGCTGATTGCAAGTGTCAACCCTATGTTGCAAGTTGCACATGAAATCGACGGTCAGTATAAGTACAAAGGACACACTATTAGTTTTCCCCTTGACATGTAGAACAAGTATCCAAAGTCTTTCCACATACAATTGAACATTTACCAATCACTATTGTTCGTAGAAGGGATCAACGTGGCACATGTTATAACTTTACTATACACAAGGATTGTGTGTACAAAGCATTGAAATACAAAGTAGAGCATGACAAGTTTTACGTAGATGTCATAATTAATGAAAGTGCTCTTAATGACTTGCCAAGAAATTTTGATGAGAATGTTTTTGACAGATTAAAGATAGTGCACATAGAATTTGATTATGATACAACAAAGTCATATTTGTGGGTCTAGTCATGGAGACAGATTAAGATAATATAATTGAGCACACAACCTCTATGGATTAAAGGCCACCTAATGCTCAAAGAGAAATTGAATTAATCCATGCATGGGTTAATAATCCTAATGCAATTCCATCTGCTTT